>JADMLD010000665.1:0-307500 GCA_017589585.1 Phylloscopus whistleri | reverse complement strand
CCTCCTGATTTAACATCATTGACCTTCTCTCACTTCTCAGTGTGACTGCAGCAGAGACCAATCAATGCAGCTTTTACAGGAAAACTGGCTTTGCATCTCTCTTTATTGGATTGCATTTCTCTATTAAAATGTGGCATATCAACAAGATAAAACGAAACCCTTCTTTTACAGATGCCAGGCTCAGGCTTCCACACAGCCAAATCCCAGCCCCTGGCAGCCTGGGGATGTCTGGGGCAGAGGGTAAAAGTGCAAACACTTTCTAGAGGTTTTCTAAAGATCTGAAGTACGAAAATCATCCTTGACTGCTCTGAATTCCTCTCTTCTCTCAGAAATGAACCCTTTTTGTGGAGGACACACATCTCCCCCAGGTGAGCACGAGGAGCTGCTCCCTGTGCCAGCCAAACAGGGCCAGCTCCCCTCTCCCTTTTCCCATTTGAGCAGTTCCTCCTCAGCTGCTGGCTCGGGGCTGGGGCCCTGCTGAAGGGCTGGGTGTGTTTGAGGTTTGACAGCTTCACCTGTGCCTGTGGAGAAGCTGGACAAACTGCAGAGGGAATAATTCCTCCTCCCTTCAGAGCCTCGGGAAAGCTCCCAGCTGCCATCAGACATTGTTCCCTGGGAAACACAGGGATCCTGTCCGTGGTGACTTCAGATTTTTCTTGGTATTCAAGGTGGGAGGGCAGCAGAGAAACTGCCGGCTGCCAAAAATTGGGAAGGGGAAGAGACACGAGGAGTGTCTTTTAGCAGCATCCCGGATCCTGGCAGGTTATCAGCTTGATAAATGTCATTTACTGATTGACAGGTGATTACAGCTCCTTCTCTGCACTCTGCTGACCCAGAGCAGCTGAAAGTTCCAGGCAGCTGTTCCTGCTGAGCCTTGCTCCCCTTTCTGCTCCCTCCACATCCTCATCACCCCCTCTGACTCCTTGCTCTTCCCAGGATTCTCCTTCCCCTGCTCTGTGGCCCAGTTTGCAGCACTATTTTTGAGAGCCAACCCACGTTGGGATGGATTAAGAGCCTGTAATTGCTGCTGCTCTAAACTCCTCGTTAAGGAGCTGCCCAGAGCAGGTTTAATCAAGGCAGCAGCAGCTGCCGGGCTTCAGGGAGGCTCCGGTGGTGACAACAAGCAGTGGCAGCTGGGGACACATCCCAGCTACCTGGGGGCCCCTCAGGGCACAGCAGGTGTGAAAACAACGCTGCTCCCCGTGGAGCTGCTGTCCCGGGGGAGCCTGAGCTGGCGCTGGGGTTTTTCCTGTGCTTCACTCCCACCTGGAGCTGTCCCGGGGAGCAGAGCCCTGCCAGCATCACTCCAGGCTCTGCCAGGACACTGCAGGCTCCACACAGCAGGGATCTGGTGGCAAACACTCCCTCGGATTTTCCTGAAAAGAAAAGGAAGAAAAAAAAAATTTAAGAAGTTTTCATTTTAAATCTGCAGCTCTGAGAGATCTGGAAGCCTCCCAGTTCTCACTTCTGCGCCCAGCTCCTCCTGAGCTCTGTGCAGGGGCTGTGAAACCGCCCCAGATCCCTGCAGGGAGAGGAATCCCTGCAGGGAGAGACCTCAGCAGCATCCCCAGGGCCCCTGCTGCTCCTGCCCCCTGTGCCAGCCCTGCCAGCCCTGCTGCCCCACAGCCCCTGCTGCCCCACAGCCCCTGCTGCTCCTGCCCCCTGTGCCAGCCCTGCCAGCCCTGCTGCCCTGAGGCTGTTAAAGATCACAACGACACAGACTCTGACTTCAGCAGGCTGACAATGACTCAATTTATTTTTGGTTATTTCTTCTCTTTTATGCTGTTCTACAGAGAACAACAACCCAACGGGTGGAAGAAAGACAAACCCCTTCAATCACACTGGTCAGAGCAGAGGGACATCAAGGAGAAGTCCCTCCTAGGGAAAGGGGCTGGGGCCAGGAGAATCCTCCTGGACACCTCTGAGATGGATCTGGCAGCTCCCGAGGCCGGGGTGGATGGGAGAGCCCTGTGTGGGAGCAGCCAGGTGCGCTCAGCTCAGCGGGGATTTTCCTGCACTGCCTCATTTGACACCGAGATGAAAGGGAATCCAGGCGGCCACGTTCCGGCGTGTGCCTGCCGGAGTGGCAAATCCGCAGGGGGAGCAGCTCTTCCCAGGCTGGCTCTTGGGTGAAAAACAACAAGCATCAGCAGGAGCTGGTGCCACGGCAAGGATTCTGCTGCAAACCTTTCTCGTTCAGCAAAACGCAGATCAAACCCGTGGTGGAATTCCTCCTGAAATGCTGTCAGCTTCCCCTCTGGAAGGAAACCTGTCAGAGCTGCAAGGATTGTTTGGATTGGGAACAGACTGACTTTGAAGCAGCCCCCAATCTCCCTGGTTGGGAAGGATGGGGGTCTCAATATTCATTAATGTGATGGTTTCATCACTTACTGTATTCCATGTGACTGGGAGAACATAAAGAGCAAACCAGGCTTATCTTCAAATGACAAAGACAGTTTATTTACACACACTGAAAGGATAAAAATAGGGGGAAAAAAAGGAAAGAAAGAAAAATAAATGCAACTTTCAAAACATCCCTCCCTCCCTCTACAAGCTTTCGCTTTTCCACGCCCAACATAAAAAGACAAACCCTGTCATTTCAGTCAGTTTTACCATTTAAAGATAATCTTTCATCAACTCATTAGGAAAGGAGTCTCTCTTGGTTCCATTTGTTCTTTCTAACAAAACCCAAACCATGTTAACCCATGACCTATGTTCATCTATTAGTTTGAATTAGATGCCCCCACAGCCACGTATTTTCTAATCTAAACCCGCCTTCCAGATGCAAAGGGGGTGGTTTCTTTTTCTCCCACTCATTCTCTCTTTCTTTTCTTCCCCTGTTTCGAAATGTTTAAATGCCTTGTCAACACAGAAGAAACACAGGGGGGAAAAAAGGTGACAGAGGAAAGATTAAGGAAAACGGGGAAGATTAACAAAGCTTGATAGGCAGGCAATTAAAATCGAAGTGAAGGATCGTTAGTATTCATTACCAGAAAACACGGGCAGGGAGGATTGTGCTGCGGCTGGAAATCCCCGGGATCCGACTGGGGAGAAGTCATCCCAAAAAAAAAAACCCACTTGCTCTTTTGGCTGCTGAAGTTTCCCGTGGCAGTTAAGTGGATTAAGCTGCTTTTTGTTGCCTCTTCACCCTTCAAGCCTTATCTGGGCTAAAAAGAGCCTTTGAAAGGCCTTTGGAATGAGGTTCTTGTCAGGGCTTTGGGGAGGTGAGATGTTTAATGACAGGGACACGCTCAGGCTCAGGCTCGGGAGCAGCAGCAAGGCTGGGAACGAGGAGCGTGGGGCTCGCAGCTCTCCTTGGGCCAGGAACTACCAAAGAAATGAAAGGGAGAGCAGGAGGAGCAGAGAAGGTGGGCAGGGTGCAGCCTGCCATCGTTTCAGGAGTCGAGGCAGACAAAATTCCTGCTGCCTGTGAGAGGAATCAGAGGGAAAAGGCAGCCAGGGGTGGGCTGGGAGGTGATCCCTGCAGCAGGAAGGCTCCAAGCCACCTGCAGATCCCAGGGAGGGTCAGGCTGCAGATCCCAGTCAGGGTCAGGCTGCAGATCCCAGGGACGGTCAAGCTGCAGATCCCAGGGGAGGGTCAGGCTGCAGATCCCAGGGAGGGTCAGGCTGCAGATCCCAGGGAGGGTCAGGCTGCAGATCCCAGGGACAGTCAGGCTGCAGATCCCAGGGGAGGGTCAGGCTGCAGATCCCAGGGGAGGGTCAGGCTGCAGATCCCAGGGACAGTCAGGCTGCAGATCCCAGGGACAGTCAGGCTGCAGATCCCAGGGAGGGTCAGGCTGCAGATCCCAGGGACAGTCAGGCTGCAGATCCCAGGGACAGTCAGGCTGCAGATCCCAGGGAGGGTCAGGCTGTAGATCCCAGGGGAGGGTCAGGCTGCAGATCCCGGGGAGGGTCAGGCTGCAGATCCCAGGGAGGGTCAGGCTGCAGATCCCAGTCAGGGTCAGGCTGCAGATCCCAGTCAGGGTCAGGCTGCAGATCCCAGGGACAGTCAGGCTGCAGATCCCAGTCAGGGTCAGGCTGCAGATCCCAGGGAGGGTCAGGCTGCAGATCCCAGGGAGAGTCAGGCTGCAGATCCCAGCAGATCCCAGCCCCAAACAAGCCCCAGGCTCACAAAGCACCACGGAAAGCTCCCTCAGCGGCAGCAGGGCAGAGGCACAGCCATTTCAAACAAGGCACCTTGAACATGAGCTTGAAAGTGCCTGAAAAGCCTGTCAGGATATCCTGAAAGGGCCTGGAAGCACAGCAAAGCTGTTCTCGTGCAAGATCTTCCAAGATTTTGACTTCTGACAAGTCAGAAGATGGGGAGAGTCTGAAACACTTTTTTTCTGAGGGAAAAAGTCAAACCTGGTCTGCTTCTGGAGGAAAAATTAAATGCATTCACTGATCCTTTGGGCTTCCTCTAGGTTCCAGAAAGTCTCTGGATGGAGAAAGACGAATTTATAAACTTTTATTTTTTAAATAGTCATGGGTGTGAGGTGATGAAACTCCAGCCGGTGTCACCTCCATCCCCAGGCCACCACCGGCAGCTCTCCTGGCACCCAGTTAACTTTGGAGAACTCGTTAATCACCAAACAAGAGATAATGACCGAGAGCACCGTGCTCAAACACAGGGGTGTCAGAAAAGAGCTTCGGGAAGCCTCTCCTGCCCTGAACTTGTGTCCCCACAAGTCTCTGGGAGAGAAAAAACTCCTGCCTCCTGCCCCGAGGGCAAACCCCAAAGCGTGGCAGGAGTGCCCCACCCGCAGCCCGGGCAGTCAGAGCCTTGCTGGCAGCGCTAGGCTCAGCCTAACCCCTTGGGCCCGGCTTTCCCTGCCTTTAATTGGGGAGTCCTCCAGCCTCGGCATTGATCTGCTGCCGGGGAGCTCCGGGCTCTTTGCTTTCATGTTGATCATCTGTGATCTGTGACAGATTAGGGGGATTGTTTGGGGCCGGAGCCCCGGTTAATGATGCAGAGATGAAAAGTACCCCTGGCTTTTCATCTGCCTGCTGTGAACACAAACCCTGTCCTAGGAGGGATCCTGGGAGGGACGCACAGCCTGGACCAAGCCCTGGAGCTGAGGGCACTTTGGCTCTGAGCAGAGGATGAAAGGCTCTGGAAAAGGGGCAGCTTTAAGCCCCACAAAAAAAACCACAAAAAAACAACAACAATAAAAATAAAAATAAAAATAAAAATAAAAAATTAAAAAAATATATTTATATATATATATCTGCATCATTCCTGCTCCCCATTGCTGCTGCTGGTTGTGTTCAGCCCTCTCCTTCCCCAGGAACTCTCTTGGAAGCGTCACCTTTTCCAGAACCTGTCTGCCAGGAGGGTGATGGCAAATGGCAGGGCACAAACACGCCTTTTCCACATTTGGGTTGGGTTTTTTGGGGAGGGGTGTTTTGGTTTTTTTTTGTTTGGGTGTTTGGGGTTTTTTTTGGTTTTTTTTTTTGGTTGGTTGGGTTTGTTTTTGTTGTTTTTTTGGGGGGGGGTTTTGGTAGATTTGTGGGGGGTTTTTTTGGTTTTTTTGGGGGTTTTTTTTTGTCTGTTTTTTTGGTTTTTGGGGGGATTTTTTTTGTGTTTGTTGTTGGGTTTTTTGGTTTGTGTTTTTCTTTTTCTTTTTTTTCTCTTTGTTTTGTTTTGCTTTGTTTTGTTTTGTTGTTTTCTTTGGGGGTTTTTTGGGTTGTTTGGGGGGGTTTTTTGGTTTGTGTTTTTCTTTTTCTTTTTTTCTCTTTTGTTTTGTTTTGTTTTGTTTTGTTGTTTTCTTTGGGGTTTTTTTGGGTTGTTTGGGGGGGTTTTTTGGTTTGTGTTTTTCTTTTTCTTTTTTTTCTCTTTTGTTTTGTTTTGTTTTGTTTTGTTGTTTTCTTTGGGGGTTTTTTGGGTTGTTTGGGGGGGTTTTTTGGTTTGTGTTTTTCTTTTTCTTTTTTTTCTCTTTTTTTTTTGTTTTGTTTTGTTTTGTTTTGTTGTATTCTTTGGGGTTTTTTTGGGTTGTTTGGGTGGGTTTTTTTTCCCTTCTAACATTTCCGAAGTGCGAATGGAAGCCCAGCTGCCCGCTCACCTCGCAGTGCCGCTGCTGCCTCTGCCCTCCCCGCAGCCCCGGGCGGCTCCAGGTGCCCGACACTCCCGGTTGATGCCTCCCCTGTCTGGATGAAGCGGCGCTTTGAGGCTGGGGCCGGACAAATTGCTCCCGGGGGAGGGCAGGGATGTGCGGCACCGCTGGTTTGCATCACCCAAGCGCAGCAGCATCCGCAGAGCCAGGCCAGCCCATCCCACAGCAGCAGCTCTGTGGGGACAGGGATCCACCTGGGAGCCGGCACCATTCAGCCGCTCCTGGGGCTTTTCTCTCGGCGTATTTGGGGATTTGAAACCTCTCCCGTTTCAAATCAGGCCAGGCTCAGGTGGGTCTGAACAGCCCAAGCACAGAGTTCAGGCAACACGGGAAGGTGTTTGCATCACTGAGAACCTTTTGAAAATTGCAAAGCTGCCTCAAAAGGTTCCTTAAACACTTGAAGGGCAGCGTTAAAGCAAATCTGCTTCCCTGCTGGCTCTGGGGGTGGGCTCAGTGTCCCAGGGTCAGGCTCCTGCAGCCTGGCATTCCCAGATCCAGGGAAAACACATCCCTGGGGACAGATGAAAGGTGCCCAGGCATAACCAGGTGCTCAGAAGCAGCGCAGTCTGATGCAAACCCCCGCAGCGGCTTGGCTGGGAGGAAATCTCAGATTCCATTTCGTGCAATCCCGACCAACCACGAGGTGCCTGCGGCCTCCCCTGGGCAGCAGGAGGAAGGGTGCCCTGAGCTTGGCAAACGGCAGGGCACAAACACAGCTCTTCCACGTTTGGGTTGGGTTTTTTGGGGAGGGTTTTTTTTTGGTGTGTGGTTTTTTTTTTTTTGGTGTGTGTTTGGGTTTGTGGTTTTTTTTGTTTTTGTTTTTGTTTTTGTTTTTTTGGGGGGTTTTTTTTGGTTTTTGTTTGTTTGTTTGTTTTGGCTTTTTTTTTTTTTTTTTTTTTTTTTTTTTTTTTTTTTTTTTTGTTGGTTTAGTTTGGTTTGGTTTTGGTTTTGGTTTTGGTTTTTTTGCTGAAGGTCCTGGCCCACGCTGGGGTGGTGGGTTTGGCTGTGTCCCCTCTCTGAGCACTCAGGCCGGTGCTGATGTGCCACCAGAACATTCTGAGCTCTGCCCAGGTTCATTCTGCTCTGTAGCTGCGAGGGTGAGAGTTTAATGAGCAGAGGGGAGATGCAGGATTCCCGTTGTGTTCAGTGTCTGTTGCCTTCCCCAGCTGCTGTCTGGGCTCTCTGGGTATGGAAGGAACCCCCCAGAAGATGCACAAGCTGTGAAAACCTGAGCTCCTTCCTTCTGCCAGCCCTCCCACCTGCCAGAACCCACAGCTCTGAGCTCTCCCGAACAACATCCCTGCTCCCTCCTCCCTGTGCTTCCTGTGAGAGCCCACACGCCTGCCTTGCTGGATGATCACCAGGACGTGCAATCCAAACCCCTCCTGCTCCACAGATGGAGAGGGAAACCTGCAGCCAGGAGAGGGGCAGGGATGGCTCAGCTCCCCGCAGCTCCCGGGGATGGATTTTTGCCCCGAGGCTGCAGAGTTGGTGCCTTCCCTGCTCCGTGTCCAGGATGTTAATCCAGCTCCCGTTCCCCGGGCCCAGGGGAGAGCTCCCTGTGCTCCTGTCCCTGTGATAAACGAGGCACTGCATCCAGAGCATCTCTTGGCTGGCCTGAAGCACCCCACACGTTCCTGTTTAATATCTGGGCTGAACTCTGCAGCCCCAGTCAGAGCATCTCCCTGCTCATCACTCAGCCTCTGCTCCGTCTGGGAGTGCCATCCCTGCCCTGCTGCCTGCTCAGTTCCTGGCTCATATTGCTCACTTCATCACCAGTGACAGCCCCGGGGATGGAGCAGAGGAATTCAGAGGGTCTGGGCAAAGGTTTGAGCCCGTGGTTTGTATATTGGGACAGCCAAGGCTGCAGTTTCAACTCAGTGCTTCTGATCTCCTGTCCAAAAGGGGGAGAGAAATGCTCCTGATAACTCTCAAACACAGAGCCAAGGTTACCTGAGCATCCTGGAGGATATTCCAGGTGAGGATGGTGCTGGTCCCCTCTGCATCCTCTGCACGGGAGGGTTTTTAACCCTGAGCATCTGTCACGATCCCCTGTTCTCCCCTTTGCCGAGCCCAGCTTTGGGAAGAACGCAGCTGGAATTGGAATTGCTCGGCCATTTGCTCCTGCTGGGCTGGCTGGAGAGCTCAGTGAAAGCAGGAGCCACTCACACACAACAAAACCCCTCTTTATCCCCCGAGGGATCTGTGCCAGCTCATCCTCCCAGGCCAGCAGCTCCACGTGATTCACCCACAATTTCCGCAAAACAAAAGCAGGACCCAACTCCTGGCTGCAAATCGGGAGCTGGCAAACCCTGCGAGTCTCTGCCAGGGCTTTGCTCAGGTGTGACCATCCTCGGGGTGGGATCTGCTCCCCGCACTCCAAAGAAACACCCGAGATCCCCGGGGAGGGCTCTGGAGCCGGCTGCTCCCAGGGGAAACACGGCACTCCCGGGGCTGCTCCCTGCAGGCACTTTGGCTCCTGGCTGCTCCTGGAATCAGCCGCCCGAGCTCCGGGCTGACTCAGCTCCCTGATTCATCCTTCATTGATGAGTTGGGAGAAGGTAAAACCAGAACCTTGGCAGCGTCGAGGCAAAGGAAATATCCCTTAGAACGAGAGAGTGGGAGTGGAGGTGTAAGACTGACTCTGTCCCCTGCCTTTGCAGGTGCTGCTTTGCCCAGGTTTTTGTCCTTGCAGCTGCGATGGATGGAGAGGGAAGCACAGGTCCTGGCAGGGCAGTCTCTGCAATCCCCACTCAGCCTCCCGTGGAATGGGGAGCGTGGAGCTCCTCTCGCCGGGGCTGCCAGCCTCTCCCTGGGCTTGCAGGCACGCTGAGGTGGGAAATGCTCCTTCCCAGAGCTGGAAACCTCCAGCTGACAGCAAAGCTCACCTGCCTGGGCCGGGGCACAGCTCCCCAGTGAGCTGCAGCTCTGACAGTTCAGCACTGGAAGGAGTGTCTGCTCGTTTAGTGTCTGTTCTTCCTTCTCTCCCTCCTCAAATACCCCGAATGAAAGCAAATCTGTGGATCAAGCACTGGTGGAAGAAGTGAGACCATCCCTGCAATCCCTGATCAGTTCTCACCCTTCACTTCTAACACTTCTGCCCCAGCCCAACCCTTCTCACTGCAGCCCTGTCCCCGCTGCTTTCCCCCCTGGAGGCTCCACAACGCTGTTTAGCAGAGGAAAAGGGGGGAATTCCCAGCTGGGGCAGGTTGGATGAGCTGCAGCAGAGCTGGGGTGATTGACCAAACACCAGCAGCTACAATAACTCACAGCTCCGTGCTGCTGGAGCCTTCTGGGGACTGTGCTCCCAGCTAATCACACTTGGGTTCCACCCCTGGCAGCCTCCTGTGCCAAGGAGACACAGAGAGCTGATCCCCACTGCCCTGGGAGCTGATCCTGCCATGGGACACTGCTGGGGAAGATGAAAAAGGAAAGCCTTATAAACACGACTGCTTAGGTTTTGAGAATATGAAACCTGTCAGTGAAATAGAATTGAAAGCAAGGTTCGATGTCTAAAGCCTCAGTTCCTGGACAACTGGAGAACAACAGTGTGGCTGCTGAAGGTGATCAATCCCCTTTGGATTAAACAATGCTCTTCTCCTTATCAAGAGTCCAAGGCTCAGAGCAGACCCTACCAGAGTCGTTTTTAGGGTTTAAAATCTAACACAGCATGGTCATGTAATGATCCTTACAGGCTGTGTGTAAATGCTGTAGGATTTGTATCTTGTATTAGATTGGTTGGTGTCAGTTAGAATGTTCAGTATGGAAGAAGATTTAATGGATTGGAACAGGAACTTCACCTCTTACTTCTCTTCAGCTCCTCTCCTACTTCTCTTACTTCTCTTACTCCTCTTTCTTCTCTCTCTTGCTCTTCTCTCTCTGCCCTGAGCTGCAGCTGCAGCTCCCAGCAGGGCCCCTTCACCCAGGCCCTGTGCAATGAACCCCTGCTCCAAGAGCAGCCTTGACCCCAGAGATCTCCCATCACCATCCACCCCAGTTCCTGCAGGACACTCTGGGGATTCCCCCCTGGCCCAGGAGGTTTGGGGATCAGGCTGAGATCTTTACGGAAACAACATTTCCACGCAGTGCTGGAGGGGAAAACCCTGCTTTGCCCAATTTCCAGCCCTGCCCATGGCGAAGGTGTCATTCAGACTGCTGAGAGGGAGCTGCAGGTCTGGGAAAGGGGGGGCCCTGATCCTCAATCCCGTTTTTTTGAGCTGGAGACACAGCTCTTCCAAGCCAAGCCTTGTCCCCGTGCCAAGGCGTCTGTTAAACATTGCGGAAATGTTGGGAGCAAACAACATATTTATCCTTTCAGAGCAAATGATGGGTTTGTTTCCAAGCAAGCCCCCGTTCTGCCGTGATTTATTCCTGCAGCCTGCACCTCTCATTCCCTTTTAAAAAACCCACTGAATGCAGGTGATGGATTTTTTGACATGATTGATTTTGACCTGCCTGGGCCTGAGCTAAATGAATCAAGGCTGGCAATTCCTGTGCCTGTGCCTGAGGAGCAGCCCCGTGGATCAGGGCATCCTTCTTCCAATTGAAATGTTCTAGCAGTGGCTCTTGTTTTACAGCTCAGGAATCATCTCCACCACACCAAACTGCAGCTGGGAAATGGTGGGAATCTCCCCGAGCAAAGCCAGGGCTGTTCTGTAGCCTTTGGATTCAGCTTTCACTTGTTCTAAGGGACTTCAATCCAGGCTGAAAAAGAAATTTAAGTGGGTTGGTGGTGGCAAACTGTTGAAGCAACACCAATATTTCCCATTAATACTTCCCATTAGTATTTCCCATTAATATTTCCTGTTAGTATTTCCCCATTAGTATTTCCCCATTAGTATTTCCCATTAATATTTCCTGTTAGTATTTCCCCATTAGTATTTCTCATCAATATTTCCCATTAATATTTCCCATCAATATTTCCCATCAATATTTCCAATTAATATTTCCCATTGGTATTTCCTCATTAGTATTTCCCATCAATATTTCCCCATTAGTATTTCCCATCAATATTTCCATCTCAGCTTTCTGGTGAGAAATCCTCTTGTCTTGGAACACTTTCCCCTTCACACCTCAGCCCTCAGAGGCTCAATTAAACGACTCAGCTCGCTGCTGCTTCCCCGAGCTCAGACCCTCGGGGGATTTGTTTCCTGGCAAGCCGCACCTCGGGAATGCCCAGGAGTGCCCGGGGTTTGTGTTCATCACGGTTACAAACACAGGGTTTCCCAAAAAGGACGGGTTTAGCAGGAAAACAGCTCCTGGAGCCAGCCACTGGAGGGAGCCGCTGGAAGGAGGCTGGGCTTGGGCAATTTAAACAGTTAAAATGGGATTTGAAACGCCTCGGAGCCCCAGTGGCTCCTGCCTGCACACAGAGCAGAGGAGGGATGGAAATGCCCAGGTCCAGCCCAGGTGCCCCCACTCTCCAGACCTGCTGAGCCTCCCATAATCCAGTGAAAACTCTGAATTATTTTGTCAGAAGATGTGCAAACACCCTGGTGCAGGAAATCCCCACACTGGGAGCAGCAACCAGCCCCTGCCCAGCACCCCTTGAGCCTTCTCTGCCAGGCTCAGCCTCTCCTCACACCGGGAATGCTCCAGTCCCTCCACCTCCCACTGTCCCAGCTGCTCCCAGCCCCAGGGTCCAGCCTGGCCTTGGGCACTGCCAGGGATCCAGGGATCCCCATCCTCCCTGGGAAGAAAGGAGTGGCCCCAGTGAGCTGTGTTCCATCTGGGGGGTTTGTGTTCCATCTATGGGGCTTGTGTTCTGTCCAGGTTTGTGTTCTATCCATGGGGTTTGTGATCCATCCAGGTTTGTGTTCTATCCATGGGGTTTGTGATCCATCCAGGTTTGTGTTCCATCCATGGAGTTTGTGTTCCATCCAGGTTTGTGTTCCATCTATGGGATTTGTGTTCTATCCAGGTTTGTGTTCCATCTATGGGGTTTGTGTTCCATCCAGGTTTGTGTTCCATCCAGGTTTGTGTTCCATCCATGGAGTTTGTGTTCCATCCAGGTTTGTGTTCCATCTATGGGGTTTGTGTTCTATCCAGGTTTGTGTTCCATCTATGGGGTTTGTGTTCCATCCAGGTTTGTGTTCCATCCAGGTTTGTGTTCCATCCATGGAGTTTGTGTTCCATCCAGGTTTGTGTTCCATCTATGGGGTTTGTGTTCTATCCAGGTTTGTGTTCCATCCAGGTTTGTGTTCCATCCAGGTTTGTGTTCCATCTGTGGGATTTGTGTTCCATCTGGGGGGTTTGTGTTCCATCAGTGGGGTTTGTGTTCCATCTGTGGGGTTTGTGATCCATCCAGGGGGGGGTTGTGTTCTATCCAGGGGGTTTGTGATCCATCCAGGGCGGTTTGTGTTCCATCCATGGGGGTTTGTGATCCATCTGGGGGGTTTGTGTTCTGTCCAGGGGAGTTTGTGTTCCATCCAGGTTTGTGATCCATCTATGGGGTTTGTGTTCCATCTATGGGGTTTGTGTTCTATCCAGGGGGTTTGTGTTCTATCCATCCAGGTTTGTGTTCTATCCAGGTTTGTGTTCTGTCCAGGGGAGTTTGTGTTCCATCTATGGGGTTTGTGTTCCATCTATGGGGTTTGTGTTCCATCTGTGGGGTTTGTGTTCCATCCAGGGGGTTTGTGTTCCATCTGTGGGGTTTGTGCCCCATCCAGGGGGTTTTTGTGTTTCACCCCGGGCAAAGGGAGCCTTTCCCTCCCGGGGAGCCCCAGCAGTGCCCCTGCATTTCGTGCCCTGCCCTTTCCCAGCCGGGGCGTTCTGTGTTCCTGGGGAGGTTCCTGGTGCCCCTTCCAGCCCCTGGGCTGAATCCTGCCGGGGCTGCGAGGCGTTCACATGTAAATGCAGGTCAGGAGCACAAACGCTGCTGTCACCTCCCCTCACTCCGCGCTGCCCTGGAACCGACCCAGCCCTGGCTTTTATTTTGTAAAACCAACCCCAGCCGCACAAAGGTTTCAAAGGCAGCCCTGGTTTGGCCTCTCCTGCATCCACTGGTAGCAGATGGAAATTCCTCTCGTCCCCCTCTCCCGGATTCGGCATCCTTTGACACCCTCCATAAATAAAACAGCTCCCAGCAGAACAAAGCAGCCGGGTGGGGCGGGGGACAAGGGCACAGCTGGCAGCTCCGGGCCGGGGGTGGCACAGGGACACCTGACCCGGGGAGGGCTGCCCAGCCTGGGTGTCACTGCAGGGACACGCACAGGGACAGCAGGGCAGGGGCTGCCCCTCAGCTGGCTCCTTCCTGCAGCACTTCATCAGCCCTCAGAGCTGATCTCATCTAATTAAATTATCTCCTGATGAGGTCTGGGCTCGGTATGGGCGTTAGGGACTGGTGAGGGCAGGGGAGGTTAGGGAAAAAAGAGAGAAGAGAGAAGAGAAGAGAAGAGAAGAGAAGAGAAGAGAAGAGAAGAGAAGAGAAGAGAAGAGAAGAGAAGAGAAGAGAAGAGAAGAGAAGAGAAGAGAAGAGAAGAGAAGAGAAGAGAAGAGAAGAGAAGAGAAGAGAAGAGAAGAGAAGAGAAGAGAAGAGAAGAGAAGAGAAGAACTATTCCAAAGGCTGTTCAATACTCAGGTTTTTCTCACATAAGCCATGCACTGGATGTCACCAACACCTTCCTCTGTCACCCAGACAGATCCAGAGCCTGTCCTGGAGCACTGCTGGGAAATGGAGACAGAGGGAAGGAAGGAAGGCAGGGAGGAAGGCAGGGAGGAAGGCAGGAAGGCAGGAAGGCAGGAAGGCAGGAAGGAAGGAAGGAAGGCCCTTCCAACACCACCTTCACTTCCCCACCACAGCCTGGGTGTTCACAGGCAGATGAAAGAGCAGAGCAGTGCTGAAGGGGAAATGGAAATGGAATCAGCTGGGGATGGAGCACAATGCTATGTTTAGCCTCGCCAGGCACGGAAAAATATTTATTTCCAGCCTCAGGGATCGAAGAGGGGCACGTAATTAAGCAGCATCAGTGATGAAGGCCACTCCTTTGATGCCTTTCTGACCCCAGGGAGCAGCTGCAGCAGCCCAGGAGCAGAGCTGGGGACACCAAAGCAGCACCAGCTCAGGATTTCTGGGGACTTTGTGTGCAGCCACAAAAGCTTTCCTGCAATGAAAGCTCCAGTGGAATCCTCCCTCCTGAAAGCTGCTCCCTGCCAGCCTGTGCCAACTGCAAGGGGAAAACAAGTCATTCCTACTGGATCAGCACACCTGTCCTTCAAATGCTGCATTTCCAAATTTCCTGCTTAAAGATCTGGCTGGGAAACAACCTACGGGAGGTGCCAGCCTGGTTTTTTTGTGTCTGGAGCTCCATGTGTGCTCCTGGTGACCTATAAATAATTAATAATAATAAATCTGCACATGCAGAGCTGCAGGCAGAGCCTCTCTCGTGCCTGTGCCCATACAAAGAGTTGGGCAGAGGCTTTCAGAGCAAAAATAACTCAATTTGCTGCCCTACCTGGGTCATGGAATCAGACTTTTATCAGATTTAAAGTCCCAAAATTTTCACTGTGCAGGGCCAGGTTTTGGGTGCAGAGAGGAGCTGCACGGCCCTCCTCAGCAGAGGGGTGAAGAGAAAAGGGTGTTTGTCCCATTTCCCCCTCTCCAGGCTGCCTCTGCCCTCATTCCCACGTCGTTTTCCCCCTTTCCAAACTGCACTGTCAGGAAAAATGATCCCAATAAACGCTGCTTTGTGTGCAGCCTCATTTTGGGCCTTCCAAACAAAAACCTGAGTTTTCAATGAGTTTACATTCATTTTTGGTTTGGTTTGGTTTTTTTACAAGGGGTTTTATTTCCCATCACAAACGGTGCATTCATTCATGCACTGACAGGAGTTCTGCCTGGGTTCCCTGCACTCAGGAATACACACGGATTCAGTGATTTGCTCCCCTTTTTCCCTCATTTAACTCTGATTTCCTCCAAGCAGCTCCCAGCTTGGGCCTCCACAACGAGGATAAAATAAAAAGCTGATGAATTATGAGAGATCTCTCATGATTAACTCTACAGGCAGAGAGGAATTTTTGATTTTTTGTCGTTGTGACCTTTAACAGCCTCAGGATGCATCTCCAGTGATGCCTCCATGGGCACAAACCCCCCTGCTCCATCAGGGTCCTGTTCCTCAGCTCCTGCCCCTCCAGCAGCAGGAATGCAGGGTTAGGTGCTCAAAACACTTTTTTTTTTGGCTCCTCACAGCCCAGCCCTGGTGATTTTGACCATTTTGAAGCAAAGCGAGCAGGGCTTTGGGGGAATGGGGACAATCACCAGAACAACATCCACACTCCAGACTTTTACAAGTCATTTGTGACAACAATGGCCCAGATCCCGATCTCAGAACAGCCAAACCCAGCTCAGCTCCAGGGAGCCGGAGCAGGAGGAAAAGTGTGGCCTGGCTCCAAAAAACTCAGCGGAGCTGCAGGCGCTGACACCCAGCGAGGATCTGGCCATATGTGGATCTGCAGGAATATTTTGACTTTCTGTTTTCCCCGCAAAACCTTGGCTAATTGGCACGGTTTGTGCTCCAAAGGCAGCCGAGAAAGGAGTTGTGTGTCCCCGTGCTGGGGGGATGAGGAGTGGGAGGAGGGAGCCTCGGGGATCTTTGGGAGGGGAAAAGCAGGAATTCACTTTTAGGGCAGCAGATTCACTTTCCAAGAGCTTGTTCCTAAATTCCAGCCCATTTCTTTGCACACCTCGCGTTTTTCTGGGTGTTTCTCTGGTATTTTTCTGGGTAAAGAAAAGGAAAAGGGGGATTCTTAAAGAGGCAAGGTGGGAAAAACTGAGCCCAAGCCCATTCTGTCCCCCCAGGCTGCTGGGAGAGAGGATGTTCAGAAAAAATGGGAATAAAACCGAGCCTGGAAGGGAAAGAAAGTGTTTTAGGATGAGGTTTTATTTCCTCTGATTGGACTGGTCATAAATGAAATTAATTTTCTCCAAGTGGAGCCTGCTTTGCTCGTGACAGCAACTGGGGAGGGATCTCCCCCAGCCAGGGGAGATGGGCAAATATTGAGTTTGGGTTTGTTTGTGTGGAGCCTGGGATGAATCCCCACACAAACCCAGCTCTTCATCAAGCAAAAAAAAACAACCCAAAAACCCTCTCCCTTTAGGAGTCCCTGCTGCAGAACCAATATTTGGTTTTAATCTGCTGTGTACAGGCACTTGTAAAACAAACAGGGCTGCTGACATTGCTCCCCGGGCTCCTGGAGACACTCAGCCAGACACGCTGCTCCCCTCAGCTTGCCCTGCCCTCAACAACCCCACACCAAACTTTTGGGAGGAGAACCAGGCCTTTTCTCACTAATTCCAGTGGCCCAGCTCCTCCTGGCATTGCCAGTTTGCACCCAAACCTCCTTCCCCCATCCCTGCCTGTCTCAAAGGCTCTTTGGGGTTAAAAAACCCCCGAATTTTCAGCAGAGGCAGCAGCTCTAGAGCCAGACACTGAGGTGCCTTCAGCCCTGGGATTATCCCCTCACACATCCCACAGCTGGAAGCACAAACAGCGTGGCTGCTCCACCAGGGAATGAAATTCCAGCAGGAGCAGAGGACCCTGAGCATGGTCAGCACCACGCCTCCTGGGAGATGCATAAATAAATGCTCCCCACTGCTCTCAGCTGGAGGTTTTCCCTGCCCCAGTCGCACAATTTCCCCATAAAAGTGATTTTTTTTTCACATCAGCCTCCTCTCCATCCCACGTGGAGGGGTTCAGCACCCAAAGCTTTTCCCCAGCAGTGCAGCAAGGGAGCATTTTCCCTCTGCTTGCTTCCCATGGATTGCTCACTGGTAGGGAACTGCAGACCCCCTGCAATGTTTGACTGTGCAGAGTCAACACTAAAGCCCCACAGGTTGTATGAAAACACTTGTTTTTCAAAAAGCCTTTTGGACATTGCAGGATTTGGCCTCTGTGAATGACCAGGACCCAGGACAATGTTACTCCTGAGATCTCCATCTCAGTTCTTTCAGTTCCTTGTCTCTGAAGCCACCCCTTCTTTGCTCTCATGGGCATCAGGAGCCCAGGCTGGCTGCAGCTCTTCCATCTCTTCTCCAGACCCCCCTCACAGTTGCTCCTCTGCATCTGGAGCTGCCAAGGCAGATGTTTTCAAAGACAGAGAGGTCACTGGAGGAAAAAAATCCAGCTGTGTCCTGCTGGACTCGGTGTCTTCACTCTGTCATCCCCACTTCCCTCCCTGCTCCCTCAGGGAGAGGAATCCAATTCTGTTTGCTTTGATCAGACAAATGTTTCTCCCCCAGCTGCTCCATTAGGGGCCTCTTCAGAGCCCTAATTAAGGGTTCTGCCACTTAAATCAAGTCCAACACCACGCAGAGAGCTGAGTAATGGGACCCAGCTCCCCGCAGCAGTTTTGTTGTTTTCTGCATAAAGGGAAATAAATGACTTTTGTGCAAGCCCCCAGTCTGCTGGGTTTTCCAGCAGCGGCCTCCAATGAAAATTTCTCTTCCAGAAAAACAGAAGGAAGCCAGACACATCGAAATGAGACCCTTGAAAGGGGGGAAATCCTCATTTACAGCCAGAAAGTGGGAGCTGGGAAAGCCCTCTGTGCTCCCTAAAATCCCCACTCAAAAATCTCAGCCCCACAAACCTTCCTCTGGCTGCTGCTGCTGCAGGGATGGGATGGGAGGGGATCCTGCATCCCTTCTGCAGGGAAAGGGGATCAAACTCAGCCACAGGGGCAGCAGGGCTGCTGTCCCACCTGCTGGGCTCTACAGCCACCCCATTTCCTCAGCTCCACCTTCTAATCCCTCTCCTTCCTGTGGAGAACACGAGGATCCTGTGGGGCACTGCCTGGAACCTCTCCTGGGGAGGTCAGCCCAGCTTTGCCCCACAACAGAGCCAGGAAAATAAACAGCAGAGCCCCAGCTTGTGGCAGCATTCTGCTCCCAGGCAGGTGCAGCTCGCCAGGAGGGTTTTAAAATGCTTCTTGCTGGAGAGGTTAAACCCAAATGTTCCTCACATCCTCTGAGCTGGTGAGAAATGGTGCTGGTTCTCCAAATGGTGCTGCTCCTCTAAATGGTGTTGATCCTCTAAACTCTGCTGCTTCTCCAAATTGTGCTGCTCCTCCAAATTGTGCTTCTCCTCCAAATTCTGCTGCTCCTCTAAATTCTGCTGCTCCTCTAAATTCTGCTGCTCCTCCAAATGGTGCTGCTTCTCCAAATGGTGCTGCTCCTCTAAATTCTGCTGCTTCTCCAAATTCTGCTGCTCCTCCAAATTCTGCTGCTCCTCTGAATTGTGCTGCTCCTCTGAATTGTGCTGCTCCTCCAAATTGTGCTGCTCCTCTAAATTGTGCTGCTCCTCTAAATGGTGCTGCTCCTCCAAATTGTGCTTCTCCTCCAAATTCTGCTTGTCCTCCAAATTCTGCTGCTCCTCCAAATTCTGCTGCTCCTCCAAATGCTCCGTCTGGCTCGGGGCTGAGGTGTGAACGGAGCCATCCGAAGGCAGCCTGACCCCTGCGGGTGCCAAACGCAGCCATTCCCCTCCTCAGATGTGCTTACAGCTTGACAGCAGAGAGGAAAACATTCCTCCCCTTTCACAGGAGACTTTCACAAGCTGCTCCGAGTTATTTTTTGCTCGCCGTGCCACCCAGGAGCTCCCTGGAAGTGAAGCTCCCTGCAAAAACACAGACTGGAAATCATTTTCCACGCTCCCTCCTCTCTCTCATGAAGAAGAAGGTGAAGAAGAAGAGGAACTCAGCCAACACCCCAAATGCTCCATCTTGCCCCTATACACTAAAACCTTAAATCCTGTTTTGCACCCTGTGATGTCACACACTTCTATTCAAACCTCACAGCCACAATCCCAGGGCTGTCACTCAATTTTGGGAAAAATTCCTCCTTCTCCAGCTTTTAGTTCCACAGCCTCAGGTGTGTAGCCGTGGTTGGTGCCTGCAGTGTTTTGATTTCTCTCAAACTGTTCCCAGGCACAATTCTGTAACCAAGGGATGTGTTATTGTACACTATCCTGTTTTTCTGCATTCTTTCCCAGAGGAGGGAATTGATGTCCCTCCAAGTCGGCCAATGTGGTCCAAGAATTCCACCCCTTGGGTGGGTTCTTTGTCAAAAGGTATAAGGGGAAATGGCTGGAGAATAAAAACAGATTGGAGTCAATCTTCAACCTTCTGAGAACGAGACCGTGTCCTTATTTCGTGTGCTATCGCGACACAGGTGTGTCGCAGACAACATAAAGAACTCACACCCACACCTTGTGATGTCCGAGGCAGAAAGGAGGAGGGTTTATTTACAGAATCAGCATTTATTGAATTCCAGCAGTGACCATGGATTGGAGGAAGAAAATCTTCTTCTCCAACCACACTGGACAACCCAACAGCCCATCAACAGCCTCCTCCTTGTGAGAAGAATGTAAACATTGCTGGATTTTACAATAACAAGTAGCTTGTTTATATCAAAGTGTATCTAACTCAAAACCACAGAAGGCTAAAAATAAGACTTTTCCAAACTCTTTAAAGGGGACAGAGGAGAACCCAGACAACACAGCTGGAATGCAGGGTTTGCTTGGGGCTCAGTGCCTGGCAGCACAGAAACCCCAAAATCCTCAACCTCCAGGGTATAACCCTCCACAGCCAATCATTCCAAATCCCTGAGCTCTGAGCAACACACAGCCCCTCAGCCCAGGCCCTTGCAGCAGAGCAGGAGCTGCTGTCCCCGTGCTGTCCATAAATCAGCCCTGGGGCCGGCCCCGATCGATGGGCAGGAATTATCCCCCACCATCAGATTCCATCATACACCACCTCAGCCATTACTCGGCTGTCCTGTGGCGTGCAGAATCATGAGAATTAATGTTCTCCCCGTGCCCAAGCGAGATGTTTATGGGGCAGGATCACCCAGCCTGTATTTCTTGCTCCCAGCCCTGCATTCATTTCTTTGTGCTTACAGCCAATCGTGCTTTAAATTCGCTGCTGTATCAAAACCACTGAAACTTTATGGGATTCTTTTCTCTTTTTTTATTATTTTTAGCTATTGTTTTACAGCCTCCCTCTCCAGCAGGCTTTTAGTGTTCCCTGCACGGAAGTGTTGTGTCCCTCCAGGTTTGTCTGGGGCTGACCTTGGGCACAGGCTGTGTCACCGGGGCTGTTTGGGCACAAATTAATGTCCCCCTGCTCCAGAGCTGTCAGTTCAGCACCACCTGGTGTGGGATCAGCCAGGCAAGCCGGGCTGCTGGCCTCCCAAAAAGTGCCACAGAGGAGGTTTTCCTGAACTTTGGATGGTTTGAGCTGAGCTGATGGAGCAAGTGAAGGGTTCCAGCTGTGATGTTCTATTGCAGATATTTATCAGTGCCATCTGACGCCTCTGGCAGCCTGTGCCAAGTCCCTGGGGGATTGAAGCCCTGGGGAAGAGCCTCCAGACATGCCAGCCTCTGTTCCTTGCTCTCCTGACTCCACTGCAGCTCCACGGGGGAAATATTTTATGCAGCTGCCACGAGCAGATGCCGTTCCAGCTCTGAAGGTTTTTTGAAAGATCTGCTTTCAGCCTGATCCTGGATTTTTGTGCAAGTCACAGGCAGATTTCAGAGCGATTTTGATGCCTGAAGATGCAATCTTTGTGACCTTGGTGCCTTACAAACAACATCCCATCCTCACCTGGCTTTGGTACCAAAATCTCCCCCTTAATCTCTTGGCTTCCCACCTGTCAAATATTTATATTTTTTTTTCTTTTTCTTTTGCATCTTGGGAGCTCCAGGGATTCATTTGTTCACATAAATGGTGTGAGACACAGGGAGGAAAACATCATTAGTAGGAGAGGATGGCAAAGACATTTTAAGCAAGAAATGTTGTTTTGATGCAGCTACCTTCAGATGGGAGGGGAAGGAGGAGGGGGAGGCTGATTTTCCCTTTCTTTAGACAGGCAGCAATTAAAACCCTCCACATCCTTGTGCATGAAGGCAGCGAAAAAGTTCCTAAAAAATCTAAAACCCTAACAATCTGCAGGCTGTCAAAATGTTTCAGATGATTGTGATGTTGAGAAAACAAACCCCAGCTCGAGACAACCTCCTGAAGGGAGCCCCTCCCAGCGCTCTGCACACATCACGACGGGATGTTCTGACACTTCACCCCCGTGGTGAGTGCGGTGAGTGTTGTCAGGACTGACACAAATTCCTGCAACACACCAATTCCAGCGGGCAGGGGAGCGTTCATTAAGAGTGCAGAGCGAAATGGGAGAAGCCTCAGCATCTCCCGTGTCAGAGGAGCAGCTGAGGATGCAGCAGCAGCAGCAGCTCCTGGGAGGCTGCCACAGAATTCATCGATGTCTGCCCAGGATGGACAGCCCCCAGTGTCTCAGGCAGATATGAGTTTGGTCTGTTTGCATATCAGGGGTTAATTGTTTAATTAACACATTCCCTTGGTTTGCTGCTCCCTCCATCTCGCTTTTGTTTGTCCTTTTGGGGCCGAGGCTGTGAGGATGACCTTGGTCCCCGGGAGGAGTGTTAGTCTGACCAAAAGGTGAAGAGAGCTCCCCAGCACGCTGTGAGGAGCTCAGAGTTCTGCACCGCTGCAGGACAGAACCTGAAAAACGTGAAAGCCGGAAAGGGATCACCCAAACCTGCAGCCCTGCTTGGTGCCTGAGATGTTTTGGTTTCTCTGAAACTCTTTTCCCAGAGAGTTTTCTGTAAACCAGAGACACATTTTCCTCACTGTAACCTTTGTTTACATTCCTTTCCCTAGGAAAGGGATGAACCTTCTTCTTGATGTCCCTCTGCTCTGACCAATGTGATTGAAGAAGTTTGTCTTTGTTTCACCCATTGGGTTGCTCTTTGTAAAGTAGCAGAAAAGGGAAGAAATTCCCGGGTAATAAACACAGTCATTGTCAGCCTGCTGACGTCGGAGTCTGTCGCGATAGGACACGAAATAAGGACACGGACTCGTTCTCAGAAGGCTGAAGATTGACTCCAATCTGTCTTTATTCTCCAGCCACTTCCCCTTGTACCTTTTGACAAAGAACCCACCCAAGGGGTGGAATTCTTGGACCACGTTGGTCGACTCAGAGGGACATCAAGTAAATTCCCTCCTCTGGGGAAGAATGCAGCAAAACAGGACAGTGTACAATAACACATCCCTTGTTCACAGAATTGTGCCTGGGAACAGTTTTAGAGAAATCAAAACATTGCAGGCACCAACCATGGCTCCAGGAGCCCGTGTCATTGTGATCTTGAGCAGCGTCACAAACGCTGTGCTCAGCCGCTGTCAGAGAGCTCCGGGGACTGTCCCCTGGCCGGGGAGGTGACAGTGCCAGCCCGGAGCAGGCAGGGCACAGCTCCCGGCCCATGTGAGCAGGGACGGCACCGCCTGACCCTGCCCATCCTCACGCTCCCGATCGATGCCCCCGCAGCCAGCGGGGATCGATGGGGACGAGCGAGAGAATGGAAAATCCTGTCCTGCTGGAAAATCCTGTCCTGCCCGGGGCAGAGGCTGTGCCAGCCCCGGGCTCTGAGCCCCAGCACAGCTCTGGTTTGGTCCTGCACAGCCACACCTGGGCTGTGCTGCTGCCTGGAAGGGGCCGGGCAGGGCTGGGTGCCCACGGAGGGCACGGCTGCTCCCGTGCTGCTGCTGCTGCTGGCTCTGGGTTTGGCACACGGCTGCAAAGAGGAGCCGGGTTGTGGTGTCTTTGGATGGGTTTTCCATTCCTCTGCCTGCCCCGTGTGTGGGTGCACCAGCGTTTGTCTGGTTCTCATCAGTGCCTCGTAAAAAAAAAAAAAAAAATCCATTTTCTTCTCTTTGGAAGTAAAAAAAACAAAACAAAACAAAAAAAAAACACAACCAAAAAAACCCACAAAACAACCAACAGCCAAAAACCAAAAACCCACCAAAAAAAAAAAAAAAGAAAAAGAAATAAAAAAGGAAAAAAAAAAAGATAAAAAAAACCCCAAAACCAACCAAACAACAGAAAAAACAACTCCCCCCAAAAAACACCAACTCCCCCCCCCCAGGAAAAAAATACACCAGAAAAAAACACCAAAAAAAACCCCAAAAAAACAAACCAACCCCAAAGCAGTGATGTTATCTAAAGAGCAGTGCCAGCATTTCCTGAGCTGGCCTGCAGCAGCAGTGGGGATGCTGGGGTGAGCTCTGCACCCTGGGGTTGGGCAGCTCGCTCTGTGCAGGCTCTGCAGCAGCAGCAGCAGCCCGAGCTCAGCTCTGCCTGCAGAGGTGGCTGCAGATCAGCTCGGGGTGCTCAGAAACTCGGCCCAGCTGGAGAACTTTGCCCCGAGGTGCCCCCTTTTCTTAGCCTGGGCGGTGTTTGATCCTTTTTGTGACAGAGCAGTCCCTGCCCTCCCAGCCTGTCCTGTCAGCTCAGGGTGGAAATTCCTCGTGGAAAGGGACAAACCTGACTCCAGCACTCCCCACCAAACCCTGAGCTGACTTTCTGCTTCATCCCCCCACTCTTCCACCCACTCTTTCCTCCTCCTCCTCCTCCTCCTGTCACATTTGGTTTACATTTGGTTGTTACAGAAACCCCCAAGTTTTCGCAAATGTAAGAACAATTTTCCCTCTAGAATATCGAGTTTCCCCTGGCAACTGCCTCAGCTCCTGGATTCAAAAATGTTGTTTTCTTGACCTATAAATAGGAGAAAGAGGCCAGCTGTAGTGCAGATGAAACGTGTCCTGCATGGTCTGGGATTCTCTCCCAAATCCTGGGAGCTGGAATCAGCTTTTGTTTCTTTCTCTGCTCCCTTTTCCACCTCGTCTTTTTTGTTTTAAGGGCTGAAATCTGATCCAACCACGTGAGGAGCTCCCGGAGCCGGCACTCCGGGTCTGTCTCACCTGGTGTTCAATGTCACAAGTGATTCCCTCCGAGCTCAGCAGCCCTCACTGTCATCCCAGCAGAGCAGAAACCCAAGGAACAGCTTTCCCCAGTCACTCCTCTCAACGTGAGCTTTTGTTCCCTCGTGAGCATCACCGAGATTTCCCGGCGATAAAGGGAAATTCTGGGGCTTCATCTCGCTCTCAAACAGATGCTGTGTGGGCTACGAACAATCCTCCAAAAAACAGGGGAAAAAAGAAATCAAAGCTGCTTGCTTTTGTATAATTTAATAGAAGGCAGACGTGCTGCTCTGGCTGAGGTGCAGCGGGGTTGTGTTCTGGAGAAGGGAACAAGACAAAACTGAGCCTAAATGAGAGCCCCAGAGTCTGAGGAGGAGGGAGCTGCTCTGGTGATAACAGAACCAGTGATTTCTGAATCTGCAGCGACTCAGAAAGAATTGTGCGGAGTTTGCACCCAAATCTGCTCCTTTTCTCCTCATTTCCAGCAGTTCCTGAAGTAACACTCGTGCTGCAGGAGCTGGGCAGAGCCAGAGCCCAGCAGAGAGGCTCCTCTGGCAGGACACGAGCTCCAGAATCCCCAGCCAGGAAGGGACTGAGCCCCCAGGAGTGATCTGGGACCTGCTGCCCACCCCACACCCTCCCAGCCCAAACTGGAGCTCTGGGACCTCCCCAGGGCTGGTTTATCCCCGGGGGGAGCCCAGCTGGGGGGGCTCTGCTCTCTGAGCAGGGACACGGAGGCAAAGCCAGCAAAGCCCAGCATCCCCGCTGCTGCCAGCCTGGAATTCCTGGATGATCCCAGCAGCAGCCTGGCTTGTCCCTGGCACGTGGGGAGAAGGGCACAGGAGCCTGGGATCGCTCCCAGCTGGAAGCAGGGCTGGGACAAACCTGGGCTGGCTCTGCAGGGAGGGCTGAGCCGGTGCCAGCTCCTGCAGGGCGTGGAGCAGGGCCAGGAATGAGGGATTCCCCTCTGCCCTCCCAGGGACAGACAGCAGCACCACCCCACAGCTCTGCCAGGGCTGCTCCGGGCCCAGAGGAGTGGGAATGCTGCCAGGCAGGGATCCCCAAATTCAGGGTTCCCCAAGCGGGAATGCTGCCAGGCAGGGATCCCCAAATTCAGGATTCCCCAAGCGGGAATGCTGCCAGGCAGGGGATCCCCAAATTCAGGATTCCAAATTCCCCAAGCGGGAATGCTGCCAGGCAGGGATCCCCAAATTCAGGATTCCAAATTCCCCAAGTGGGAATGCTGCCAGGCAGGGATCCCCAAATTCAGGATTCCAAATTCCCCAAGCGGGAATGCTGCCAGGCAGGGATCCCCAAATTCAGGATTCCCCAAGCGGGAATGCTGCCAGGCAGGGGATCCCCAAATTCAGGATTCCAAATTCCCCAAGCGGGAATGCTGCCAGGCAGGGATCCCCAAATTCAGGATTCCAAATTCCCCAAGCGGGAATGCTGCCAGGCAGGGATCCCCAAATTCAGGATTCCAAATTCCCCAAGCGGGAATGCTGCCAGGCAGGGATCCCCAAATTCAGGATTCCAAATTCCCCAAGCGGGAATGCTGCCAGGCAGGGATCCCCAAATTCAGGATTCCAAATTCCCCAAGCGGGAATGCTGCCAGGCAGGGATCCCCAAATTCAGGATTCCAAATTCCCCAAGCGGGAATGCTGCCAGGCAGGAATCCCCAAATTCAGCAGGAGCTGTTCCAGGCCCCAGCAGCCAGCACGGGATCACAAAAGGAGATTAAGGCAAAGTCCTTAAGGGATCGTGCCGGAGATTATTTCTCTGAACCAATTAAGCATACAAATTAATTTCCTGAGGGGATGATGTTTTATTAGGAAACAGCTTTTGCAGAGACCCTGGAGTTTGCTTTGCTTGTGGTTGTTGTATTTTTTATTATTTTTTTTTTTTCCTCCCCCGAATTTGTTGTGGCTGCTGCCGTCCCAGCAGGGAGAACATTTGCTCAGTCAGGCTGAGCTTTCCTAGACGAGCCCCTGGGTGATTTTGCTAAGGCAGGCAAATCCTGAATTGGCTGAAAAGGAGGATTCACCACCAGGACTCACCAGCTGCCCCCTAATGCAAGAGCAGTGAGGCTGCTGTGTTTCAGTTCTGGATCAACACCAGAGGCACCAGCACCTCCTGAGGTGCATGGATGCATCCCAAAGCTGCCCCTTTATCCTTTAGACCCCAAAATGTTGCCCTGGCCAACTGTAAATGATCTCCTGTAAATGCTGTAAGGAGCAGAAATCTTAATAAACCAAATTTATGTTTGTTTGGGTTTGTTTTCTTTTCCTCTCCCCTCCGCCACAAATAGAAAATGATTCTTTGCATCCCAGGTGGGCCCTTTCCAAAGGATCTGAGCTGCCCTGAGATCCCCTGAAAGGCTAAACTTGGTATTAAGAGCTCAGGCTGAGCCCATGAGGGAAAGGGAAAGAAATTCCTTCTTTCCTGGCTCCTTAATTCCATATATAGGGCGGTGCGGGATGAGTGCAGCATCAGTTTAGGGGGTGGTGTTCAGCCAGAAGGAGCTTTTGGAGGGATTTCTGTGAATGAGTGGCTCCAGCAGGGCCTTTCTGGGAAGCTTTTCCCCCGTGGGGCCGAGCTCCTCAGCAGCCTGATGTGTTCCAGATGAGCAGGCACTCAGATTGGGAAGCCACCGAGGAAAAGAACAGAGAGAGGGGGGAAAAATAAAGAGTTTTTCTGCTGCTCCTAGCCTAAACCTGGTGTTTTTTCCTGCAAACTGCACCAAATGAGGGGCTGCTGAGGAGGCTCTGCAGCCCTGCTGGAAGGACAGACAGCCTGTGATGTATGGAGGTGTCTCCAAGCACAACAGCCAAGGTCTCTGCTGGGGCAGGCTGGGAAGGAGACCTGGCACGTTTTCAGACCACAAGTTTATTTTTATGGGCTGGCCTGCACGGGTCAGCAGCGTGCCTGGAACAGCACAGGGAGAAGCTGCTCCTGTTCCCAAGGACTTCTGGGTGAGAGTCCCAATTCCAGAGCTGCTCCCTGCACACCAGTCCCTGTCTGCAGGAGGGGCAGCTGCTCATCAGCTCAATCACTTGCTCTGCTGAATAAAGCTCTTCTCTGAATAAAACTTTTCTCTGAATAAAACTTTTCTCTGAATAAAACTTCTCTCTGAATCAGACTTTCCTATTCTGCAGGCTTTTTTTTTTTTTCTTTTTGGGCAAAGGAAACCTCGGAAAGGAATGCAACAGATGTAGGAGTTGAATTTTTTGTTCAAAAGGTCAGCGACTTCTCCCTCTTAAAATTTATTACTGGACTCAGCAGTTACTTTAAAATCACTGAGCTCTGCATTGGCAAAGGGTTCAGTCTTAACTCCCTGGAATCTGAGAATGATTTATTTATGGTTTTGTGCAAGAGGCAGGAGCCTCGGTGAGTTTCCAGCAGGGCCCATCCTGGGGCAGGGCCTGGCGTGAGGGAGAGGAGCTGAGCTCTGCTGGGCCCTGGGCTCTGGGGGGATTTTTGGGGATGCAAACACGGGGTTTTTGTCACCCCGTGGTGACGGATGCCTGCCTTGACCTTTGCACTGCAGACATGGCACCCCCTGTACAGACATTTGTCACTTTTGGTGGGGCTGGAGGGAGCTGACCCTGCCAGCGTTGCTCACTTGGCTGAACTGCCCCAGTTTGCAGGGAAATGGAAGCAGGTCACAGGAGCAGCAGTGATACCAGCAGCAAAAAAACAAATCCCCTGCTTTGCAGCAGGATGAGGACCAACATTCCCTGGCTGGAGCTCGGTTTGTGGTGCTGCTTTTAATTTGGGAATGCTTAAACCTGGGAATAAAAAGTGAGAGGGGCTGAACCGTGGGCAGGGGGCTGCCAGCACTGACACCCACACACAGACTGGGGGAGCCCAGTTCTCCTGCAGCTCAGTTTTTGGGGACAAAACCAGAGCTGGGCTGGTCACAGCTGCACCAGAACACCCCAGCAGCAAAGTGGCTCCTGTTTATTGGTGCAGTTGTAATGGTTTCCCATTCAGAAGGGCCTGTATCAAATTTAAACCCACTTAATATCTTTTTTTATTGGGCAGTTAATCACAGGGAAGGGAAGAAGAGGGAGAGAGCCTGGAGGTCTCTATTTCATTTGCTTAACAGAGCAGGGTTTGATTTCTCTGAAACTCTTTTCCCAGAGTTTTCTGTCAACAAGAGACACGTTTTCCTGACTGTAACCTTTGTTTGCATTCCTTTCCCTAGGAGGGACTTCTGGATGTCCCTCTGGTTTGACCAACGTGATTGAAGAAGTTTGTCTTTGTCTCACCCATTGGGTTGTTCTTTGTAGAATGGTATAAAAGGGAAGAAATTCCCGGAAATAAACAGAGTCATTGTCACCTTCTGAGTCGGGGTCTGTGTCGTTGTGACCTTGAACATTTCAGGATGCATCTCCAGTGATGCCCCCATGGGCACAAACCCCCCCTGCTCCATCAGTCCTGTTCCTCAGTTCCTGCCCCTCCAGCAGCAGGAATGCAGGGTTTGGTGCTCAAAACACTTTTTTTTGGCTCCTCCCAGCCCAGCCCTGATCCTTTTGACCATTTTGGAGCAAAGGGGGCAGGGGGAGGCAGAGCGGGCGCTGCTCCCGATGCTCCAAAGGCTTTGGGGGAATGGGGACAATCACCAGAACAGCATCCACACTTAATTGCCTGGAATCCCAGCAGAAATCCTGCCTCAGGGGACAAAGGTGCTCACCCAGAGAAGGGTTTTTCCTCTGCTGTTTGCAGGGAGAGGGTTTGGGTGCAGAAATTGGTCCCGATAAGATAAAAGTGCCTCAGTTTGAGTCCCCACTTTGTGCTTCTGCTTCATCCAACCTGGCCTTGGGCGTTTCCAGGGCTGGGGCAGCCACAGCTCCTCTGGGCAGGGCCTCTCCACCCTCACAGGGAGGAATCCCTTCCCAAAATCCCACCCAAATATCCTCTCTGTCAGTTTGAAAGGAGCTTCACCATCATTCCCCTCATCCTGGGCTGTAAAAATTCCCTCTCTGTGTTCCTGCCCTCCAGGTGTTATTTCCCCCTGTGCTGTTCATTCTCTGCTCATCCCCTGGAGCCTTTAAATGCTCTGCTGCCCACTGACTATGGCCAGGAACTTTTTTTACCTTAATTTTTTCTCTCTTCAGCCTCATCAGTGACAAAATCTCAGCCCTTCCAGACCCATCTCCGCCTGTGGGATGAAAACACGTGGAGAAACCCTTCCACAGGTTGGGTTTGGTCCCTGCACTCATCTCCTGGGAGTGCCAGCTTAATTGCCTGGAATCCCAGCAGAAATCAGGGAAATGGGAAAGGTGTCAGGCCTCAATGCCTGGAGAATTCCCCAAATTGGGAATTCCCAAAGGTTGGAACTCCCACCCGAGCAGCAGAGAGCTGTGAAGCAGTGCAGGGAGGATGGAACCTGGCAAGGCAGCATCTCCTGGGGAAAACAGGTGACAGGAGGTGGTGACAAAAGCTTCACTCCCCTGACATATCCAGAGCAGCAACCTAAAAGAGAACACCTTGCCATCCAGCATTAATATCCCAGGGAAAAAAAATAACAGCTCTGCCTCTCCGTGCCTGCCACTTGATTTTAATAGGCCCAGAGCACATAAAAGCTCCCCGAGAGCTGAGACAGACGGGTTTAAATCAGTCAGACAGAAACCTCTGCCAGCCCTTCCCTCAGCCCCACAGCAGCTCCTTTATGATCTCATATTTTATTGACGAGGCTGACTTTGGTGAGAGTGCCCCGGCACGAGCGGTTATAAATGTGCCTCGTCTGCTCCCTCTAATCCATTAGCTCATTAAAATAATTGTCTTAATTTGATTGTTGGAGTGATTAATAGGGCAGGAGTTAAAGGAAATTAATACTCCAAATTGAAGCATAACTGCAGACGGAAAAATAACTCGGCGGGATTGATGTGGTAACAAGGTGCAGGCTCGTGGTTAATGAGCCTTGGGGAGTTAAATATAGCAAGGAGAGACAGGGAGAAAACTCCTCTGTGCAGCCTGGCTGGGATGGTTGGGGATCTGGAGCCCAATGCTGTGTCCAAGGTTTGCCTGAGCCTGCTGTTAACTCTGATACTGGCAGTTCAGAGAATGGGGATATTGAATATCAGCTGCTGTTAACTCTGATGCTGGCAGCTCAGAGGATGGGAATATTTAATATCAGCTGCTGGCTCATTTTTAGCAGGTGTGGGAGTGCCCAGAGGAATCCCCGTGGCTGCAGGACCACTGAACATCCCACAGTCAGTAAATCCTTGGGGAGTGAGCACCAACAGCTCCAAGTGTCTGGGGTGGAAAGGAGAGGCTCACTCTGCATCTCCCACTGTTGGTTTCACTTCTGTTCAAACTCATTCTTTGTTTTCAAGAGCTTTATCCAAATCCATTTCCTCCTTTCATGTTTTTCCACTTCTGTTCACACTCATTCCTTCCTTTCCACCTTTATCCAAATCCATTTTCTCCTTTCATGTTTTTCCACTTCTGTTCACACTCATTCCTTCCTTTCCACCTTTATCCAAATCCATTTCCTCCTTTCATGTTTTTTCCACTTGGGGATGGATATTTTTTCCCCCCCTGCCTGGGGCACAGGGAGGAAATGCCAGGCTGTTAAGTGCCAGTGGAAATGATCTGTGCAAACACTGCTGGGCCCAGGAGTCTCCTGGCATTTCCCTCCCTGGGTTAGGAGTGTTTGCTCTGCTCAGCTCAAACAGGAGCTCCAGGGGCTCCCAGTTTGATTGAGGGTGGCACAAGGCAGCTCCTGGCTTGCACCTGTTCCACTGCTGCTCCAATTTCCCCTCTTTTCCATCATTTCAGGGAGTTTTGGGGGATGGATGAATCAATCCTAGAGATTAAAACACCCCACTCAGCATGGTGGGGCCTGCTCTGATGGCAGCTTTGCTCTTTAACAGAGGAAATCTGAAATTTCTTTCAATTCTCTGCTGAACCTGCACCCGTGGGCACTTAGAGCTGTGAAAAAAAAACCCAAACAACCCCCAAACCTGTAATAAACACAGCCCCAGGCAGAATGCACACCTTTCTTGTCAGCCCCCTTGCTATCCAAGGCTCAAAAAAGCAGAAAAAATAGGGGGCAACGAAATAAATCTTGGACAAAACGAATGTTTGGGGAGATTACTCCACACAGATAAGGCCTAACAGGGTGGACCAAGGGTTTGCAGCCCCGGGCAAGCGGAGCAGAAAATATTGCTGCAAACACCTGGGAATTGGAGATTTCATAACTCAGCTTGGACAAGCCCCTTTGAACAAGTAAATTGGATATGAAAAGGGGAAAAAAACCCAACTGAGAGTAAGAGAAAAGCAGCAAAGCATGGGCAGGATTGAGTGAGGCAAGGAGAGAGAACAACTCAATTTCCCTCCCATCCCTGGCAGGGCCAGCAGGAGCCCCTTGCCAGAAGCTTTATATATATTTTTAATGGTTTTTCCTCTCTGCTCTCCCTGATTCTCTCTGACAACAAAATCTGCCTTCCCAGATGTGCAGGGAGGAGCAGAGGGAGGGAAGGAAGGCTCTGGGCAGCACTGCAGGGTCCCAGGAGCAGCTGGGGCTGGGGTGTTCACCACAGCCCAGGTTCCTCCAGGAGCACGGGGAGGAGGTGCAGGCACAGCCCAAACCTGGGTGAAACCTCTGAGGAAGCTCAGTTGGGCTCCATCTCCTGCTGGAACAGCCTGCACTGACTGTTCTGAGACTGAAGGGCAGGGATTCAGCTGTATTTTTATTTTTTGTAGGTTTTTTTTGTTTGGTTGGTTGGTTTTTTGTTTGAGTTTTTTTGGGGGGGGTTGTTTCTGTTTTTTTGTTGTTGTTGTTTTGGGTTTTTTTGTTTGTTGGTTTGGTTTTTTGGGGGGTTTTTTTGGGTTTTTTGTTGGTTTGGTTTTTTGGGGTTTTTTTTGTGGGTTTTTTTGTTGTTTTGTTTGGTTGGGGTTTTTTGGGGTTTTTTTTGTTTATTTTTTTGTCTTGTTTTTGTTTTGGTTTTGGTTTTTTGGGGTTTTTTTTTTTGTGTGGTTTTTTTGGGTTTTTTGTGGGGTTTTTTTGTTGTTTTTGTTTTGGTTTTTTTTTTGTTTTTGTTTTTGTTTTTTTAGTGTTTTGTTTGGTTGGTTGGTTGGTTTTTTTGGTGTTTTTTGTGGGTTTTTGGGGTTTTTTTTTTTGTTTTTTTTGTGTTTTTTGGGGGGGTTGTTGGTTTTTTGGGTTTTTTTGTGGGTTTTTTGGGGTTTTTTTTGGTTTTTTTGTGTTTTTTGGGGGGGTTGTTGGTTTTTTGGGGGGGGTTGTGTGTTTGGTTTTTTTGTTTTTTTTTTTTGGTTTTTTGTTTTGTTTTGTTTTGTTTTAGTGTTTTGGTTGGTTGGTTGGTTTTTTTGTGTTTTTTGTTTGTTTGGTTGGTTGGTTGTTTTTTTTTTTCCAGCAACCTGAAGGCTCGAGCTGAGTTGCAGTGGGTGTTTCTGGAGCACACACAGCTCTCACTTGCAGTCAAGTGCTCTGCTGTAGCAGAGCAAACCGTGCAGCGAGAGAGGAAATCACCCACAGAAGGCTCCTCGGCAGCCAGAGTCACAGAATTAATCAGTCAACGATGTGTTTATTGCCCCGCTGGAAGGGGAAGGCAGACTGAGGTCTGCAGCAAGAATAGAATAACTCGTCTCTTTTATTTTTTTTATTATTTTTTTTCCTGGGCAGGATGAGTTTGTCTGGTTTCCTCCCTCGGAAGCGTCTGGGGCAGCTCTGAGAGAGCCCCGTGGCAGAGCTGCCCCTGCTCCTGGGAGCAAATCGATGCTTGCAGGAAGCACCAGCAGCTGTCAGGGCTGGAATCTCGAGTTCCTGAGAGCAGGCAGGACACGGCGCAGGGCTGTTCACTCCATAAAATCCAGATTTCAGCGGCACCAGCAAAGATTTTGGGGCTGTTTGACCCCACTCTGTGCCCCCCCTCTGCAAGGGACTGGTGAATCTGGAGCTGCAGAGATATTCTGGAGTGGGTTTTTTCACAAGCAGAGCCAAAGGGATGGAGCTGGAGCTGAACAAAGTGATTATTCCCAAACTGGAGCGTTCACAATGCAGGCAAATTGTGATCACCCCCCTGGGATTCTGCAACCACCAGCCCCTGGCCCTGCTCCTCTGGGGGAGATGGAAGATGAGGAAATGTGTTTCCTCCTGCTTCTGGATGCTCAGCAGAGCTTCCTTGGACTCGCCAGGGGCATTTTGTTTCTTTTAATTCCTCCAAGTGTTTAGAGAGACCCTTTAAAATGCCAGGCTGGGATGTTGCAGCACTGCCCCAGAATGGGGTTCTCCAGGAAAAGAAAACCTGGAGAAGCAGATCTGTAATCACCTCCTCCCCAAGGCATTCCCAGCAACCTATTCCTGCATCCCCAGCAACCTATTCCTGCATTCCCAGCAACCTATTCCTGCATCCCCAGCAACCTATTCCTGCATTCCCAGCAACCTATTCCTGCATTTCCAGCAATCTATTCCTGCATTTCCACCAACCTATTCCTGCATTTCCAACAACCTATTTCTGCATCCCCAGCAACCTATTCCTGCATTCCCAGCAACCTATTCCTGCATCCCCAGCAACCTATTCCTGCATTTCCACCAACCTATTCCTGCATTTCCAACAACCTATTTCTGCATCCCCAGCAACCTATTCCTGCATCCCCAGCAACCTATTCCTGCATTCCCAGCAACCTAATCCTGCATTTCCAACAACCTAATCCTGCATTCCCACCAACCTAATCCTGCATTCCCACCAACCTAATCCTGCATTCCCAGCAACCTAATCCTGCATTTCCAACAACCTAATCCTGCATTCCCAGCAACCTATTCCTGCATTTCCAGCAACCTATTCCTGCATTCCCAGCAATCTATTCCTGCCCTGCTGGCCCTGCTTTGTCTCTCAAAAGGGAAAAAGAACAGGGTTGGCTCAGGGGAGCTGCCAAATCCCAGCATGGAGATTCTCCCATCCCTGGAAGTGTCCAAGGCCAGGTTGGATGGGGTTTGGGATGTGGAAGGAGTCCCTGCCCTTGGACAGACAGAAAAGAGAGAAATTCCTGGCCAGGGGAGTGGGGTTCTCCTCTGACTTTCTGATCTGTGTCCGTTTGGCTCTGAGCTGGAGCAGCAGAGGTGTTTATTAACTCGCAGGATCCTGTTTCTCAGGGCCCCTGATGGAAAATAAACCTTCCAGCTCCTCGGGAACAGGAGCTCAGGAACACTGAGGGCTTTCCTCCAGCCACTGAGGATAATCAAGTCCATTCCAGGGAGGGGTTTAAGAGCCCCAGGAGGCTCTGCAGCAGCCAGAGGGAAGCAGGGCAGCAGCTCTGCCCAGCCAAAACCCTTCAAGGAAACAGATTTACTCAAATCTCCAAAAATGGGAATTACTTCTGCTTCTTTTACAAGCAAACCTCACTCGAGTGTCATCTCCTTCAAGTGTCACCCAGAGGGACGATGGCACAGACAATAACCCATTTCTGCTTTAAATTAGCCATCCTACCTCCTGCATCTTTCTGCTGGAGGTGGGGTTTGCTGTGGCACCGGGGCTGGGCTGTGGGTCTGTCACTGCTCCCTGTGTCACTGAGCCACTGGTGGCACCAGGGACACCCAGGGAGCGATGGCAGGGCTGGCTGTGGGGCTGGAGGCACCAGGGGGGCTGTGGGTCACCCTCCTGCCAGGAATGAGGGGCAGGGATGGAGTCAGCTCCAGCTGTTCCCATCCCCAGGGACAATCCCTGCTGGCACTGCTGCCCCTCCCTGAGCCCACAGCTTCGGGGGGAGATGTTCCAGGGGGGATGGAGAAAGGCTGGGAGGGTGGTGCAGCCAGCTCCGGGCTCCCCTCCGTTATCAGCCTGCAGCTCCCAGGGTCACAATGGGACACGAAAGGAACGACACTCACACACTGGGGTGTCCAAGGCAAAAAAAGGGAGAAGTTTATTTACAGACTTCGAACAGTGACCGTGGATTGGAGGAAGGAAATCTTCCTCTTCAATCACACTGGGCAACCCAACAGCCCATCAATTCTCTCCTCCTTACGAGAAGAATGTAAACCTGACAGGACAGTTAACAACAACTATAGGTTGTTTAGGTGAAAATCCGTGAGAGACTCCCTTGCAAAAGGTAAACAATCAGAAGGCTGAAATAGAACTTTAGAAAAATTAAAAAAAAAAAAAACCAAACAAAAACAAAACAAAAAAAAAAAACCAAAAAAAAAAAAAAAAAAAAAAAAAAAAACAAAAACAAAAAAAACCACAGCAAAAACACCCACCACCACCACCACAAAAAAACCCAACCCAACCCAACCCAACCCAACCCAAAAACAAACAACAAAAAAACCAAATAAAAACCCCAAAAAACAAAACAACCCCCCAACAAAAACAAAAAAAAACCCAAACAAACAAACAAACAAAACCCAAAAACCAAACCAACCAACCAACAAAAAAAAAAAAAAAAAAAAAAAAAAAACCAAAACCAAAAAAAACAGATGAGAACAGCAAAACCCGGGGCAGCATCTCAGGGCTGCTAACACAAGGCTGGGCCCGAGGAGGGCTGGCAGAGCAGGTTCTGCAGCCCCAAGCCGGGCTCTGGCTGTGCTGCCAGCCGGGTCTCCAGCAGCCGAGGGGCCAGGGGGGCACAGATTGTCCCTCTGGGGACGGTAATTCCATCAGAGAGCTCTCAGGGATAACTGGGTTAGGTGGGACCTTATCTCCCCCCCTGGAAGCTGCAGCAGCAGAGTGCTCCGGGGGATTTGATTAGGGGCTGACGTCAGCCAGGAAAACCAGGGAATTTGGGGGCAGGGGAGAGGGTTTGAACTCCCTGTGCCTGGCTGGAGCAGTCAGATGGACCCAAGCACAGCTGTGCCCCCGTCCCTGTGAGTTCTCCCTGATCCCTGTACCCCCTCCTCCTTCCTTTGCCCCTCTCCTTGTTGTATGGGTGACATTTTTGAAGCTGAAATTCAGGTTTTCCATGCTCAGGGCAGGGCTGGGTGCTGGGATCCAGCATCCTCCAGCATCCTCCAGCAGCAGGTGCAGGTTATGGATCTGTCACCTGGTGTAACATGTAAAAAAATCACGTTTGCCTGAGGTTTTTTTTTGGTTTAAAATGCCCTGTAATCCAAAGGCCAGCTGACTGCCAGCTCCTGCTGAAGATAAGAGTTTAGCATTTCCCTGTGACATCCCATGGAAGACCAGACAAGGCAATTTGTTCATCTGCCAGCGCTGGCATTAAATATCCCCCTTTGTCTGCTGACAACACATTAGCAAGAAGTCAGACCTGGGGACTGTTTTCCTCCTGAAACGCTGGGAAATCTGTGTTTAATTCATTTCCTCGCCAAAATGGGAGCTTAAGGGCACAGGAAAAGCATAAAACGGAATTTGTGGGAAGTGCCTGAACTCCTCAGGACATTTTTGTGCCCACTCCAAGGCCACTTTGGCTCGGAAACAACTGCAGAGAGAACGGCTTCAAAGCTGGGGAAGGGTCAGCTGGGAGTCTCTGGGAGCTGGAGCAGGAATTGGGGATAAAAGATCCCTATTTTCCCTCCTGTTTGCAGAGCTCAGGTGCTTGGAGCAGCTCCTGGAACCTCAGGAAAAAGGGAGAAGCCTGGCTGTGCCGTTTGGATGCCTTTGATGTTTCCATCAGCTCCCACAGGTGATTATGGGCCGGCGAGGAGCAGGGACAAAAGCTCTTTCCAGGCTTTCTGCTCCTCTGGCACTTCCTGAAAACTTCCTGGCTGGTTTGAGCCAAGGGGGACATTCCCAGGAATCCTGAAACGCTGCTCTGCCCCTGCTTTTGGCAGCCCGAGGGGGGAAATGATGTGGAAAGGTTTGGAAAGTGGAGGATTTATTTGCTGTGCTCTGGAAGTGACGTTCAGAAGGGTGAACATCTGAGGGGTGGGGTCTGCACACCCCTGAGCACCAGGTGAGCACAAAAAGAGTCCCTTGCTCTGCCTGGGATGCCCTTGGATTTTCAGCCCAGCTGGATTTTATTCCAAGGAATATTTTATTCCAAGGAATATTTATTTTATTCCAAGGAATTTTTTATCCCAAGGGATATTTATTTTATTCCAAGGGATATTTTATCCCAAGGAATATTTTATTCCAAGGGATATTTTATTCCTAGAAATATTTTATAAAATATATTTTATACCCTGCTGCCCTCACAGGCAAACCCAGCTGGGTCAACACTCTCCTCTTGTCTCGACAGCTCAGCCACCAACGTGTGTATTCATCATTTCCATGTGTAAATCCCAGAAGGAGAACCTTGCTTCCCAGGCATTTGGGAAGGCTAAATGCCTCCTCTCCGTTGTCAGGATTATTTTCCCTGCCCGTGATGCTTTGAAATAAAAGCCTGAAACGGAGAAGAAAACGCAGCCGAGATGAATTTCAGAGGGGAGCAGGGTTTGTGATGCTGATCTGCCTCAGGAAGGTGCCATCAAAGCCCTGCCCTTTCTGCTTGCAGGCAGCACAGGCTTTTTCCCCTCCTTTAAATATCACTCCCAGAGCATCAGCTGGGCTCTGCCTCCAACCAGCAGCGCCCCTGGAAACGGGGCTGCCTCGGGAGGAAGCTGGGCACAGAAGGAGAAGGATCTCTTGCTTATTTTTGTCCCTACCTTGCCGTGCTGTTTATTATCAGCTGCTGGCAGGTACACAGGCAGCCTCCCCCTGGGGCCAGGGCTGCAGAGACAGAGATGAGTTTACTCAGATGCTGCACTCTAAAATTAGACTTAGATGCTGTGTTTGGATGCCAAGGAGTGTCAAGAATTTCTCTCTTTTTTTCCCTCTATAATCTGCATTTAGAGGGTGAGGGATGCTCAGGGTTTTTGACATAAATGGGGGGGGAAAAAAATGCATCCCGAGGTGGCAGATTGATCAGCAGCAGGCTGGGAGCCAGCCCTGCTTCCAGGTGCTAAATCAGGGAGGCAGTGGAGCGACTCCCATTCACTCCCCGGGAGCTCAGGCACCACCAGGGGAGAGAATCACAATGAACAGGGATCAGGGAAAGGCTGAGCACGGCGTGGGGAGAGCAGGAAAACCTCCTGGTGAGGGGAGATGGATGGGGCAGCAGCAGGGATGGCTGTGGAGGGAGCACAGATGGACACAGGGGAGGTTTTCCAGGGGGGCTCTGAAATTCTGCTCCATCCCCATCAGCTGTGGACAAGCCCTGACTCTGCCCAGGTGATGCCAACCACCCCCTCTCAGAATAAAGCTGAATTCACCTCTCCTTTCTCACTGTGCACACAGAGAGGGTTTTCCCCACCACCGCCACCATTTCCTTGCAGAAAGCTTGGGAGGTGATTAATTTAAAAATAAAATTTAATGAAATGGACACAGGGGAGGTTTTCCAGGGGGGCTCTGAAATTCTGCTCCATCCCCATCAGCTGTGGACAAGCCCTGACTTTGCCCAGGTGGTGCCAACCACCCCCTCTCAGAATAAAGCTGAATTCACCTCTCGTTTCTCAGAGAGGTTTCCCCCCCACACACACCATTTCCTTGCAGAAAGCTTGGGAGGTGATTAATTTAAAAATAAAACTTAATGAAATCAAATGAACTCGTTTAAAACAATTGCACCAGGTGCAAATTCCTCTTGGCTTGGGCTGCAGGATGAGCAGGTTGGGCCCTCAGTGACTGCCAGAGCTGAGGCCTTTCCCCAGGCCTGCCTGTTCCACTTAATGTGTGTTCCCAACAAGGTTAGTCCATTACAGGAAACTGGAGTTAGAGGCCCTTTTGTTTACTGTGTTACACAAATTCAATTTGTCAGGGAGCTGGGTTTATGAATTAGGAATGAGGGACGTTAGCAAAATTAAATGATAAGGCCTTGGCCAGCATTGCTGCAGCTGAGATGGGGCTGATAAATGGGAGCAGCCAGGCTGGGTTTGGGGAACTAAAACAAAGGCACAGTGTAAATATGGGGAAAAAAAATCAGAATTGGGCGTGAATATCTTGTATCTCCTTCTTCCCTGCCTTTGTGGTGCAGAAAATTGGGGGGGGGAACATAAAAAAATCAGGATTTCTCCTTTGGTGGATGTTGTTTGCAGCACCCTCACATGCCAGGCTGGTGTGGCCGTGGTTTGGGGGCAGTTGTGTGTTTTGGGAGCACGGGGAGAGCTCTGAAATGCAGGGCTGGGAAATGCTGCATTTCCCCAGCAGGGAGGGGTGCAGGGAGAGGCACTTGGATGGGAAAGGGGAGAAAAAAAAAGAGAGAGAAAAGAGAGGAGAGGAGAGGAGAGGAGAGGAGAGGAGAGGGAATTCCACACCTCGGGAGGGGGTGGGGAAGGAGCCCCAGGCAGGGCTGGGGTCTCTCCAACTCAGTTTTCTCATGATTGCCAGGCTGCCCAGGGTGCTGCACCCTCTGCCCCGGGGGGTTCCAGCAGGAAGCTGAGCTGAGCATCCCCGCGGGCAGGGCTCTGATCTCTTTTGTCCATCAGTCCCTCCCTGGCCGGGCTCTCCAGGAGCACAGGCAGGGAAGAGGAATGTTCTGTTTGCCTTTCTGAGAGGGATGAACGCAAAGTGCAGAAGCATTTCCATGTCCCTCGCTGGCTGCACCTGCTTTGGAGTTGATCTTTCACAAGTCACTGCTCTGCTGACACCAAAATTTATGGAGCTGGAGGCACCTGGCTCTTGAAGGATTACTCCTTGGGAGAGAGAAAAATGTTTTGCTTTGCATGGTTTGGCCTTGCTTGGAAAAAAAACCTAAAAAACTTTGAATTTTTCTTGCTGAGCTCCGTTCCTGTTTTCATCACAAAAAAAGGACAAAATTTGCCTTCAGTGCTGGGAGAGTGAGAGGGGAGGAGGAACAAACCAAGGGGAGAATCGTTACAAAAAGACACAGCAAATTATTCAGCTGCTGTGACATGGCTGGAGGGGGAAGAGGAAATTTCCTGGGCTGGCTGGAGTTGGAAACCTCCTGCCTGTCACTCTGCAGAGAGAACCATCAGGTGCTCCATGATAATTGTCACCTAAGCAAATTCCAGCCTTTCCAGGAGGAAAACAGCCCTTCAAATGCTTCAGGAATAATTTCCATTTACCAAGAGTGACACCTGAACCAAAAGGAGCTTCTTGCCCTAAAGAGGAGGTGAAAATTTGTAGGGAAAACACATTTTGGCACCTGAATGTTCATGGATTGATCCCCCAGAGCTGCTGCTAATCAACGTCACCTCACCCACCACAATCTTAGTTCAGCCTTTCCACCAACATCCCTCTCCCAGTCCCTGAAAATTCATTACCCAGAGAGCCCCCAGCAGAGCAAAGACTTCTTTCTTCAGTTGTTGGGAAAAATAATCTGAGTCAGGCAGCCCTGGCCCTGCAAGTCTTGGTCTCTGAGCAGGCAGATAATGAGAAATTTAATGCTGGGAGACAGGAGACAGCTCGGAGGGGTTATAGGAGTGGGCACCCAACCCAGAGCAGCAGCACCAGGACCTTGGGAATCCATTTCCACCTCCCTGCCCTGCCCTGCCCAGAGGGCCAGGAGGAACAGCTGGGAGGTGGAAATGGATTCTTTCACCTTTGCCAAGCACAAACACCTGCGCTAGAGAAGCGTCACCTCAAGTTTTAGCACATTTTTGTCCCTGTGAGGCCTCGTGCAGCTCTCAGTTCTGCTCCCTGGGCCGTGGGGGTTGAGGAGGAAAAGATTTTTACAGGATTCTCTGTGGAGGGGGCGAGGGAGGCACTCGGGGGATGCAGATTTGGCAGGCCCAAGGTGACTCAGAGAATCCCCATGCTGTGAAACCTGCCAGGGTTGAGGGAAAACTTCGCCCATAAAGGAACATCAAGGAGTGAGGAAGAGGTTTGAGAGAGCAGCAGAGGAAAACATTAAAATCTGTGTGGTTCAGAGAGATCTCTGGGAGGAACAGAGCAAGTGTTCTGTTCGTCAGTGTAGTTATTTTAAAGTGATTCTTGTTCTGACAGTCAGACACTGGAACAACTGCATTCTTCCAAAGAGCCCAGGACTTCAGCAGAAGTCCTAATTCCTGAATATTCCAGGGGGCAAAACCCAGAGCATTCTGCTGTGCAGGGAATTTTTCATGGGAGCCTGCCTGTTATCAAACTCTGCAAATAACACCAGCCTCTCTAGTCTAGCCAGAAATCCATGGGAAAATATCTATTAAATATCTTCAAATGCCTTTTTTTTTTGGTAATTATGATCTTTAAACTAACACATTTCCCCAATCTAAAATGCAGTCAGGTGCAGGGATATCCAGGACTGAGCAGAGTTATTTTCACTTAGGAGCCAGCATCAAACAACCTTAACAGCACAGCTCCAGACACATCATGGAAATGAAAGCCAAGGAACATGCAGATCTAATTACATTTTTAAACAGCGAGGCAGCCAGAGGAAGGCAGAGAAGTGATTTACAATTTTTTCCTGGTGGTGACTCTGCAGTAAAAGCAGAGCTCTCCCCTGAGGATTCCTGAATCACTGAATATTCTGCTTTGCCCCCGAGGCTCTTTGCTATTCTGTTTTCTCTACTGAGGGACATTTGTGAAAGAGAAGGGAAAGGGAAAGGGAAAGGGAAAGGGAAAGGGAAAGGGAAAGGGAAAGGGAAAGGGAAAGGGAAAGGGAAAGGGAAAGGGAAAGGGAAAGGGAAAGGGAAAGGGAAAGGGAAAGGGAGGGAAGAGAAGAGAAGAGAAGAGAAGAGAAGAGAAGAGAAGAGAAGAGAAGAGAAGAGAAGAGAAGAGAAGAGAAGAGAAGAGAAGAGAAGAGAAGAGAAGAGAAGAGAAGAGAAGAGAAGAGAAGAGAAGAGAAGAGAAGAGAAGAGAAGAGAAGAGAAGAGAAGAGAAGAGAAGAGAAGAGAAGAGAAGAGAAGAGAAGAGAAGAGAAGAGAAGAGGGAAGGGTCTGGACAAAACAGCAAGGAAATTAAATGATCTGGGCAATTCCCAAATTGCTTCCTACGGAGAAGCAAAGGTGTTATCAGCAGAAAACCAGGAGAGGCCTGTGCCCTGCAGGGATGGGATTCACCTGTCTGTGGGAAAAGGCATCACCATTCCCCAGCAGGCACCAGCAGGAGTTTGGGGTGTGGCAGATGTGGGAGCTGGGGTCATCCTGACAAACCCAGCTGACAGGAGAGGAGGAATACTGAATGGGAATCGGGTTAAACCAAGAAATGCCTTCATCAGGATGAGAATTTCCCATTCCAGAGCCCACCCTGGCTTCACAACAGCTCCAGGACCCCTCTGCAGTCACTCCAGGAGCCACTGATTTATTGATGTTCAAAGTGCTCTGCCTCTCACAGCCAAACCCACAGCACCTGCCACCCCCAGCCGTGCACAGGCTCCCAGAAACGGAGAGGTTTGCCCAGAGAAGCAGGAATTAAAGCTCCCTTTAATATAAATCCCAGGAATAAATCCCCTCCCTGGTGAATGCCTCAGGGACATCCTGCCCCAGCCCCCCAGGGTGGAATTGCTCTGTTCCATCGGTGGGTTTGTCCTGGGCCAGAAAGGCTCTGGAGTTTGCATTTCTCTCTCATTCTCTGCTCCGAGTTCCCACACACAGAATTCCCCCTCCAGGGAGAGCAGAGAGGGTCAGGAGGAGCAGGCAGAGAGCTTTTCTGTGCCAGCCAAGGGAGCAAACACTCCCAGGCAGCTGCTATTCATCCCCTCACCCTGGGCACTGGAGAATTTCCCTGTCAGAGCTGGGCTGCCGAGGACAGGGCGGCTCTGGCACGCTCTGTGGGGATTTTCAGGGGGACAAAAGCTTTGGGAAACACAAAAAAACCCAATGCAAAGCTGAGGGAAAGAGCCTGGCCTGCAGGAGTCGTTCCCAGGTGCTTCTCTGGAAGCTCAGCTGGCCCAGGTGGCCCTCAGGGCAGAGCAGGGGATGCCAGAGCACAGAACTCAATATCCCCGGTGAGGGAGGCTCAGTGCTCCCCTGGCCCTTGCCCTGTGCTCAGTGTCCAGCCCAGGTGTCACAGCCCCTCCTGAGGTGACACCCAGGCCACCCCAGCCCCTGGCTGGGCCCTCTGCAGCCACACACAGAATCTGTGTGATCTGCAGGATCACAGAATCATTAAGCCTGGAAAACACCTCCAAGATCATTCTTTTCTCCTTTAATTCAGTTTTTGGTTTTGTTTTTTCCTCCCCTTTTTGGCAGGATGAATAGAGCGAGGCCTGCGTGGCTGACAGATCATTACTCTGCTCACCTCCAATTAAAACCTCCAGAAAGGAAGATTTAGGGACCTGGGAAAAGGGCAGGTTTTGCAATCAAGACATTGCAGGGCTGGCACAGAACACAAACCTTGGACTGGTTCCTGATGTGAAAACAAGAGCTGGGGCTAATTTAGGTGTTGCAAAAGCCAAGTGGATGAGAAGGAGAAGGAGAAGGAGAAGGAGAAGGAGAAGGAGAAGGAGAAGGAGAAGGAGAAGGAGAAGGAGAAGGAGAAGGAGAAGGAGAAGGAGAAGGAGAAGGAGAAGGAGAAGGAGAAGGAGAAGGAGAAGGAGAAGGAGAAGGAGAAGGAGAAGCCCTGTGTAGGTTTGTGCTGGGAGTCAGAATTCATCTGGATTCCTCCAGCAAAGCCCCTTCACTGCACAGCCACCTCCCGTTTAAGGGCCAGCCCAGCCCTGCCAGGCCTCATGCTTAAACCATGAGGCAGCTGATTGATGTTTTTAATTGGGCTTTTTCATTATCTTGGAGAGCTCTGTATGCAAATCACCCACTGCCTGCCCACCCTTCACCGCCTGGGCCAGGCAGCTTCTCCCTCCCTCCCGTGGTTCTCCTGCAGTGCTGGTGGGAGCAGAGCAGGACCCACGGGTGCCCACATCCCCCTCTGGGCTTGGATGCTCCTTTTCCTTCAGGGATCTCGCTGGCAGACTCCAGCTGGACAATCATTTCACCCTGATCTCTCCACCTCAGCTCAGCAGGTTTGCCCAGATGATTTTTCCAGCAGGGGTGGAGTGAAGCTCTGAAGTTCCTCCTCAGGGGACTCCTCCTAGCCCAGAACGTCCCCTGCCTTCTGTGTCCTTTCCTTGGTGCTGCCAGATCCTTTTCCCTCCCAAGTGCAGGGGTTAAAGCAAAAGCACCAAGGGCAGCCTGCAGCCAGAGCACCCTGAGGAGTGGCAGCACCCAGAATTCTCCCTCTGGCTGTAATTTGGGCATTTTCTACCAGGGTTTGGCCAGCTCAGCCCATTCTGGGGGTGCTCCCACTGCAGATCCCTGGGCAGAGGCACAGGAGATGAGGAAAGCCGAGCAGTGCTGTGACAAACATTTCATTAATTTGCAGATTTGCTCTGGTTTGGCCCTTGCACAGCGCTGGGACTGCAGAGCAGAGCCAGGAGAGCTGCTGGTGCCTGGCAGGGCTGCAGGGCACAGCTCCCGCTGTCACAGGGAGAGGCACGAGGGCTGGGGAGGTGAAACCCGCTCTGCTCTCTGCTGCACAGCTCCTCCTCGGCCCGGTGCTGGCTCCAGATGTCACCAGGGATTAGGAGCAGGCTTTTGGAGCCGGGCTTGGGTCTTGTCCTTCCCTGTTAAGCTCCTGATGGGGAAGGGAATGTTATTTACCGAGCTGATTTCCCACCTCCCCCACCTCATTTTATTTTTTTTTTTTTTTGTCCCTGTGCACATTCTGAGCCCTGCAAGGTGACCCAGAGCACCCACCGGGGCTGAGAGGGCTCTTGTCCCCCGGGTCAGGCCCTGACAGGGGACGTTAAATGGCTCTGAAAGGGCTTTTCAGCCAGGCTCTGGGAAAGGCCAGCCTCTGCTGCCCCGCGCTAATTCCTGCCCACATTGTTTCCTTAACCCTCCGCCGAGCCCTGCCCAGCCCTGCCCCGCTGCTCCCGTTCCCTGGGGACCGGGGAGGTGGCGCTGGAGCCGGGAGAAGCTGACCCAAGGAGCAGGCAGGCAAAAGATGATTAAAGGTGAAGGCCAGGGCTGGGCTGATGACAGAGGGGTTCAGGGGGTAAGAAAACTCTGTAAGAGGCACTGGGAGAGGGATGCTGGGCAGCTGTCACTGGAGCCAGTGGCAAATTAAAATAAAATAAAATAAAATAAAATAAAATAAAATAAAATAAAATAAAATAAAATAAAATAAAATAAAACAAAACAAAACCAAAATAAAATAAAAGTAAAACATAAAATAAATTAAATTAAAATAAAATAAAATAAAATAAAAGCAAAACATAAAATAAAATAAAATAATATCAAAATAAAATAATATACAGTAAAATAAAAGCAAAACGTAAAATAATATAAAATAAAATAAAACCAAAATAAAATAAAATAAAAGCAAAACATAAAATAAAATAAAATGAAATAATAAAATAATATCAAAATAAAATAAGATACAGTAAAATAAAAGCAAAACGTGAAATAATATAAAATAAAACCAAAATAATATAAAATAAAATAAAAGCAAAACATAAAATAAAATAATAAAATAAAATAAAAGCAAAACATAAAATAAAATAATAAAATAAAATAAAACAAAAATAAAACAAAGTAAAACAAAACAAAATAAAATATAATAAAATATAATAAAATATAACATAATAAAAGAGAATATTGTCATTAAACCAGATTTGAATAAAGCACCATCAGCGAAGGAGACAAATTTGAAGTCAAAGCAGTGGGAAGGAGGCAGATGTGGGGATGTGGGTCAGCAGCAGAAGGAGAAGGACAGAGCCAGCCCAGCCCCAAAGTCCCACCCAACAGCACCATCCCTCCCACAGGAAAAGTTAGAAAACAAAACCCTCAGGGGACGCTGGAAACCCAGCAAGGGTGACTCAAATGATGTAACAGAAAGAACAGAACGAGGCAAACAAACAAACAAAAAAAAGAAATAAAAGCAGCTTGGTGACAAAGGAGCCACTTCAGTGCTGTGGGATTTTCTCTTGCTCATCACAGGCAGTGTGAGCCTCTAAAAACCCAGTAAATACTGCAGGAAACCTCACAGCAGCAGCCACCTGTACATCCCTAACCAAAACTCCAGCTTTGCTCTTCCCCTGACAGCGCTTCCCACCTCTGCTGTCAGCCTCCCTGTTTTATGGGCTCTGCCTTATGGATGTTTATCACTTTTTTATATATATATATATTTATATAGAGAGATATATTTATATATATATATATAGCTTTTCCTCTAGATTTACAGGCAAGGGTATTTTTCACAGCAGCCAGGCTGCTGCTTGTTGGATTTTTTTTTTTTTTTTTTTTTTTTTTTTGCAGGAGCCACGAGGAAGGAGAACCTTTAAATCACCAGGAAGCTCTGACAATGCAGACCCTAGTGTGCAAGATTGCTTTTAAAAAGCACTTACTTTTTATGGCCTAATTTAAGGCGACATTGAACGTTCTCAGGAAAAAAAATAAAAAACCTCCCGGCTCCTGCGAGGGTCCTGTCCTGCTGAAGTGACTGGAAATCCTTTCCTGCATTTAACTCCCAGCCAAATGTCCCGTGAGGCTCTTGGAGCTGCCCCAGAGGGGTGAGGTTTGGAGGGATCAGTCACCTGGCTGGGTGTGGGGTGGACCCTGCAGGGCTCTGCTGGCCGGGGTGGCTTTGGTTTCACCCCCACTGGTGCTGCTCTTTTTGCTCGAGCTGTAACTGCTGCAAGGGAGCCTTGTGCTGGGGGCAGGAGGGGCAGCTGAGGGCTTCTCTAGATCCCAAACCAATTCTAGATCCCAAAATTCAGCCAGCACAGCGAGTCACTGCGTCCCAGCCTCGGTGCTACACACAGGGGTGTAGCCACAGTTTGTGCCTGCCATGTTTTGAATTTCAGAAAATTCTTTTTCCCAGGGACACTTGTGGTAAACAAGGACATGTTATTGTAAACTCTCATTTTTTTCTACATCCTTTCCCAGAGGAGGGAATTTGCTTGGTGGCCCCTTGGTGTGACCAACGGGCCAAGGATCCCACCTCTTAGGTGGGCTCGTTGTGAAAAGGTATAAAAGACAGGTGGCTTTGATAATAAAGGGAGATTTTGAATCTTCAGCCTTCTGTGAGTCTGTGTCCTGATTTCGTGCTCTACAGCGACACAGGGGCTCTGCCCAAGGGGATATTTGGCTGTACAGATATTGCACAAGGAGCAGGTGGAGCAGTGGTGCTTACAGATCCTGGCTGGCAATTAAACCATCCTCCCCTTTCACAAGGGCTTGGCTGGAGGTTTTTACTCTGTTTTCCAGGAGGGCTTTGTTGTTTAACCACAAGCATGAACTGAAGGCAATCCCTGGGGCAGGGGCACCTGCAGAGCCTGAACTGAAAGGAGAACAGGATGGAAAAGTGATTTCCCTGCTCTGGAGAGAGAAGCGTCATTTCTCTCCTTCCCTGGGAGGGAGGTGAGGCCCTGGCACAGGTTCCCAGAGAAGCTGTGGCTGCCCCATCTCTGGCCAGGCTGGATGGGGCTCTGAGCAATTTGGTGGGAGGCGTCCCTGCCCTGGGGGAGCACTTGGGTGCCTCCTCTGCCTGATCCCTGCTGGAATTCCTGCCAACCTCACCACAAATTCTCCCCCTCTGCCCTGGGAGCATCCTCACCTTGTAACAGGTGTCCCCAAGCTCCTGCCCCAGCCAGGTTTTGCTCCTGGAGCATTCAGAGGTGCATGGAAAATGTTTTCCAAGGGAATAAATCAAAGCTCTGCCTGCAGCTTGGCACCAGCCCCTCCCCGGCAGGAGTGGGAAGGGCTGGGCTCATCAGCAGCACTTCCAGCCAGGAATCCAGATGGGATGTGCAGCAGCAGCATGGTGGGAGATGTGGTTTAAGGCTCATTCTGCAGGAAGGGCGCAGCTGTTCTTGCCTTGAAGGTGCACCTTGACTTCACCTGCCCCTCCAGCCGAACGCGCCTCCCCTGCTCAGAGCGCAGCAGGTCCCGGGTTTTGGTCCAAGGGAGGCTTCCCACAGGGCAGCAGACATCTGCTGAGCATTTGCACATGTGCTAAAAAGGGGAAGGCAGCGCTCTCCTGCCCTCCAAAAGCAAATCCAGACTGTTGGAGGGTAAAGCAGGAGGGGAGCGGCAGCAGGGATGAGCGGGGATAGAATTATTAATGACACGCTTGTCATTAATACCCGGGCAGACAGGAAGGAAGCTGCATCCTCCCAGCACTGCCAGCACTAAAGCAGCTTTAGAAGGGAGGAGGCTGCAGAAACTTCCCTTTTCTGCCCCATAAAAACCCCCAGTTTCAGCCCAGTGGGGTGCAGAGCTGGCCGAGACACAAAACCCTACACGAGGTCATGGGTGTCACAAACCCTTCCAGCACCCGAGCAGCTTCTCTGCCCAAATCTGCAGGATTTCCTCTTGGTTTCTTTGGCTGGGTGGGGTTGGAGGGGCAGGGATTGTTCAGCACCAGAGCAAGAGGGGGTTTGTGGGGCTGGGGGTGCTCCAGGGGTTTTTTTTGGGGTGCTGCACTTGCCACATCCCAAAAGCCCAGAGCAGAGCCACTCCAGGGCTCATCACCCACCCAGAGGGATGGTCCTGCACAGTCAGAGCTGGGAGCAAATTGCCTTCCCTTATCTGCAGTGCAACGTTTAATGCCCTCAATGCATAATCCAACAGGCTGTGAAACGCAGGGCGGGGGGCTCTGCAGCCCTGGAAACTGAGCTGGAAACACAACCCTCACCTCCTCCCCTCCCAGTCCCTGCCCAGTTCCGACTGGTGCTGACCATTCCCCCGAAATTCCCTCGCAGGGGCGGCTCTGCCGAGCACCCGGGAGCGCCGGGCCCCGTTCGAGCCTCCCCGCCTGATTAGATTTATGCAAATTCCCGTGTTTATTAGCATAACAGGAAGATTGTTCTGCTGCCGGGGAAGGAACGAGCCCCTTTATCCCAATAGATGTGTCAGCTCGGAGCAGTTAATAAGATCTATTTGTAATCCAGAGGTAGGCAGGGTAAAAAGCAGGATAACTCAGCACTTCCACTGGCACAGGAGCTGCTGGGAATATGGGTGTAATTATTGGGAGAGATATTTAAATACTCTTCAGGGTAATTCGGGAGAGTGCAAGGGAAGCCAAAGACGCTGAAAAAAAAAAAAAAATCTCATTTTAGCTTCGGCTGTTGACTGGAGGAGCCAGGAGGGAGGTGATGCCCCAGCCAGAGCCACCCCAGCACACAGATCCGTGGGGTGAGGAGGGGAGAGCTGGCAGAGGGCAAAGCACCCACAGCCCAAGGAACAGAGCCTCAAGGACCTTTTAAAGCTAAATCCACCTCTCTTCCTTGGTTTCAGGACTTGGGGGCACCAGAAACTTGGATCAAAGTTGGGTTAGCCACCAGAGCAGTTGGAGCTGCTGCCTCCAGTTTTAGTTTTATTTAGAATCGTGGAAGGGACCCACAAGGATCATCCGAGTCCAACTCCTGGTCCTGCACGGGGCACCACCAGGAATTTAACTTGGATCAAAGTTGGGTTACCCACCAGAGCAGCCGCAGCTGCTGCCTCCAGGTTTGAGTTTTATTTAGAATCGTGGAACCACAGCTGGAAGGGACCCACAAAGACCATCCGAGTCCAACTCCTGGCCCTGCACGGGGCACCCCCAAGAATTTAACTTGGCTCTTTATCAGCCTGCAAGTGAATCCCACCCCGAATTATTTGTCTGCGGAGAGAGCTCTGAGCAGTTCAGCTTAGCCCAGTTCATCACAAGGATCCCAGGGAGGATCCAGGAATTCCACACGCAGATTCCAACACTTCCCACCGCAGGAGAGAGCCTGGGCCCTGCGGTGGACACCAGGATCGCTGTTTTCATTTGTCCCTAATTAGCCAGGGAACGATGTTTGCAACCTGCTGAAATGCCCACTTAGGCTGGGGGCAGGGAGAGCACACGCCGGCCCATCTGCCGAGAGGTTTGGCGGCAGACGTTTATCTAAATAGAGAAATCAGCCCGCTACTCACACCTGATTAACAAACACAGCCTCTAATTAGCCCGTGTGATTAAGATTCATTCGCGGAGTCACTTCAGCACATCCATTAAACCATCACTCCCTTGCTCAGCGGTGGTGATGTGGGAGAGATATGGTCCTGCCTGGCTCCAGCTCTGAAGGAGGAAAAGCAGAAATATTTAAATAATTCAATTTAAATTGACAGAGCAGCGGGTCAAACCACTGCTGGGGCAATATTCCACGGGGGTTTTTTGGGGTATTTTTTGTGTAGTGGTTGGTTTTTTTTGGTTGGTTGGGGTTTTTTTTTTTTTTTGGTTTTTTTTGTTTGTTTGTTTGTTTGCTTTGTGGTTTTTGTTGTTGTTTTGGGTTGGTTTGTTTGTTTGTTTGTTTGGGTTGGAGGGTGTTTTTTGGGGGCTTTTTACGGGTTTTTTTTTGGGTTTTTTATTTCCTCAAGGAGGTTGTTATAGAGGAGTTGTAGTCCATCAAGACAGAACACCGCGGGAGAAAATTTGCTATTTTTTACCAGCACCGCCTGTACTGGATCCCAAACCTGACTCTTCCAGCACAAGGATAAACCCCCCAGGATTTAGGAAAGACCCTCCCAGCCCCAAGTGCTTGAATTTCCCTGCCAGAACCTCCCCAGAGCACCATCCCTGCACCTCTGCGGCTCTCCCAGAGGGGTTTGCCTGTTGGGAAAGTTGTCGCTAAATCACAACTTCGCCTCTTGCCACGATCAGCGCGATTTTTAACGTGGCCCGTCCTCCGCATCTCTGAGCTATTAACCTTAACAATGTCAATGAGCTGCCGCGGTAATTGAGTCGCGGCAAATTAAGGGTTGACGTAATTATCAAGGGCTGCTTAGTACACAGGGATATATTAATGGGGTACGGATGCCACGGGGCGGGGGCTGGCAACGGGGAGGAGAATTCAGAGCGGCTGCAGGCAGAGAATAAACCCGGGCAGCCCCGAATGCCAACAGAAGTGTTTGGAATTTCGGTTCCAATTTCCTTGGATCTCCCTGGCAGGTTTGTAGGGCAGTGAGCAATCACCTGGTGATGCTGGGTTCCCAGATGTTGCCCTGTCGCTGACGACATAAAGAGCTCACACCCACACCTTGCGATATCCCGGGTGGAAAAGAGAGAAGTTTATTTACAGCTTCAACATTTATCGAACTCCAGCAGTGACCATGGATTGGAGGAAGAAAATCTTCTTCTCCAACCACACTGGACCACCCAACAGCCCATCAACAGCCTCCTCCTTATGAAAAGAATGTAAACATTGCTGGATTTTACAATAACAAGCTTGTTTATACAAAAGTGTATCTGACTCCAAAAACACAGAAAGCTAAAAATAAGACTTTTACAAACTCCTTAAATAAAGACTTTTACAACATTTATCGAACTCCAGCAGTGACCATGGATTGGAGGAAGAAAATCTTCCTCTCCAACCACACTGGGCAACCCAACAGCCCATCAACAGTCTCCTCCTTATGAGAAGAATGTGAACATTGCTGGATTTTACAATAACAAGAAGGTTATTTATACAAAATTGTATCTGACTCCAAAACACAGAAGGCTAAAAATACGACTTTTACAAACTCGTTAAAGGGGACAGAGAAGAATGGCAAAAACCTGGACAACACCGGTTTCCTTGGATCTCCCTGGCAAGTTTGTAGGGCAGGGAGCAATCACATGGTGATGCTGGATTCCCAAATGTTGCCCCGTTCTCCTCCCCAGATAAGGGGCTTTGCCAAGGGAAGGAGGGGAAAGTCAAATATCGTGGGGGTTTTTAGCCATGTCAAGGTTTTTATTTGAAATTTCATTTCAGTCCCAGTCTATTCCAAGGCTGTGAGGAGATAAAATGGGAAAACACCACATCCAGCCTATTTCTGCATAGCCTGGTGTGCTTTCTTTAAGTGAGTCACTGGGGGAGTGTTGCTGTTGTTTTCACGAGCGTTATGTGTGCCATTAACATCTTCGCTTTAATTAAAACCAGATTGAAATCCAAACCAAAAATTCCAAAGTGGCTCGAAACCCATTAAAGAAACACCCCAGCCTCAGAAGGGGGAGAAGAACCTCAGAAATGATGGGATGTGAATGAGAAACTCCAAAAAAAAAAAAGAAAAAGCCCAATTACCAGGAAGGAATTTGGAGCTGCACCTGCACCAACAGGACAATCTGTTCTGTCAGCTGTACATGAAATAATATAAGCACAAAAAAACCAAAAAAACCCCTCTTATCTCTGCTTTAGTCTGCAAAGAATCACCTGAGTCGTTCCCAAAGCATTCAAGCTGAGCTAAAGGGAAAGAACAATAAAGAGGAGAAAAGAATGTTCTGGGGGAAAATGTGGTGTTGAGAGTTTGTTGCTTCTGCTAAACACCGATCTGGATTTCCCCTTGTGTTGCACTGCTCCTGCAGATGAGTTACCTGTTCCTCCAGGGCTGCTGTTTTAAAAGCTGTTTTTATTTTTTCTGGAGATAATTTCTCGGTCCAGCCCCTCCCCTCCCTGTTTCAGAACTCTGATAGTGGCTGCAGGAAACGAGAGGCAATTTCTCACCTGCCCGATGTGATTCTGCTATCTCCACTCCCAGCACAAAATCTCCCATTACCTCGTCCATGCAGAGCATGCAAAAATAATAAAAAAAAACCCCAACAAACCTCCCCTCGCTTCATTTCCCAGGCAGGGAGATGTGATATCAGCCAGAAGGAAAAATATCCATGCAAATCTTCCCTCCCTGGGCAATCTGTGTTTTTAAAGTTCTCTTTTCCTCACAAAAACACAACGTTTAGGCTGCTGCTGGCCTTCCTGGAGGAGCCCTCCTTTGCTGCTGCTGCTGCTGAGGGTTGTTATTGTCACTGCCAGACACTGAAGATCCTTTTAAATCTGTTTGGTCTGGGCTGGGGATTATTCCCTTCCCTTTCCACAGGAATAAGGGAATTGCTGTTCTCTCCTGCAGGGCTCCGTGGCAGGAACTGAAGGAGAGGAGATCCAAAGGGCGAGGGGGGAAAGGCAAAGCCAGGAATCTCAGTGGCGGCTGGATTTTGGAGAACAGAAACATTTTTCCAGCTGCTGGGGCTCTCTGCAGCCTTTGTGGGTCCCCAGGATCATCGGGGTCTCTGTGGGGACAGAGGGGAGCAGGGATTCCTGCTCCTCCCTCCCTGGAACCATCCCAGCTCTCTTCTCCCCCTCTTCCCTGCCCTGCTGCTTCTTTGGAAGTTCAAAAAAATCCCCTCTCAGGTCTGATGGCACCTGATGGCCCGGGAGCCCTGGCAGGAGGGTGCCAGGCACAGCCTGGTCCTGCCCTGGAGGGGGCTGGGATGAGCTCTCCCTCAGAACTGCCATGCTTTCATCTGCCACCGGAGCCAAGTCCTGACAAATTTTATTTGCATGGTGTTGTCTGGGTTTTTGCTGTTCTCCTCTGCCTCTTTCAGAAGTTTTTCTAAAGTTCTGTTTCTGTGTTCACCTTTTGCAATGGAGTCAGACGGGATTTTACATCAACAACTTTCTTGTTATTGGAACCATCTAACCACGTTTACATTCTTCTCACAAGGAGGAGACTGCTGATGGACTGTGGGGTTGCCCAGTGTGGTTGGAGAGGAAGATTTTCTTCCTCCAATCCATGGTCACTGCTGGAATTCTATAAATGTTGAAGTTTGTAAATAAACTGCCCCTTTTTGCCTTGGACATCTCAGAGTGTGGGTGTCATTGCTTTGTGTTGTGTGTGACAGCAGGGCAAGTGAGTGGGCCCTGGGAATGGAGAAAAACTGGGCTCAAAGAGCAAATTTGGGAAATGCTTCTTTCCTTCTCTCTTGACCCTGGTGAGGTTCTTCACCAGCTCTGCCAAACACTGCTGCTGAAAGGATAAACTAATGAGGTTAAAATAACTGGGAAATTCAGCAGCAGGAATGTTCCCTGCACTGCCCTGGAGCAGGAGGAACAACCTGGATGTCCAAGCACAGGGCCCAGGCAGGGCTGCTCACACCTCTGCTGCCAAATCTTCCTCTCCCTCAGCACAGAACCTTGCTCCAGGCTCCCAGGGAAACAATTAATGTGAGGAAATAAGGAAACCAAAACCTGTCAAAGGAGATTTCTGTGCTGTGGGTAATCAGCGTGGCAGCTGCCTATGCTCCCTGTCAGGTGGGATGGAGATTTATTGGTACAAAAAGCCTTCCTAGGCCAGCTTGAGATGCAGATTTTTTGGAACTTTTTTTCCAAAGTTCTTCCTGTCTAATAGAGGAGGCACTAGGGGTCAATCCAAGGGGGTAGCAGAGGGTGCTCTGGGGCTGGGGAACGGGGAGGTGCTGCCCTCAGAGCCCCCCAAAAAGAGTGGCAGAGGCTGCAGCTGCAGCCAGCTTGGCCCAGCCTCGTGTCTCTAAAGCCAGGCCTTTGGGAAGGGGCTTGGAAAGAGCCAGCAATGGGTTTGAGCAGAGCTAGAGAGAGTGAGAGTTTCTAATTAGGGGGAAAAGGAATTGTCTTCCCCGAGTCCCCTCGGTGATCTCATCCCTTGGAGGCAGCCAAAACCACCAAGGCACCCCGGGCTCCAAAGGAGCGCATTGTTCCTGGCACAGGGAGGGGTGAGGAGCAGGTCAAGCATGAAAATGTGCTCGAAACCCCCCCCCAGGCCCCAGCAGCCTCCCCTGGGTGCCCTCCCAGAGATCCACACCCAGGCCAGGGCCAGCAGCTCCAGGTGATTCCAGCTCCCCTGGCCGGGACCTTCTCGGGCTCCTCTCGGGCAGGGGGGGAGCTGCTGGCCCTAATCGGGGCTGACAGGGCAATTTTCTCCATCATGTCACTTGTCACGGGGGCCAGCAGCCTCCCCTGCCGGCCCAGGGCTTCCCTGGGAGCCTCCCCCAGGCCTGCTGGGGAGAAATAAATCACTTGTGGAGCCCAGCAGCTGCCCAAGGAGATGAGGAGCTGCTCCGCACGGCCTGGGCTGCGGGTCAGGCTGGGGAAGGGCCAGGAAAGGTCTGGAGTGATGAGAACAGAAACATTTTCCAGCTGCTCGTGTTCTCTGCAGCCTTTGTGGGTCCCCAGGATGATCGGGGTCTCTGTGGGAACAGAGGGGAGCAGGGATTCCTGCTCCTCCTTCCCTGAAACCATCCCAGCTCTCCTCTTCTCCCTGCCCTGCTGCCCTTCCCAGCACTGCTGCTTCTTTCAGGGTGGGGAAGGGCCAGGAAAGGTCTGGAGTGATGAGAACAGAAACATTTTCCAGCTGCTTGGGCTCTCTGCAGCCTTTGTGGGTCCCCAGGATGATCGGGGTCTCTGTGGGAAGAGAGGGGAGCAGGGATTCCTGCTCCTCCCTCCATGGAACCATCCCAGCTCCCCCTCTTCCCTGCCCTGCTGCCCTTCACAGCACTGCTGCTTCTTTCAGGGTGGGGAAGGGCCAGGAAAGGTCTCCTGGAGCAGTGCAGGGCATCCCAAGGATTCCCTGGTGCTCCTGGCTGGCTGCTGACAGCCTCCCTGGGGGTGAGAGGGGCCTGGCTGAGCACTTGGGGGGTGTCACCCCACTGCAAATGGCTCTGGCACCCCGCTGTCCCCGTCCCCAGGGGTGCTGGATGTGGATTTCTGCACAGAGCAGCTTTGGTTTGCCCTGGTCCTGCCCAGTGTGAGGAGAAAAGGCAAAGCTGGTGGGAAGCACAAGGCAGAGGCTCCTGTGGGGTGTGGGACCAGCCCAGGCACTGAGTGATGCTCAGCTCTGAGCACACACGGGCCAGGAGATCCCACTCAGAGCTCGCTCTGAATTCTCCCAGGCCCACTCATCACAACAGATCTCGTCATCCCCCTTTGTGTTCTTCGCTGACATCTGTTGTTTGTTGGGAAAAAAAAGAGACTTGTACAGAAATTCCATGTTTTAGAAATCTCTCCTAGGATGAAGCAGCTGAGGGACTGGGAGCTCTGCTTTCCAGGGATGTGTTTTGGTGCAGGAGGGCTGGTGCTGGTGGCAGAGGAATTAATGCCCAGTAATGTTCCTTGTTCTTCTCAGGATGCACCCACCCCACCAGCACTATGAGTGCACTCCCTGGGCAGCTCTCCAAATCAATTAACGTTATTTTTTCCCCTTCTCAGGGCCATAAAATCACAACATTTACAAGAGACACGTGGGGCTCTGCAGTTTGCCACGGAAGGGTGGTGGGGATGGAGAGCAGCTCAATGAGCCAGAGCCCCTGCCACCCCATCTGCTGAGCACACCCTTTTAAATTAAATTAAAACACCTTAAATTGATTGAAACACCTTTCTCTTTGCTTCAAGAAGTGTTGTTTACCCAAATATCACAGGGAGGGGGCAAACACGGTGGGTTTTCACATTAATTCTTCTCAGATATGTTGGAAGGATAAATCACAAACAGCTTTTTAATATGATGGAATGGTGCAGGTTGGGAAGGGCCTTAAAGCTGATCTCATCCCAGCCTTGGGCACCTCCCACTGAACACACCTTTCCCTTTGCTCCCAGAAGTGTTGTTTGCCCAAATATCACAGGGAGGGGGCAAACACGGTGGGTTTTCACATTAATTCTTCTCAGATATGCTGGAAGGGGAAATCACAAACAGCTTTTTAACACGGAACCTTAAATCTGATCTCACCCCAGCCTTGGGCACCTCCCACTGAACACACCTTTCCCTTTGCTTCCAAAAATGTTGTTTGTCCAAATATCACGGGGAGGGGGCAAACACGGTGGTTTTTCACATTAATTCTTCTCAGATACGCTGGAAGGGGAAATCACAAACAGCTTTTTAACATGGAACCTTGAATCTGATCTCATCCCAGCCTTGGGCACCTCCCACCCCCTGGAGCATCTCATTCCCACCTGGCCTGGACACCTCCAGGGCTGGGGCAGCTCCAGCTCCTCTGGGCCCCCTGTTGTGTTTCGTGTCACCTGTTTGGAGCCCAGGCAGGGCAGCCCCAGCTCTGCCGGGCAGCCAGGGAGCGTTCAGGAGCTGCCATCCAGCTTTTCTCCTCCGCAGGAGGATAAACAGCCCGAAGGAAGGGCCGGCGATGAGGGTTAAATCGTGCAGTGCAAATGAAAAAAGCAGGAAGAGAAAGAGCAGGAGCCGCGGAGACAGGATGGCTCTGCAGGCAGGGTGGGGATCAGCATCCCCCGGCTGGGCTGGGCTGGGCACTGCGGCGGCTCCGGGAGCTCCTCCTGCATCCCCGCGCCTCATCTGCCCACCGGCGGGCCGAGGGGATGAGGAACTCATCCCCACAACCTCCGCTCTCGTCTGCCTGGGTGCTGTTCTGCAGTAAAAGTCTGGCACACCCCGCTCAGGGGCTCATCCATCCAAGGACTCCCAACCCCGGCATCGTCCCTGGCTCCTTCCCCAGGCGCCTTTAGCTCTGCATAATTGGATCAAACACCCAAAACTGCCCTCGCAGGGCTGGTGGCATCATTAAGCCTCCAGGCAGGGGGATTATCAGCAGCAGGTGATTTTAATTTGCTGCTGCAGCAGCCAGCAAAGGTAAAAGCGACACCGATGTGTTTGGAATTTCATGTTGCTGCTGCCTCAGTTCCTCAGCGTGGGAGGAACAAAATGAGTGGCAGAAAGCATTAAAGGACAAAAATTAAGAAAAAAAAAAGGGTGGTGGGGGGAAGCCTGGGGCGTTTAAGATTTTTGTATCCAAAGGTTTAAGTGGAACAATGAAGTGATGCTCAGAAGTTGTGTGCCCGTTTGTGACAGGAATCCATCTGAGCTCAGCAGTGATTCCCAGGAATCCTCCTGCTGGATTGCTAAGCAACCCCGTCCTCAGCTCCGTGCCTTCCTAACATCCCTCAGCCCCATCCCAGGATGAGCTGCAGAGGTGAAACCCCAGGTTTAGGGAGAGGCCCAGGGAAGTACAAATATTATTTTGTAGTTTTTTTCAGGGGAGGCTGCTGGTGGGATGGGCTGAGAGGCTTTGGCACTCAGCAGGTTTCCCTCCTCCCTGCTCAGGGCTGGAAGCTTTCAGGGTTCTCAGGTTCCAGCAAGGAAAGGAAAGTTTTAATTGCCAAGTAGAGGATCTAAGCTTCCTCTTGGATTGTTTCCCCTCTGTGCCAGAGCAGCACCAACCTTCCCTCCTGCACCCCTCCCAGGGAAGGGTTTGTCCCTGATATCCCCTCTGAGCCTCCTCCCCGTCACTTTGAAGCCATTCCCCGTGTCCTGTCACTGCCCATCCCTGTGGAAAGTCCCTCTCCATCCCTCCTGCAGGCCCCCGTGCCTCACACCTGAGGGATTTTGTACCAGCCCGGCTCAAACCAGCCCTGAGGCTGCTCCCAACAGCTCAGGTGTGCCCCGAGGAGGGAAAAGTGACTGCAGAAGTGAGACACTCCTGGTTTGGGCCGTCACAGACCTGAGTGAGGGTCACATTAACAAGGTGGGGAAAGCTCCATTTCCTGTGATTATATTTGTCCTTACAACATGGGAAATTCAGCTTAATGCCCATTCCCTCAATTGATTCCCAGCTGGCTTGGTTTGAATGGGAGCTATAAAGTGAAATGAGGGCACCCACACTCCTCTGAGCACCAGTGGAACAACACTGCTGGGAAATTCTGCCTCTAAAGAAATGATGCCCACCTTGCAGTACACAGGAAAGCCATCAATCCCTGGATAATCCTTCTCCCCCTGCCCCTGGAGTGATCCTCCTTCTGGAAAGCACGGCAGGCAAAGGGTTAAGGGCAGAGGGGCAGTGGCAGGTCGGGGATTGGGGGGAATTCTTTGGGCTGGTGAAGTCCAAAGGGGAGAATCCATCACTGTGTGTGTGCAGCCCAGTTCCTGTGCTGGAAACCAACTGCAGTTAGCCCAGGGATTAATTTAATTCCCAGGTATCATCTTTTATTTCAGAGGGAAAACAAGGGGAGGGGTGTGGGAGGGGGGGGAGAAATCGATGTGAACATTTTCCTCCTAATATTGTCAGACAAGTGTGGTAACCATGGCAACAGGAGGAGCAGCATCTCCGGGGCTGTGTGTGTCTGGTAAACACATTCCCCGGATTTCCACTCCTCCTGGTGCTCAGCAGAATGTTTGTGCTGAGCCCTGGCACCATCAGTTATCACCCTGATGCCACCCAGGGCCACATCCCCAGGCTGGCTGCTCAGCAGAGTCACCGAATGTGGCGATGCCAAAGATAAAACAAACACAGAGCCCTCCCCAGCATTCCTGGGGGGGGGGGTGGCTGGTGGGGTCTGCTCCCCCTTGGGTGTCCTGAGCCCTGGGGGAGGGCTCCCCACAGCCAAGATCTGGGCTCAGCCCTTGTCTGTCGCTGTAGAGCGTGAAATCAGGACACAGACTCTCAGAAGGCTGAAGATTCAAAATCTCTCTTTATTGTCAAAGCACCTGTCTTTTATACCTTTTTACAATGAGCCCACCTAAGAGGTGGGATCCTTGGTCACACCAAGGGGCCATCAAGCAAATTCTCTCCTCTGGGAAAGAACGTAGAAAAATCTGATAGTTTACAATAACATGCCATTGTTTACCACAAGTGTCCCTAGGAAAAGAATTTTCCAAAATCAAAACATGGCAGGCACAAACTGTGGCTACACTTGTCCACGCTGAGTTTGGGTGGGTTTGGAGCTTCCCTGCCTGATTCCTGAGCTGGCAGAGCCTTTGGATCCCTGCTGCTCATCTGCACCCTGCACTGAGCTGGGAGCCACCAGCACCGGGGCAGCTCCCACAGCAGCTGTGACAAGGCAGAGCTGTGCCTGTCCTCTGGGCATAAACCCTGAAGGAAACCAATCCATTTGGATGTCTCCCTGCTCTCCTCAGCCCTGGTGTCACTGCTGGACAGGAGGAAAAGCTGCTGCCTGCTGTGCAGTGAGAGGAGAACCGGGCAGCTCGAGAGGGAGAGGTTGCTGGGTGCTGAAAGCACCAGAGTGGATGAAAGGAAATGTTTTGCTGTGTGGCCCCTGTGTGGGTGTTTTCCCAAGGAATGTGTAAATCACTGCTGCCTCCATGGGAGTGCTCACCCTCAGCCCCCTCAACAACTCCAGGCCTGGCCATTTCCTGGCTGCTTGGACATCTTTGTTTTATCCAGGAGCTTTCCAGGCTCCAGGCTCCGTTCCACACCCATCTCCCCCAAACACATCTGCCAAGTTCTATGCTGGGGTCAAGGCAGGAAGAAAAGAAATTCAAGCAACGTGCAAGCCTGCCTGGAAATCCAGACTGAGCCGCCCCCAGACGGAGTTTTTGTCCAAGTTCCTTCCCCTTTTAGCCACTGGGTGCAATCAAGACGTGGCCTCGTTTCAAAGACAGCTTCTCCTCACGTTTTTCTGCCTTTGCTTTTCTGGAATCGTTCTGGGTGCTGAAGGAAACTTGAGACAGCTTCTGCTGCTCTGCTCAGAGCCCTGAACCTCGGCAAAAGTTCACTGAATGCAGCAGTAAAAGGTTCAGGTTTTATCAGGGGAAGGAAACAGGGAGATTTCTGCATGCTTTGTCTAATAATCAAATTACTGCAACCATTTCCTTGATCATTTTGACAAGCAGCTTTGGGAATCAGGAAATTCAGCTGCACACCTGAAATGTGCTGCTCATTCAAAAAAAAGAAAATACTTCTGAGGGAGCCTGGTTGATTACAAAGCAGAAACACACTTTTTAAAAATCTTTTTCTTTTTTTTTTTTTCTTTCGAAATGCACATTTTTATCTCGGGGAAACCCATTGAGAAAAAGCAAATCTGGGGCATGGATAATAGCAGGCTGCAAAAAGGCTGCAAAGAGAGCAAGCCGGGCTGTGGGCCCCGTGCGAGGTTTACCAAAAAGCTTCAATTCCCTGTTTTGTTCCTCCATTTCACGTTAAAAATAAAGCCTCTTGCTGAACAGATTTCCCCAGAGGCGACATCCTCTGAAGGTTCTCCTGCCTCTCGCAGGGAAATCTCTGCTTATCTCGGTGCTGAGGCTCTGCCTGTGTTTTACAGCAGCCAGCAAAGAGAGATTTGGGGTTGTTTGTCCATCCCAGACTGGCACAAACACATCGGGGTCAGAACGGGGGGAAGGAGGCAGAGGGGAGTGAAAAGGAAATGGATTATAGATTGTTTTATACATCCCTGCCATACTTTAAAGCTTTCTGGACGCTGCCCAAGAGAGGAAAAGCAGCGTTTTTGCCCATCTGGGTGGCCCAGCTGAGGGGCTGGTCAGTGTTTTAGGGGTTGGGGAGGGACCAGGCTTGGTGGCTGTCCTGGGAAGGGGCTGTGGCAAGGGACAGGAGCCTGCAAATCCCCCTCTGGAGGTGGATCTAGGCTTGGCCAGCCACGTGGAAAGAGGGAGTGAAGGAAAACTCTTCTGCCAACCCTCTGAGATTCCCGGGGTGCTGATCCTGCCCTGCCGGGGTCCCCAGGAGCACCGCTGCAGACAGAGCCTGGCTGAGCTCTCACAAAAGGACTGGGAGGATGCTCTGGCCTGGTTCACCTTCCTGGCATTTATTTCTCTCCTGTCCCAATCCCCCCAGGTTGGATTTAACACCTTTAACAACCTCAGGAAAGGTTAAAATCGCGGGGAACCCTGACAGTAATTCCTTCTCTGAACCAGTCCTGCTCTCTCCCTTTTTGGAAACAAAGGGAGTCGCTCTCCTTCCTTGGAGTTTCCCCAGGCCTTTCTCACTCCCCTCCGGGAATTCCAAGCCGGGACCACCCCGCGATGCTTTCCAGCGGGCATTGACTCTGCGCTCAATAGCAAACGTGTTCTGATTTTGTCCCCTTGATGAATTCTGTTCGGGAGGTGATGAACTCCACCCCTGACCTCCCCTCCCTGCCTGTCAGGGCCTTTCAGCGCTTCCAGGCGGCTTTGAAGCCACTCGAGTAACTCAATCATCCCCGCAGAGCCTTTTTTTTTTTTTTTTTGGTGGCCGGGAATTGAACATCCCGGGGATTTCAATATTCATGGGGTGGGGAGAGAGGTGCTAATGCTGATGGAGAGACCTGCAGCGACCTCACCTCTGCTCCTGGCAGCTCACTCTGGGGAGGGAATCCTGTGGGGAGGGAAAGGGAATCATTTGGGAAGGGAAAGGGAATCGTGTGGGAAGGGAAAGGGAATCCAGTGGGAAGGGAAAGGGAATTGTGTGGGGAGGGAAAGGGAATCGTGTGGGGAGGGAAAGGGAATCATTTGGGAAGGGAAAGGGAATCGTGTGGGAAGGGAAAGGAAATCATTTGGGAAGGGAAAGGGAATCCTGTGGGAAGGGAAAGGGAATCCTGTGGGGAGGGAAAGGGAATCATTTGGGAAGGGAAAAAAATGGCTTTGCTGTCCATCCTGTGCCGTGCATGACACGCTGGTGAGGGTTCTGCAGGGTTCTCCTCAGCAGATTGGCTCCTGGCTACCTGAACACACTCTTATAAATGCAGATTTTGGAGTTGGCTTTTGGCAAATATTGAGATGGATGTCATACATATAATGTAAAGAGGTTGTACTGTATTTCCTTTTGTTTGTGAAATTTAAAAATGTGATGAAGGTGTATTTCCTAATTGTAACAAAGTAGAAATGGGGGTTGTACCTTTTTGTAACTTTTACCTAGACAGATGCCAGAAGGGTCTCCTGACATTCCTGTGGAAGAAGATTGCTGATAAACAATCGAGCCTTTCGAGGGTTTGAATCTTCAGAAGACAGATTTACAACATCTACCCAGACTACATGGAATCTTACAGATAAATTGTATATTTAGGGGGGTCTTGAAACCAAAATGAATATTTGAATCATGCATTAACTTATTTAAATATGTAACACAGGGGTCCTTAAAACAAAGGCTCTGAAGGCAGATGGGGTGTTGCTTTGCACCCTCAGCTGAGTAGCTCGCTTTTCCTGCCCCCAATGGTCTATTTTTATTCTATTTTATTTTTATTTTTACTAAACTTATAAATGAATATAAAAAGGTGAAACGTCATTTTTCACAACACTGAAATCCCCCAGCTCCGACCCCTCCATTCCCTGCCCCCCGTGCCAGCAATGAAATGGTGAATCCTCCCTTCCAGGTTCCTTGGATGTTTTCTCTCTCCCCTGAACACCTGAAGGAGTCTCACGAATTAGACAGAAGCCCTTTCAATTTATTTTCTCTCTCTGATTTAATCGGGGCAGCTCTGGAGGAGCTACACCCTGATCAAAGCCGAGCGAAGGCAGCGTGCACTGCCCCAGTTTATCTGGTGTTTTTAGGCACACATGTAATGTATAAAATGCCTGCTCAGAGAAGCAAAGCAACCAATTCCTGAGCATCCAGAGCTCCTGGAATCACGGAGGCTCAAACCCCTCCCTGCCTGATGTTCTCCAGGGGGGGATCATTCCAAAAATCCAGGTGCCCCAGCTCAGCCTGAGCGAGTTCTCTGCACACTCACCCCAGCTCCTTTGTGACGGAAATTGGGCTGCGAGGGAGAGGAAAATCCATCTCTGTGCTCATCTCAGCTCATTTCAGGGAAAGCTAAAAACAGAGCTCCAGAAATTCTCCCGGGGACTCCCCTGGGGTTCGCTGAGAGGCACCAGCTCGGGGCCATCTCCCCCTTCAGGGGCAGCAGTGCCTTTGTGCTGCCTGGCACGGGGGACCCCAAACCCACCCCAAATCTCAGTTTGGAGCCCGATTTCAGGAGGCAAAGGGTGGCACCGAGGATTCCCAGCCGGGATGTGACGCAGCAGGATCCCCCACTGGCGAGGAAAGAGCTGAAACCAACCCAGTGAGCAGAGTTTGCAAAGCTAAAATAAAAATAAAATAAAATTAAATAAAAATAAAAATAAAATAAAATATAAAATAAAATAATAGACTAATTAAACTAAGCTAAACTAAGCTAATATAAAAATAAAATAAAATAAAATACTAATTAAACTAAACTAAACTAATATAAAAATAAACTAAACTAAATTAAACTAAACTAAACTATAATATAATATAATATACTAATTAAACTAAACTAAACTAATAATAAAATAAAATAAAATAAAATATAAAATAAAACCCACCCAGGAGCTGTCTAAATTTGCCTCCTGGCTCCATGGCACCAGCACAGAAAGCAGGGCTGCAGATTGTCAGGCTTGTTTTTCTCTGGGTGTCACCCACTGCCTTCTGTGTGAGGACATTCTGTTTTTCGAGGTTCAGGCCTGGGTTTTTCACTTCACACAAACAGCTGAGAAAATTCAGCCAACATTTGACAGATTCCTCGTGACTGGGGCGAGAAGGGGCTGGGAGAGCTTCTGTGGGCTCTGCTGCCCCAAGGCAGGATCAGCCTCCACTGACCCCTTGCTGAGAAAGTCTGTTCCCTTCACCAGATGAACTTCCTCCCAAACCATTTATTTATTCCTTGAACAACCCTCCAGCTTTTCCTCATGTCTGACTTGAAACCAAGCTGCTGGTTTAGCTGTTAAATAAAGCAGTGGTCAAAAAAATAAAAAAAGACAATTTATGGGACTTGTAGGAATCAGAAGGGAAGGGGGATGGAGTCCCCTTGTAAGTCGCCCACGAGAGAGCAGCTGTGCATAAATAAATATTTATGGGATTGTTTCAAGTTGCAGCCAGCTCTGTCTCCAACTTCCCAGCTTCTGTCTTTAATCTGCCGCGAGGTTTGCAGCAGATCACAGAGCTGACATGCCAGCAAATAACTGCAGCTCTCAGGTGTCACTGCTGCTCCATCCCCCAGCTCCCCGTGCTGTTTTTACGGGTCTGGCAGCAAAACAGGAAACCTGGAGCTGGCTAAGCAAGCAGAGATCTACAGCCCAGCCTCCCACCAACTATTATCCATGCAAGAGCTGAATTAATTCTAATTTCCACCACCTCAGCTTGATGTCCTTCTCAGAGCAGGTTTCATCAAGGGTTTTACAGCAGTGTCATGCACGGATTTATCATTAATTATTTGGCCATTAAATGGGGAAAATAATTTTAAAATCCAAGCCACAGCCAAAGCAAGCAGAGTTGTGGTGTAGTTCATTCCAGGATCACAAATCCATGGAGGGGATCATTAATATGTTGCATTTAATTAGATCATGTACTGGTCACGTCGTGGTAGTCTGTAGTTAGAGAAAACAGATTGCTGATTACAGGGAATAAATTCAGAGATGGATCAGATTAGTCACAGAACTGATGCTCACCGTGCCTGACCATCCTTGAGCGAGTTCAAAAGCTCAGCTTGGAAGGTTCTGCATTTTGTGCTGCTCTGTGCTGGTCAGAAATGAGAACAGGGAATGCTGCAGGGCCTGGATCCCTCTGAGTCCCTGCCTGGGTCCCTGCCTGAGTCCCTGCCTGGATCCCTTCCTGGATCCCTGCCTGGATCCATGCCTGGGTCCATGCCTGAATCCCTGCCTGAATCCCTGCCTGGATCCCTGCCTGAATCCCTGCCTGGATCCCTCTGAGTCCCTTCCTGGATCCCTGCCTGGGTCCCTCTGAGCCCCTGCCTGGATCCCTGCCTGGATCCCTGCCTGGATCCCTCTGAGTCCCTGCCTGGGTCCCTGCCTGGGTCCCTGCCTGGATCCCTGCCTGGATCCCTGCCTGGATCCCTGCCTGGGTCCCTGCCTGGATCCCTGCCTGGGTCCCTTCCTGGATCCCTGCCTGGGTCCCTCTGAGTCCCTGCCTGGATCCCTGCCTGGGTCCCTCTGAGTCCCTGCCTGGATCCCTGCCTGGATCCCTGCCTGGATCCCTCTGAGTCCCTGCCTGGATCCCTGCCTGGATCCCTGCCTGGGTCCCTGCCTGGATCCCTGCCTGGATCCCTGCCTGGATCCCTGCCTGGGTCCCTGCCTGGGTCCCTGCCTGGATCCCTCTGAGTCCCTGCCTGGATCCCTGCCTGAATCCCACTGAGTCCCTGCCTGGATCCCTCTGGGTCCCTGCCTGCCCCACGGACACCTCTCCGTGGTGTTCCAGGGATGAGCAGCCCAGCCCAGCCCTGGCTTTGAAAGCAACACAAGGAAATTCTCTCCTGGTGAAGGGGGAGGTCTCCAGTGCCACTGCCACCACCCCACAGCCCAGCCCTGTGCACCCAGCCCAGCCTCCTGCTGCTCCCAGCCCCGTGGAAAGGGCCAGGTGCTCAGCAGAACACAGCAGAAACTGCTGCTCCCCAGGACAGGAACACTGCTGGAAAATCCTCAGCTGGGAGGGACCCAGGGGGATCACCCAGCCCCTGTCACCTGCCCCGTTCCAGTGACACCTCTCTCAGTCCAAGCACAGGTCCTGGCCCGGTTTAAACCCTCAAGGGGAGCTGTGAGGAGAAGCAGAGCTTCTGAGGCACAGAATGTTGGGGAAATCAGCTCAGCCCACTCTGTTTCCCTGCACTTCCCACTGCCAGCTCCCAGCACTTGGCAGAGCTGAGAGCCTGGAGAACAATTCCCTGCCATCCCCAAAGATCTTCCCCCTGGATCTGGATCTGTGCCTCTCCCCCAGCCAATCCTCCCCACTGTGCCAGAGAGCTCCTTAACAACCACCCTGAGTCACACAAGTGGCTCCTTCAGTCCCCTCTCCTTTCCCTGAGAGGAGCCATGCACTTGATTCCCTTTGATTTTTTAATTTGAATCCCTTTGTTAGGCGCACATGGCACTGCTGGAAAAGGCACAGGGGAATTGCTTTGTACCAGGAGTGCAGAGCTGAGCTCAGATCCCACTGCCTGGTACAGCCCTCCTAGGCTTACAAACATCATGGTGGCTGCTGGGACCATCCCAAATATTTAAATTTTGTTCCTTTTAGTTATCCTGATGAGCTCCTGTTCTCAGGGAGAGCCAGGGAAAGGCCTGACAGGTTCAGGATAGGCAGAGCCTTCACTGGGAACATCAAAGTTCATCTTAATTTCACATTTGCCACTCAAATAAGTGCCTTGATCCCCACCTGTACCCATCTAATCGTTCTTCCTGCAAGCTCCTCTCTCAGCTGAGACATTCTCCAAGTCTTTCTGCTCCTCTACCTGAAACTGGGAAGACTTTCCATCAAGTTATCCCCCAAAAACCCAGAACTTTTCACTGCAGCTGGCTGTGGGACGTGCCTCTGCTTTATCACTGGGCTTGCATTTGGCTCAGGTGGGAAAAGCAGAGTATCAGGTGCAGCTCGGGGTGTCAGATGTGGAAATCCAGCCTGGATCAGACTGATCCCACCAGGAAGGGAATCCCTGTCCATGCAAGGGATCCCCTGGAGCTGGAGCACAGGACGAGCAGCTGGCAAGGCAGAGGGAACAAAGCTCCGGGAATCCTTGCACTGTTTGTAGGGACAGGACCCCCCCAGCCAGGAACACCTTCCCAGCCCTCCAGTGTGGTCTGGGTTTTTGCTGCTCTACTCTGTCCCCTTTAAGGAGTTTGGAAAAGTCTTATTTTTATCCTTCTGTGTTTAGGAGTCAGATACACTTTGGTATAAACAAGCTACTTGTTATTGTAAAATCCAGCAATGTTTACATTTTTTTCATAAGGAGGAGGCTGCTGATGGACTGTTGGGTTGCCCAGTGTGGTTGGAGAAGAAGATTTTCTTCCTCCAATCCATGATCACTGCTGGAGTTTGATAAATGTTGATTCTGTAAATAAACCTCTCTCTTTTCCTCCTGGGACATGGCAAGGTGTGGGTGTGAGCTCTTTATGTCGTGTGTGACACTCCAGCAGTTGGATCCCACACGGATAAAGGCCAGGGCTGAGCTCTGACTCCAGAACAGAGCTGGAATGAGCCTGGGCAGCTCTGCTGGTTGGGTTTTACATTCACAGCCACGTTCCTGCCGCTCCCACCCCGACACATCCCCCAGAGCTGAGCTCTGGAGAGCAGCACCCAGGGACACCACGGCCTGGGGGGACACTGGGGGCTCTGGCCACGATGATCCCTTCAAAAAAGGGATAATTCCGAGTCCCAGCACAGAAGATGTCATTACAACTGCTTTAATGTGGTCATAAAACACAGACAAGCTTTGAAAGCTCATAATTCTTTCATAGAGATATTGTTTAAATATTTAATGCCCACATTAATGATATTCTAATCCTTTTGGAATATGTGAATTTGCACTCATTTGCATTAATTTCGACTTGCTGGCAGTTTTGTTAAATCACATTAGGAAGGGGCCACAGACAATGGCTGGCTGGCAGTGGGGTGTTTGTTAATTCTCACCACAAGGCCTGTGCCAACACCACCAGAGCCTTAAAAACAGCCTTTTGTGCAGGGAGAAAGTCCAGAAAAGAGGATGATGTTGCCTTTTTGGTAGGGAATGGGAATCCTTTATTATTATTATTATTATTATTATTATTATTATTATTATTATTATTACTATTACTATTATTATTATTGTTTTGTTGTTGTTGTTTGTTGTTGCATCAATATATCTATCTATTTATTTATATATTTATATTTACATATCTACATATTTATATATTTATATATTTATATTTATATTTATATTTATATTTATATTTGTATTTGTATATTTGTATATTTATATATTTATATATTTTATTTATATTTTTAATTTTAATTTAAATTTAAATTCTAAAGTGCTGTTTGAGCTCCCAACTGACTGGGAGCACTCCTCCTCCTGCTGAAGGCAAAAGCTGGGCTGGGTCTCTGTTCCTGACCCATTCACTTCTGCCTTCCCGGGCTCCTAGGCCAGCTCAACTCTTTAATTAAAACCCCTGCCCTGCCCCTCAGACACACCCACAGCAGCAGTGACATCGGGGTGCCCAGCTTGGCATTAAACATTTCCCCCAGCTGCTCTGAGACCTGGCATCACCAGCTGGGTCCCTGTGTGGGGATTGTCCCCTGGCAGAGGTGGGGAAATGCTCCTGAGCCGGGCAGGGCAGCAGCTCCCGTGAGCTCAGTGCTCCCAGCTGCTGCCAGATGTTATTGCCCCGGCACAGAGGTGAAGTTTGGGGGCTGGGGAGGCACCTCCAGGGAGCTGGGGCTGTTCCCACACAGGGCCACCACTGAACCAGGATTGTTTGAGGCTTTGTGAGCTCTGCTTTGACTCCAGCCCAAGGTAAAAGCACCTGGAGTTAACGTTTTTTCAAATTGTGATTTTTCAAACTGTGCTTTGCCAGCCAAAGGTTCCAGGCAATAGCTGAGAGGAGCTGTCCTGTGGGACACAGAAATGCATCCCAAAACACACACAGGAGGGGCCTGGCAGGCAGGAATCTGCTCCCAGGTCTGGGAATCTGCTCCCCGGTGTGGGAATCTGCTCCCAGATATGGGAATCTGCTCCCTGGCGTGGGAATCTGCTCCCGGGTGTGGGAATCTGCTCCCAGGTATGGGAATCTGCTCCCAGGTGTGGGAATCTGCTCCCAGATATGGGAATCTGCTCCCTGGCGTGGGAATCTGCTCCCAGATGTGGGAATCTGCTCCCAGGCGTAGGAATCTGCTCCCCGGTGTGGGAATCTGCTCCCAGATATGGGAATCTGCTCCCTGGCGTGGGAATCTGCTCCCCCATGTGGGGATCTGCTCCCAGATATGGGAATCTGCTCCCCGGTGTGGGAATCTGCTCCCAGGTGTGGCAATCTGCTCCCAGATATGGGAATCTGCTCCCTGGCGTGGGAATCTGCTCCCCCATGTGGGGATCTGCTCCCAGATATGGGAATCTGCTCCCAGATATGGGAATCTGCTCCCCCATGTGGGAATCTGCTCCCAGGTGTGGGAATGTGCTCCCAGGTGTGGGAATCTGCTCCCAGGCGTAGGAATCTGCTCCCTGGCGTGAGAATCTGCTCCCAGATATGGGAATCTGCTCCCAGGAGTAGGAATCTGCTCCCTGGCGTGAGAATTTGCTCCCAGATATGGGAATCTGCTCCCAGATGTGGGAATCTGCTCCCAGGCATAGGAATCTGCTCCCAGATATGGGAATCTGCTCCCAGATATGGGAATCTGCTCCCCAGTGTGGGAATCTGCTCCCTGATATGGGAATCTGCTTCCAGATATGGGAATCTGCTCCCAGATGTGGGAATCTGCTCCCAGGCATAGGAATCTGCTCCCAGATATGGGAATCTGTTCCCAGGTGTGGGAATCTGCTCCCCGGTGTGGGAATCTGCTCCCGGGTGTGGGAATCTGCTCCCAGGTGTAGGAATCTGCTCCCAGATATGGGAATCTGCTCCCAGGTGTGGGAATCTGCTCCCAGATATGGGAATCTGCTCCCAGATATGGGAATCTGCTCCCCGGTGTAGGAATCTGCTCCCTGGTGTAGGAATCTGCTCCCCAGTGTGGGAATCTGCTCCCAGGTGTAGGAATCTGCTCCCAGATATGGGAATCTGCTCCCAGATGTGGGAATCTGCTCCCCGGTGTAGGAATCTGCTCCCAGATATGGGAATCTGCTCCCCGGTGTGGGAATCTGCTCCCAGGTGTGGGAATCTGCTCCCCAGTGTGGGAATCTGCTCCCAGATATGGGAATCTGCTCCCCAGTGTGGGAATCTGCTCCCAGGTGTGGGAATCTGCTCCCAGGTATGGGAATCTGCTCCCAGGTGTAGGAATCTGCTCCCAGGTGTGGGAATCTGCTTCCTGGTGTAGGAATCTGCTCCCAGGTGTGGGAATCTGCTCCCAGGTGTGGGAATCTGCTCCCAGGTGTAGGAATCTGCTCCCCGGTGTAGGAATCTGCTCCCAGATATGGGAATCTGCTCCCCCATGTGGGAATCTGCTCCCAGGTGTGGGAATCTGCTCCCCGGTGTGGGAATCTGCTCCCAGATATGGGAATCTGCTCCCTGGTGTGGGAATCTGCTCCCAGATGTGGGAATCTGCTCCCGGGTGTAGGAATCTGCTCCCAGATGTGGGAATCTGCTCCCCGGTGTAGGAATCTGCTCCCAGGTGTGGGAATCTGCTCCCCGGTGTGGGAATCTGCTCCCAGATATGGGAATCTTCCCCCAGGTGTGGGAATCTGCTCCTTGTCTCTCAATCCCCTTTATTTCCCCTTCAGACTCCTCCTGTAGCTCTCCAAATTAGCCAAGCACGTGACAAATGCACCTGCCTGGATGCTCCCTGGGAGCTGCAGCAATTCCTGCCCCGTGGATCTGTTCCAATTGAACCACCATCCAGGAATCAAGGACTTTGGTTTTCCCAGCACCTCCAGCTGGAGCAGGAGGGGGTTGGCAGGGCTCGGAGGGCTGTTCTGGGCTCAGCAGCAGCACATTCCCACATCGTGCAGGCCCCCAGCTGCATCCTGAGGCTGGGGATTGCGGGCACAGCCTCGGGGAGCCTTTGGAACATCTGGGTATTCCTGCCAGGCACGGAGGGGGATCAGCTCTAGCCTGGCTTTCCCTTTAAAATCTGCCCTGGTAAAGCCCAGCTTAAAGATGCTTGGAGCAAGCTGGCCGGGGTTTCAGGGGTTAAACTCCAGCAGGAGGGGACGGTGATGTGCTGAAGCTCTTCCCTCTTGTCCCCTGCCCCAGAACTGTCCCCCTGTCCCCTTTTTGTCCCCTTTTTGTCCCCCTGTCCCCTTTCTGTCCTGCCCTGCTCCTCAGTGACATTTCCATTTTATCTCCAGCCTTGATTTCCCCCTCTGTCCCCTGTGTCATCTTTCCCAGGAGGGGCCGGTGATGTGCTGCACCTCCTGCCCCAAAACTGTCCCCCTGTCCCTTTTTTGTCCCCTTTTTGTCCCCCTGTCCCCATTCTGTCCTGCCCTGCTCCCCAGTGACATTTCCATTTTATCTCCAGCCTTGATTACCCCTCTGTCCCCTATGTCACCTTTCCCAGGAGAGGACAGTGATGTGCTGCACCTCCTCCCCACTGCCTCCTGCCCCAGACCTGTCCCCCTGTCCCCTTTTTTTCCCCTGTCCCCTTTTTGTCCTGCCCTGCTACCCAGCAACACTCCCATTTTATCTCCAGCCCTGATTTCCCCTCTGTCCCCTGTGTCATCTTTCCCAGGAGGGGCCGGTGATGTGCTGCACCTCCTGCCCCAGGACTGTCCCCCTGTCCTTTTTTGTCCCCTTTTTGTCCCCTTTTTGTCCCCCTGTCCCCTTTTTGTCCCCCTGTCCCCTTCTTTTCATCCTGCCCTGCTTCCCCGCTCCTGTTTTACATCCAGCCCTAATTTCCCCCTCCACCTCCCTCCCACCTGCTCTTTTCCATTTGGACGCTCTCCTAACGACCTCTGGCTGGATCTGTGTCTTAATAACATCCAGGATGTCTCTAACAAGTGTCTGCTGATATATGCAAGAACCTTCTGCTCCGGACTTTAATCATGAATAATAGAAACAATTTACGAGGCCCGAGGAGAGCCACTTGTGAATCTCCCGGCTGGGAGCAGATAAAGCAGAGGAAAAGGACACGTTGTGCATTTATTTTAATATTTTTTTTAAAGGTTTGTTTGCTCTGGCAGCAGGTGAGGGATGATCGATACCTGCGAGCTCGTCCAGCCCCTTATCAGCCCCTTATCAGCCCCTTATCAGCCCCTTATCTCCCCGGGTTGCTGCCTGGGGTGGCGTTTTTTACACCCAATCTGTTCCCGGATTTATGGCAGCGGGGAAACGCTCAGGGTTTGGAGGAGATTTGTGAGCAGGGGATTCAGGGATGCTGCAAATGGAGGTGGGAGAGTGGCAGGAACGACACAGAAAGGGGAGGAGACAGGAAAACACAACTTTTCAGAAGGGAAAACACAACTTTTCAGAAGGGAAACACAACTTTTCAGAAGGGAAAACACAAATTTTCAGCGGGAAACACAACTTTTTACAGGGGAAAACACAACTTTTCAGAGGGAAACAAGCTTTCAGAGGGGAAGACACAATTTTTCAAAGGGGAAAACACAACTTTTCAGAGGGAAACACAACTTTTCAGAGGGGAAACACACAACTTTTCAGGGAAAAACAACTTTTTTAGAGGGGAAAACACAACTTTTAAGAGCTTTTAAGGCATTCTGGTGGAAGAGGATTTATTTTTATGTTGAATCCCTGCTTTTGCAGGCAGAGCTGGCTGTTTACCCACAAGGAACAGCCACAAGCCCTGACCTACGGGAGGTTTTCTGGGATTGACTTCCTTGGGATATCCAGGGAATTGCTGGCAGCACCAGGAAGGAGAGCTGAGCCTCAGTGAGCAGCTCAGCTCTGCAACCATCCTGCCCCCTCCAAACTGCCCTGGGAGCTGGGATTGCCATTCCCACAGCCCCAAAATCTCACTCAGGGTGCCAGGCTGACAAACAGCATCCCTGGAATGGATGGTGAAAGGGAAAGAGGGGCCAGAGCCACCTCTGGAAATGAACCTTGTGCCCCAAAGCCCTGCAGGGAATTCTCTGCAGAAAGAACCTCCAGAACTGCAGGGGTGGGGGGAATTTGGTCCCCAAACCCACAGCAAAATCCTGCAGGGCAGGGGAACCTGGACACCAAGGCATCAGCTGGGGATTTGTTACTTTTGTTCTCTTGCTTCCACTGATTCCTATTTATTTCTATTTTCGGTGCTGGTTTTACAAGCCCAGCAATGGAGAATTCCTATTGATCCCTATCTGGGTGCCAATAAATCCCACTAAAGGCAAATGGGCCAGTTTGGTTAAAATTAACCTCTCAGGTCAAAGCCTGGAGTGGTGTTGAATAAATCCCATTTCATGAGCAGCTGGACAAGGTCATGGACATGGGGCTGGGGCAAAATTCCTTTTCCTTTTGCAGCTGGAGAGCAACTGGACCCACTCCTTGTGCTGGCATTTCTGAAAAGGAGGAACAGAAAAGCTGAACAAGCTCCAGGATTCCTGAAAAACCCATTTTTATTTTTTTTCCCCTCCTATCTGATCCCTCCTTTAATAATGCAGAAACCCAGTTCCATTCTAAGCAGAGAAAGTGCTGATTCCATTCACACCCCAGCATTTGAGTGGGAAAAATGAGATTTAATCTACGAGGGGAAGATGCTGAGAGACAGAAAGTTCATAACAAATAACTCAGTGCAAGGCTTGGTAATTAAACAATTTCAGAGCAACATTTGCTCTGGGTGCTTTCTGTGAAGGAAAATGAGTTGTTTATGAAAACTGAAATCCATTATTTATTCACAGCGACTTCAAATAACTTCTTGGCAGTTAAATATATTTAACTCTGCAATTTAGTGCTGCACTGAATTGCCCTGCCTGGGTTTGCTGTGGTTCTCCTTTGGCTTCTCACTCTTTTTGGGGATGAAGGGAGAATTTCCTTTTTTATTTTTTTTTTTTTTGGCCTCTGTGCTGCCAATGTCCAAAAATAAAACAAATCAGTTTGAAATACACTTCTCAATCTGATACATGATCATTTATTTATTTTTTTCTTGCTTCTGCTTGTGACCAAAGTGCAAATTTTTCTGAGTTTCAGTCCCTTCAGACCTTTTAATTTCCTGCCCTCAACAGGCTGATAAGGATTAACAATAACACCTGACACAAAGGCAACAAGGAGAGATAAGTTATTACAATTCTGGGGCGTAGCAGCGTCCCTGCCTTTAGAGATGACAGAAAATGCAGGGAAAATTACCAATTTTTTGCCAACAAAAGGTTTTAAAAAACCCCAAAAATCACCCTGCTGATAGATGAGATCAACTGGTGGGGAGAGGAGAGAGTGGAGCTGCTGGAAAAATCCCTCCCTGGCACAAATTGTGGCAGAGAGACCCCTGGGAAGGGAGGGACAATGCCTCAAACCTGATTTTCCTGGGGGAAATTCTGCAAGGGAAAAGTCAGGTGGGTGGATGGAGCCAAGCAGAACGAAGAGCTGGGGGTGGAAAAATGTCCAGGAGCAAAAAAAAAAATCCTCCTGAAAAATCAAGTGAAACCCTCTGCATCCTGTGCTGGGGTAAATCCCTGGATTTGCATGGGCAGGGAGGATCCCTCAGCTCCAGTTCAGTGCAGAGTTCAGGCTGCTCAAAAAATCCACCCCAAAATTCCAGCAGCTCCCCCACAGCTCCTGCTGGAAGGAGGAGGCATTTTCCATGGGATGGCTCCACACAGCTGCAAATCCTCCTGGTGCAGGACAGATCTGGAGCTGCTCTGGCTCACGTTACAGCCTCTTCCCTCCCGGTTTTTCCTTGGAGAACACAAAGGAATCCTCAGGCTGGGATGTTTCCCAATATTTCTGTCAGAGCAGGGGCTGGAGTCCAACCATCCCACATTCGCCCTACAAACACTACATGGGGTGTCACAGGGCCTCTCCTGCTCCTTCCTCCTCACCACTTTTCCCATCAAAATTGGCATTTTTTCCTGGAAAACTCCAAAAAAAACTGGAAAAAAAAAAACAAACCCAGCTCTGCCAAACCTTTGGGATTTGTGCCTGGTGGGACAAATCCATGAGAGAAGAAAGAATTCTCCAGAGCCACCTGGAGGTTTCCCAGCCCTTATTTAATGCCAGCAAGGAGGGAGTTCAAGCAGAGAGGAAGAACCCTGTGCAGGAGGAGAGAGAGCACTCCAGGAATTGCTGGCTGAGTGACCAAAATAACTCCTGAACCCCTGGCAGCCCAGGGCTGGGCTGAGGGCTGGGATAATGCTCCAACACCCTAAACCAGGAGCAGCTAGCTGCCTTCCCTCTGCTTTGGTCCTGCCTTTCCTGGAAGCAGCAGAACATCACCAAGGAGTGCAGGAGGGAGTGAAAAGCCCAGGAAAAAAATCCTCTGGGGTTTTCCCCCCAGCACATTTCCAGGTTGGAAGTTTCATTTGTTGAAATGCTTTTTTTTTAGAGGAATCGTGACCAGCTCAACTGCCAGGCTGTTTGAAGGCTTTAAAAATGATGGAATAGGGACAGAAGAGGAGCTAAACCCCCCAAGATTCCGTGAGCTGGAGGTGATGGAGCAGCTCTGGACAGATGTCACAGATTAAAACATGGCACAAAATGGAATTTCACGGGGCCACACCCCGAAGAGAACCCAGATCTCTTTTCCCTGGGGAAGCAGCAGCACCAAATCCCTGTGAGGGGGCCAGCAGCCCCTGGGGTGAGCCTGTGTCCTCAGCAGGGCCCTGGTGTCCCCAGAGCAGGGCCCTGGTGTCCCCAGAGCAGGGCCCTGGGACAGTGGGGCAGCCATCCCGTTGCCATGGGAACACAGGAGGATGCTCAGGGCTCTTGGCTGGGTTATCACAACAAATGGGCTCTCCAAGGAGATCAAAGCTCCCCTGGCAGGAGCCAAACCCAGCAATGAGCTCACACTCCTCTCCTGGAGCTCTGAGGAGGGTTTTCCCAGACATTCCCAGAATCAAGGAATGGCCTGGCTTGGAAGGGACAGCGACACCTCCAACCTGGCCTTGGGCACTGCCAGGGGTGGGGCAGCCACAGCTGCTCTGGGAAATCCATTCCAGCCCTCCCCAGCCTCACAGGGAAGGATTTTTCCCTGATTTCCAATCTAAACCCCCTCCCTGTCAGACCTCTCTGGAGCCAGGCCGGACTTAGAGCACTGGGGAGGGCAAATGATGGATTTTAAGGGGGCACAGAGGGATGTGGGCAGTGCCAGGGTTCCACAGCAGGTTCAGGGCAGGAAAGCCAGGCCTTGACACCATCCCTGAGCCTACAGAGCTCCTTTAGTCCTGGAAATGCAGTCCTCATCAGGGCACGCAGGCTGGTGCAATGGATTCCGGGCTGCAGACATGAAATATTTATGTGCAGGGACTGCGGGAGGAGCAGCCACGCGCTCTCAGAGGCTGTGGAGGTGACAGCAGAGGCTCTCAAGCTGTGCCTGCAGCCTCTGCCATGGCAACGGGGAGAAATCCAGGTGATCCAGGAGCCACCCTGCCCTGGGGAGAGGTGGGGAATTCACAGGGACAGCAGGGCTGGGCACAGCCCGCCAGGAAAGGCAGCAGGGGAGGGATTTTCCTCCCTGTCCCTGATTCACCCTGGGAAAAAAGCAAAGCCCTGAGTCAAGGTGGGAGCCTGAGGAGCGGGGAGAGCTGAGCCATCTGCTCAGTCTGGGACAGGGCTCACCCGCCTGCTGCTCACACCCAGCCTGGAACATCGGGAGGGGCTGGGAATTGCCTTCCCTGCTGCCTGGAACATCGGGAGGGGCTGGGAATTGCCTTCCCTGCTGCCTGGAACATCGGGAGGGGCCGGGAATTGCCTTCCCCGCTGCCTGAGAGCACCAAACCTGCTGAAAACCAAGGGGCAACCCCCGGGTGGCTGATTCCATCCCCACAGACAAACCACCCCTGCTGAGGGTGCTGTCTGGGTTTTTTTGCCGTTCTCCTCTGTCCCCTTTAAGGAGTTTGTAAAAGTTTTATCTTTAGCCTTCTGTGTTTTTGGAGTCAGATACACTTTGGTATAAACCAGCTTCTTGTTATTGTAAAATCTAGAGATGTTTACATTCTTTTCATAAGGAGGAGACTGTAGATGGATTGTTGCATGGTCCAGTGAGGTTGGAGAAGAAGATTTTCTTCCTCCAATCCATGGTCACTGCTGGAGTTCAATAAATGTTGATTCTGTAAATAAATGTTGATTCTGTAAATAAACCTCTCTCTTTTCCTCCTGGGACATCACAAGGTGTGGGTGTGAGCTCTTTATGTCGTGTGTGACACTCCAGCAGTGGAATCCCACACGGATAAAGGCCAGGGCTGAGCTCTGACTCCAGAACAGAGCTGGAATGAGCCTGGGCAGCTCTGCTGGTTGGGTTTTACATTCACAGCCACGTTCCTGCCACTCCCACCCCGACACATCCCCCAGAGCTGAGCTCTGGAGAGCAGCACCCAGGGACACCACGGCCTGGGGGGACACTGGGGGCTCTGTCCACGATGATCCCTTCAAAAAAGGGATAATTCCGAGTCCCAGCACAGAAGATGTCATTACAACTGCTTTAATGTGGTCATAAAACACAGACAAGCTTTGAAAGCTCATAATTCTTTCATAGAGATACTGTTTAAATATTTCTTCCTCCAATCCATGGTCACTGCTGGAGTTCAATAAATGCTGATTCTGTAAATAAACCCTCCTCCTTTCTGCCTGGGACATGGCAAGGTGTGGGTGTGAATTCTTTATGTCGACTGGCTGAGATGTTTCCCTGCTCCACTCTCAGCCCCTTGGCAGGGCGGGGTTGATCAGCTCTGCCCTTCGCTCTCTGCTTTTCATTAACACCCACAGAGACTCGCGATCCTTCGCAGCCCTCGTTACCCCAGCCAAAATAAAAGCACGGAGCCCTAATGAGCTGCTGAGGTTGCCAAATGGAACAGAAGCTCCGAGGAGATACCGCAGAGTGAGAGCAGTTTTAAAAATAAAGCTTTTTTGGGGGTTAAGGCTTAAAGGGAAAGAGGCACCAGGCTCGGAAATCTGGATGCTGAGATTCTTCCAAGCATCCCGATTTCCTATTTCTGATTTAAAAAAAAAAAACCTGAGTTCAAAAGAAAAGCAGAACACCACAGTAGGATTATTAAAATAAGCTCCCATTTCCTTATAATTAACAGCTACACCAGGACTTGATTTAATTGTTCCTGGCTTAATAAACGATCCCAAAACTCAGCTGGAAAATGGAAATGCAAGCCCGGACTGGCACGGCTGGAGCAAAGTCGAATTTAGCACGCTGGGGGACAGGGAAGGAATAGATATTCCTATGAAAAATGTCACTCAGCCTGCTCCTTCTTCCAGAACCTTCCCACTGAGTGCAGGCTCGGCCCTGCTGCACCCAGGGTCAGGGTGCCTGGGGAGGAGCTGGAATTTGCTTTTTGCTGAGCTGCCACCGTTGGGTTGAAAAGGCTGGTGGATGTGCAGGTGAATCCTGGCTGGATTGTCAAATGGTGGAGGGGTTCAGAGAGCCCAAGATTTGTTAGTCTGGGAAAGAAAATATTTCATTGACTTTCCCACCAAGCTCTTCCTTTTTTTAATCAAAAGGGCACAAAATTATTTAAAGAAAGAAACCAAAAAAAAAAAAAAATCTAAGGACCAATTAAATTTATTGGGGAAAAAACTATCACAGCCAACCTTACAAATGGTGGAGGGGTTCATAGATTCCAAGATTTGTTGGTCTGGGAAAGAAAATAATTAATTGACTTTCCCACCAAGCTCTTCCCTTTTTTTTTAATCAAAAGGGCACAAAATTCTTTACAGGAAAAGAAACAACAACAACAAAAATATTCTAAGGACCAATTAAATATATTGGGGAAAAAATATCACAGCCAACCTTACAAATCCTCACTGGTGGAGGGGTTCATAGAGCCCAAGATTCGTTGGTCTGGGACAAAATTAAGTATTCAGGAATGCCTAAACAAAGGGAAAAAATAATTTTGCGAGCAAACAAATTGCTTCAGCTTGGTCTAAACCACTTTTTTTTATTATGATTTTTCATTTTCCAGCCTGCCCAGCTCCGGGTGACAGCCGTGGCCTTTGCTGTGGTTTTTGGGAAGCAGCTCACCCAGGGAGCTCCTTGCAGCACTTTGGTCCGTGCACAAAATGCTTTCAGTGCCAGAAGAGCTGCAGCCCCTCCGTTGAAGGACACGTTGTGGCATTTTTGTGCTGAGAACTTTATCCTGAGTGTTCTCCTGTCGCAGTCGACATAAAGAACTCACACCTTGTGATGTCCAAGGCAGAAAAGAGGAGGTTTATTTACAGAATCAACATTTATAGAACTCCAGCAGTGACCATGGATTGGAGGAAGAAAATCTTCTCTTCCAACCACACTGGACAACCCAACAGTCCATCCACAGCCTCCTCCTTGTGAAAAGAATGTACACATCTCTAGATCTTACAATAACAAGTGGCTTGTTTATACGAAAGTGTGTCTGACTCTAAAAACACGGAAGGCTAAAAACAAGACTTTTACAAACTCTTTAAAGGGGACAGAGGAGAACGGCAAAAATCCAGACAACATTCTCCCTCCAACAAGAGATTCCCTGACAACACCCACATTTCCATTTTTTGGAAAACACCCACATTTTCAGGATTTCCATTTTTCAGGCTGGATGAGGAAGCCCAGAGTGGCCCCATTTCGTGCCCAGGCTCCCCCAGAGCCTGACTCAGACACAGAACCGCAGCTCCTGCTGGCCTGACCTGCTCCGCAGGGAAAAGCTTTGTCTCTATCGTGATTAAAGCCATTAGGACTCGCTGGGAGGGTTTTGTGTCAGCTCCTGGCTGATTAAAACCCTCAAATGATCAGGAACAATGAGGGAATGCGTCTGCCCCCAGTGCCAGGGCGGGCACGGCGGGCATGGGGACAATGGGACAAGGCAGCTGGCAATTATGGAAACTGTAATTCCTCTAATGAGCCTGGGACAATATGGTCTGCAAATATATTTACATAGATTTATCGTTATTTTATACAGTTAGTCGTTTTCTATCTAGTTATAAATAGATAGAAAATGAATATATATTTATTTATATATTTATATTATGTATTTTATATATTTTTATATTTTATATTTATATTTATATATTTGTGTATTTATTTTTATATTTACATTATATATTTTATATATTTATTATATATAAATATATTTTTATAATACACAAATATATATTTCTATATATAGCTTCTATATTTATTTATTTATTATTCATTTATATTTCTTTTTATATAAATATATTTTATATTTTCTATATATTCTATATTATATTGTATATTTTATATTTATATAAATATATAAAAATATAAATATATAAGTATGTAAATATACAAATATATAAAATACATCATATAAATATATAAATATATTTTTATATAAATATATAAATATATAAATATATAAATATATAAATATATAAATATTTATATATTTATATTTGTATATTTCTACATTTATATAATATAAAAATATATTTCTATATAGTTTCTATATTTATATATTTGATATATATTTATATATTTGTTATATATTTATATATTTCTTTTTATACAAATATATCTTATATTTTCCATATATTTATATAGATCTCTTTATACATTTATATATTCATTTCTATTTTTATATATTATATATTATATATTATATATTATATATTATATATTATATATTATATATTATAGATTATATATTATATATTATATATTATATATTATATATTATATATTATATATTATATATTATATATTGTATATTATTTTATATTTTAAAAAATATATATATATTCATCAGCTCAGAGCCTCTCCTACAGACCGACATCATTTTATGCAAGAATAAAAACTCTGAAACAGAAAATGCCTCAACACAAGAACTTTATCCTGAGTGTTCTACCTCCAACAAGAGATTCCCTGTGGAAACATTCACATTTCCGTGTCTTGGAATTTTCCACATTACTGTGTCTTGGAATTTTCCACATTTCCGTGTCTTGTGCATCTCTGCCTGGCCATAAAAAACAAAACAACAGGATGATTTTGGGGGGGGGGGGGTGGGTTATGGGTTAATTTGGGCTCAGCATCACGGTGGCCTCATGCCTGGTGAGTTTCTCTCTGCACGCCCTGCAGGGGAATGCAGGAGCAAAGGGGAAGGAGCCTTTTGGGCTTTCAGTCCAGCTCCTTTCCAGGAATGTTCATCCCAATCCACCCACACTGCTCCATTTTCCCATCTTCCCTCAGACTGCCAGTGCTCCAAACTCAAACATCCACTCGCATTTCAAAAACCAAAAAAAAACAAAGCAAAAAAAGCAAAAAAAAACCAAAACAAAACACTAAAAACCACTAAGAAACCAACCCCGGTTTTGTTTCATTTCCTCCCTTGAATAAAAGGTGAGATTTTCACCTGGTTGTTCCTAAAACCACCTGGCTTTTCACCCCTCTGCTGCTGCAGTCCGGGACGTGGAGTGCAAGAAGATCTTTGTGCCTCAGCAGTTTGGCTGAGAAAATGGAATAAACCAGATAAAATAGAGAATGAACTCAACCAGGCAGAATTAACAGCGAGAAGGGGATGGTTTGAAATCAGGGAGGGAGCCACAGAGACAAAACTGGGGATTTCCCCCTCCCATATTTACAATCCTGCATTTCCCCTCTTGCTGCTCCCATTTAATCTAAAGCACTCCATGCCAAAAACTGTTTTTTTCTCCAACTTGAAGCCGAATTTCATTATATTAAAAATACATAAAACCTAAAACCCTTCTTTTATTTCAATTTAAGTGCTCAGAGAAGTAGAAAGAATTGATACATCAGTAATAACAGAGGAGCGAGGGGAGAATTTATGGCTCCAGAAGTGCTGAGGCGCCGCAATCAGGAGCAGAGTTTCTGCCTTTCTATTAAAGTTTCTCCCATTAAAAAGTAATGGAAGTTGCAAGTCCCCCAAGGCTGTCCTTATCCATCAGAGCCATCCCAATAAGCAGCAATTTGTCATCACCAGAGGGCTGAAAACACCTCGGCTCCAAAGCCAGGGATGAAGGGCTGCTTTGGTCAGCCAAAAATCCACCCAAAAGGTGCCAGGGGTCAAAGCCAAATCAGTGGGAATGACCCAGAGGAGGAGCCCTGTGGAGGTTTGACATCAGCACCAAATGTCATTTTTTTTTTTCCAGGGAGGAATGATTCCTGAGTTTGGGGGTTCCAGAGAAATTCCGTCTCACAGGAAGGATGGAAATCATGCTGGAAATACAATTTTTCTCAACAAAAACCCCCAAAACAAAACAAAAAAAACACCCCCCCAAAACAAAACAAAACAAACAAAAAAACAAAACAAAACAAAAAAAAAAAAAACAAAACCAAACCAAACCAAACAAAAACAAAAACAAAAACAAAAACAGAAACAAACCACCAAAAAAATCCCAAAACAACAACAACAACAACAACAACAACAAAATCTTGGAATTGGTGACATCCCAGCCAAAGCCATCCAGCAGCTGGAGGGAGCTGATTCTTCTCCAGCTCTGGTGCTCACTAATAAATGATTTTTATTTATTTTTTTTCTCTGTTTTGCTCATGCTCTGAGTGTTTTACTCCGCCCAAGGTCAGAAACACCGGAGAATTTTTCTCGCTGCTGAGACATCGCCGTTTGCCCCGGTGCTGCACTCAGAGCTGGGCCCATCAGCCCTAATTGATTTGCTGAGCCTTTGGTCAGAGGCTGAGCTAAACTCAAATTCAGGAGGGGAAAGGTTGGTTCAATATCTCTCTGTGTTATCAACCCTTCCTTCTCCCTGCTCTGACAGGAGAAGGTGAGGTGGAGGAATTGAGCCCTAAATGAGGCTTTCACTCCATTTACATGAGGTTTTCACTCCATTTACCGTGTTTGTGTTAGGATTCCTCCGGTAATAAAGAAATCACCGACCTTCTCCTGATGAACGGAGGAGTGGGAGTGGGCTAACAACCCCTGGAATGGACCCGAGCTCACTTTCACTTCTGTGTTTCAGCTCCTGTTTTGAGCAGTTTCCATTCATATTCATCGGCTTTCCCACCAAGCTCTTCCTTTTTTTAATCAAAATTCTTTACAGGAATCTCACCCAGCTCACAGCTCCCTTAGCCACTGTCAAAAAAAACCCCTAAAATCTTCTAATTTGGAGAAATCTGTGGGCGAAAAGGGGCAAGAAAATGAGGGGAAGATCCAGGGGCTTGCACTGCTGCCACCTGATGCTTCAAGCCCTTCCCAACTGCGAAGAGCAGGGTTACCCTAAATTTAAGCTTGAAATGGTGACACCCGAATTTCTGTAATTCTTTCAGCAGCACAATCCTTTGTAGCTTCTTCCATCAATGCTTCCAGGGTCAAATATTTGCCAGGGCAGCACAGACCACAGGATTTTACCCCTCTCACCTATTTTATAGCTCATTCACCGCTGCACACCAGCCCGATGAGGAGCTGGGAGCATTTTTGGGTGGTTTGCTCTACAGGAGAGGGTTTGCTTCCCAAATTCCCCAGGAAAGAATTTCTGTAATTCTTTCAGCCACACAATCCTTCGTAGCTTCTTCCATCGATGTTTCCAGGGTCAAATATTGGCCAGGGCAGCACAGAGGGGATTTTACCCCTCTCACCTGTTTTATAGCTCGTTCCCCACTTTACACTGATGAGGAGCTGGAGGCATTTTTGGGTGGTTAGCTCTACAGGAGAGGGTTCTCTTCCCAAATTCCCCGGGGAAGAATTTCTGTAATCCTTTGTAGCTTCTTCCATCCATGTTTCCAGGGTCAAATATTGGCCAGGGCAGCACAGAGGGGATTTTACCCCTCTCACCTATTTTATTTACTGCTTCACTGCCTGATGAGGAGCTGGAGGCATTTTTTGAGTGGTTTGCCCTACGGGAGAGGGTTTGCTTCCCAAATTCCCTGGGGAAGAGCGACAGAATTGAACAGAAACCATCTCACTTGGCTTCCAGCTTGTGAACCTCGGGCCATTCCCCGTTTTGGGCCGAGGTCACAGGGCACCGTTGGCTTCTGCAGCGTCACTTTGGTGTCCCCTGTTCCCTCCCGGGGAATCTGTGCCTCCCCTTTCTGCTGCGAACAAAGCCCCGTGTCCGGGGCGGTTTGTGTGACAGCCCGGGCTCGGTAATGATGTTTGTTCCCCTTTTCATCAGCGCAGTTAATGACCGAGCCCAGAAGAACAGCCAGCACTGGGCCCCTTTGTTTTCAAACAGATTTTTTTTTTTCCTCCTCCCCTCTTCTTTCCTTGTGTGTACACCAGACGATCTAAATTAATCTCTCCTCTTCAGGAATCAGAAATAGCTGTGATAGCCTTTCCCAGTTCTTGCCTCCTCCGAGTCTTGCGGTTCCCCTCTCCGGCAGTGCCCTGATTAGAGCCCACCTCCATCTGCCTCCTTGGCAGGGGACACGAGGTGCTGGTGCTGCTGGGACGGCAATTCCTGCTCCAGAGCTCTTCCCAGAGGCCACAAGGAGTAGTTCCCTGCGGGGAAATCCTCCACCAGAACTGAGGCGAGTGATATTTGAAAGGAGAGGTGTTAGAGAAGGCAGCGAAGCAGCGTTTGCTCACCAGATCTAGACCTGAAAAATCAATATGGATTCGCTCCTGGCAGCTTAACTGGAAAGCGGAAGCAGCAGAAAATGGTTTCACGCTGAACAAACAGTCCCAAACTCTGGGGGTTTTTTTTGGTTGGTTTTTTGTTTGTTTTTGTTTTGTTTTGTTTTGTGGGTTTTTGTGGGTTTTTTTGTTGTTGTTGTTTGTTTTGTTTTGGGGTTTTTTGGGTTTTTTTTGGTTTGGGTTTTTTTTTGTTTTGTTTTGTTTTGGGGGGGGTGGTTTTAGTTTTTTTGTTTTGTTTTGTTTTGGGTTGGGTTTTTGGGGTTTTGGGGTTTTTTGGTTGGTTGGTTGGTTGGTTTTTTGTTCTACCTTTGCTCTGTGTTTTGTGCTCCCTGCCTGTGCAGTCTGGCACAAACTCCCTGGCACAGCCAGAGCTGCTGGCAGGCACAGGAAGGTTGTTCACTCCTCGCCCAGGGAAACCACCATAACCTGTCCTCCCTCAGCGATTCCTGGGCAAGGCTGGGCCAGCCCCAAAGCAGAGATTTCTTTGCTACCTGTGCCAGTTTGTTCTAAAAAGAAAGCTCCTCCCAGCCAGAGCAGGGTCACATCCTCTGACCATCAGCTCCCCTCTCTTCTGAGCCCTCTCAGCTCTTCAGCCGCTGATTCCTCCTCCCAAAAACTTTGCCATCTCCTGAAAGTCCTGTCCCCGAGCTGATCCCCAGCAGGGCTGAGGGGGAGCTGCTCCCCTGGCAGGAGACCGAAGAGAGATGAGCACACCCAGGAATTCTGGCCCTGGAGAGGGAACTTTGAGCAGTCTAGGTGTGTAAAGTGAATAAACGTCCCCTCCAGGCTTCTGGGACACCCCAGTCCCTGGCCAGCCCCTCTGCTCTGCCCTGCAAAATGTTCACGTTGAGCTGAGAGAGCCAGTTGAAGGCTGAGCCTGGAAAATCAGCTTTATTCAGGCTGGCCAGAGCAGGATGCCAAAAATGGCATTAGTCCCAGGGATGAGGAGAGACAAACCCCAGGGTGAACATCTCACTCTACCAGCCCCAGCAGCCGAACCTCCCTGCCTTGGAGGGATGTGTATGGCCCTGACCTAGAGAATTGTTTGCTCTGGGAGCAGCACCAGAACCTTCTGGAGGGAGGGAATGAAAAGACACAACCAGGAAATCCAGCTGACTGCAAAGCAAGGCAGGGCTGGAGGTGAGGCTGTGGAGACCCAAAAGGGCTCTGAAGGCACAGAGTGGGCACCTGCTGCAGCTGAGAGCACTGTTTGATTTTAAGGTGAGCATTAATTGATTCCTGACTGTAATCACAATTACAGTGCTGTACCCTGATTAATGGAGGGCTTGATTAGCACACAGGAACGTGCTCCTGTTTTCATCCCGGGGAGAGGAGCTGAAATATGTTTGGATGCCATGGCTGGAGCGATAATTTCACCAGAGGACGTGGTGCTAATGCCAGGCAATTAATCACCTCTCGTGGTGATTTACAGCAATAAATGATTCCTCGTGGCACAGAGTGGGGTGGATTAAATGTAAAGCTTTGGGATATATTTGGCTTTACCTCTTCTTCCATGCTTCAGCTTTAGCGTGCTTGACACAGCAGTTTGAATTTCTGGGTTGCAAAGCATCTTTGTGCTGATTTTTTTTCGAGCTCCTGCTACATAATAGAACCACATTACTCGGAGATTTACCCTTGCTTGTACTTATTTATAGGGCTGCTCTTAAACTGAGATCAAGGCAGGGCCTCGGGAAGAGCTTCAGGACCACAGGCAATTTAAACCCAGCGTTTTTCTAAGGGTACAATTTGAGAGTTGGCCTTGGGGGAGCTCCTATTTATTCTCCTCCTGGTAAACACGACCACGGAGAGGGGAGGCAGAGAAAAACCGGCTCAAAGCCTTAATTATAAGGCAGAGAGCTAAAATTGGAGTGGCTCTCCACACCAAAAACAGCTCCTGCTTTCCCTCTCCCACCCGGTTTGTCCCCTAAAACAAGGGGCAGAGGGAAAGCAGCGCAGGGCAGTGCTCAGAGAGGGGTGTCCAGTGACATCTCCAGCCCCTGGTGGGTGATTCAGCTGCTCTGATGGGTGTCAGAGGCAGGAGAGAGATAAAACCATGAATTTGGGGCTAATTATTATTATAGAGATAAACACTGACCTGGGTTTTTTTGGGTGTTTTGCAGCCCAATCCACAGTGACTCCTTCCCTTTCAACCCACGGTGCTGCTGCCAAGTGAGGGAGTCTCAGGAGCATTAAAAGCTTTCCCAGATTCAGTATTTTCCTCATTTGTAGATGAAATAGTGACAGCGTTGGCCAGCGTGTCTGCCCCAGAAATGGCAATTTCCCCTCATTTTGCTGAGGGATTAAAACCAAATCAGAGACACCAGAGAAAAAAAACGAGCGTGAATTATCACAGTCTGATAATTAATTTCACCGATAAGCGAAATCAGTGGAGCCACACCGATTTTTTTACTACAGAACCACACAGCTCTCAGTGTTGGAGCTGGTTTTCTTATCTTCTGTTTGTGCAAACCCGTCCAGCCAGAGGGCAAAGAAAAGGAAAGTCTTCCACAGAGCCCTTCCAGGAGCCAGTCCTGCCACTGGGAGCCAGGAAAACAATCCCTGGGCAGGGGCTGATAAGGCTGAGCACAAAGGCCGTGCAGGACAGGGACCTTTATCACCCACCTCAGCTCGGGGAAATGGTGTTTACTGGGGGAGAACGGAGCTAACAGCCCTGGGCAGCTGCGAGGGGACAGAGGAGCAAATAAAATCTCCTTTTCTCTACCCCAAAAAAGGCTGCTCAGCCCTGCCCGGGTGTTTGCAGAGTGCCAGAAGTGTTTGCTCTGGGCTGCTGGGCAGAGGAGAGGCCTGGGAGGAGACAAAAAGCCGGCGGTGAGGGACAGAAATGCGATTTCACAATGGGCACATCTGCTCAGTGGCAGCTTGGCTGCCTAATCACACTTCCATGGATTGGTACCAGAGCAAAATAAAACCTCGGCTCTGCCCGAGCCTGGGAAATAGGGCAGGGCCAGAGTGGTTTCTTTGCAGCTCTTCAAGTGCCTCTTACTCCATCGAGCCCTGTCTTTTCTCAGCCACTCTCCTCAGTAAAACAAGGCCTTGCTGAAATAAAAACTTTCGCTCCATTACAAATTTCAACGGGGAAAAAAAAAGAAAAAAATTGGAAATCATTCAAATAAAAGAAAAAGCACTGCTTGGCTTCGATTTACTCCAGTTTTCCCCTGCAGTTTTCTCCCCCACAAACACAAGTGATTTTTTTGCCCTGGCCACAGCAGCACAGAGCCAGTCAAACTCCACTGCAAGAAAAGCCAGGAGGGGAAAAAAAAAAGCGAGGCAGGAACTGCTGCAAACCAGGGGTTTTTTGGGTTCCCCAAAGCTGCTCTTAAGCTGCAGCCGGTTCTGTGCATGTGGCTGCTGCTGCTGCAGGGCTGTCTGAGGGGGAAAAGCACCAGCAGATGATTCCAGCTGAGCTCAACCCAGCACAAGGCAGCTCAGCCCTTCCCCTCCCCTCCTCACCGAACCTGACAGACCCCGCTGGAGCAGAGCATCCTGCCCAGGATGATTTGGGCAGATTTGGGGAGGTGAACCTGGAGCTGCCCAGCAAAAGAGCCAAATTTCCCAGGCGAGGGGCAGCACGAACATTCCTGCCCTGATCATCAGATAAAGGAGCCCATCACAGCACCCTGGAACTACCACAGCCCCAGTTTGAATTCCTCATCTCAGGGGCTGAAATGGGGCAGCTCAGCCCTTCCCCTCCCCACCTCACCGGACCTGACAGACCCTGCTGGAGCAGAGCATCCTGCCCAAGATGATTTGGGCAGATTTGGGGAGGTGAACCCAGCAAAAGAGCCAAATTTCCCAGGCGAGGGGAAGCACGAACATTCCTGCCCTGATCATCAGATAAACGAGCCCATCACAGCACCCAGCCCCAGTTTGAATTCCCTATCTCAGGGAGTGAAATAGGGCACTCTGAGCTCAGGATCCACAAACCATGAAAAAGATTCTTTCATCCTCCAACTCGTGCCAGCTCCTTTTCAAAATTCTCACACGTTCCCCGCTCCGCTTGTTCTCCAAACACACCCCTAATGAAAGGGGCTTTAAAACGCTGTCTGTCTGTTTGCTAATAAACACTGAATTTCCCCGAGCAGACGTTTTCTGACGCTTGCAGGCTGTTAAATGTCAGAAGCGTTTCCCTGAGCCATCCATCCCCTCAGGGGGACCGGAGTTCTGAGGGGATCTGAGTTCCTGTCACTGCGGTTCATTGTTGTCCTCCATCCCGTGTGCGCGGGGAAAATTAAAAAAAAATAAAAAATCTGCAAGGCTTCCTCGTCACCGAAATAATTACTGTCTGGAAGAAAGTAATAAAGTAATCTGTGCTAATTGGAACCGTGAAATATCTGCTCCTCCATCAGCTTGTTCAATACCTTGGATAAAACACGCAGCCCCTCAATTCAGCCCTCTGCTCTGGATTATAAATTCTCCTCATTTTCTCTCTCTCTCTCACCGCACTTAAAAACTGCAAGTGCTGATATTAATTATTTTGAGATTTTTTTTGGCAGTCATTTCCTCTAATAAAATTCTCTCCCCTCAGGGAATTACACATCAATCAATCTAACTTTCCTTGTGTCTCTCATGGAACGAGACATTCCAGCCTGTGCTCCAGCCCTCCACTCCCTCTCTCCTTTTGAAGGTCACATCAGCAGGCAAGAAGGATCTTTCTCCCAAGCTCACTCTGTCAAAAAATGGCCCAGAAAGAGAAGCTCTGAGAGGATTTAGCCCAGGCTGGTTGTAGAACCCACAGAACTCCTGGGAAATCGTATTTATATATGTAATATATTTAATTATGACACTCCAGTTCTTCTGCAGGCTGGTCCACCAGTGCTGTGCCCTCTCAGCTGAGGAGCCACTTCCAGTAAAATTATTTTTTAGGGAAATCCAGAGGTTTTCTCCTCTTTCTCTCCAGAGGAGAATCAAACTCCTTCTCTAAGTGCTTCTGTCTCTGATGTGACAGGGAGCTGAGCTGACCTGAAAAACAGAAGCACTTGGAAGTGAAATGCAGCAAATGCTGCTGGCAGAAGGAGCATCACTGGCTGCACTCTGTGCTGAGCAGGAGGGGAAACACATTTGAGGCACCTGGAGAGGAGCACCTGGAGGTGTTCCAGCAGAATTCCAGCTGGGCAGGGCCTCGGGTAAAGGGAGATTCCCTGATTTCCAGAAACTGAGGGGCAGCAAATCTTGCTGTGGTGCTGAACAGAGCCGGGAGCAGGGGGGCTGCTGGAATATGGGATCTGTGAGATGCCAGCCCCAACTCCCTCCTCTCCTCTCCTCTCCTCTCCTCTCCTCTCCTCTCCTCTCCTCTCCTCTCCTCTCCTCTCCTCTCCTCTCCTCTCCTCTCCTCTCCTCTCCTCTCCTCTCCTCTCCTCTCCTCTCCTCTCCTCTCCTCTCCTCTCCTCTCCTCTCCTCTCCTCCCACTGCAGCAAGAGCTTTGGGGGAGAACCCATCCCCAGGTCTGCCCCTGGAGCATTTTACACCACAGATTGCAGCAGCAAACCACCTCCTAAATGGCATTTGAGACAAATATCCCCATCCTGGCCTCTCAGGAGCTGCTTCCCAAGCGTCCCAAGCGTGGAATTTGCCAGGAGTGATGCTGGAGAGCCAGGCCAGCAGCTCCCATCAGTGATGCCCCCTCACCCTGAGCTGCTGGAAACCATCTGGAAATGGCCAAGCCCAGGAAGAACAAGCAAAACCCACCAGCTTCACCCACCAGGAAAAGGAGGAAGCGCCGAGTTCTTGTCCCAAATGTTTACTTTTATATAAATATGGCCTTAATTACAGTATCAGCTTCAAAGCCCCGAGGCCTCCCTCCCCCCGAGGATCCTCTGAATCCCTCTCCCTCTGCAAGCAGCCACATTCCAGCAGGGAAGCCAAAGCCAGGAAAGCTCTGCTCGCATTTCTGGGTGGCTTCTGTTTCAAAACAAACCTCCTGGAGCTGCTGGCATTGTCCTGGAGATGGCTGGCTCTCCGTCCAGCACGAGGCCGTGCAGCTTTTTTGCACAAACATTGTTCTTTTCACGGGGCTGGAGGAATTTCCTGCTCCCCAAAGTTGTTTATGGCTGGCTCGGCCTTGCCCCTACAATCTCCCTCCCAAAGGAGATGCAGGCTCGGCCAAAAAATGTCTCAGCCAGACGAGTAAATCCCACTTTTCACACATCCCCTCAGCTCTTCACCAAACAAGCTGAGATTTTATATGGAGCCCCCCAAATCTCTGCAGGCAAAAAGCACAATCCCAGAGTGGTGCTGGTAGTCTCTTGCCTCATTCCCAGGGAATCAGGGGAGCCAAGACTCAGTTTTCACAAGTCCTGGGTGAAAAATCAACCAGAAGTGGATTCTTGGTGGCTCAGGTTTCAGGAGGATGGGGATGCTTTGATACAGAGTTAATTAGGCATTAAAAGAGTCCCATCAGAGTAGGGAAATATCATCCATAAATCTCTGTGCTGCCTCATTAGCCTTTAGGACAGCAGCTCCCAGCAAATCAATTGATTGGAAAAAAAAAATACCCAAACCAGGAGGAAAGCTCAAGATTATTTAGAAATCTCTGTTCCTACTTTGATCACGGGAGAAAGAGAAAACTCAACTCTAATTCTCAAAATCCCCATTTTAAAGGGACACGTGTAAATCAGGGGCCAGAGATCCCATTCACCCCGTGCCGTGGAGCCCAAATCCAACAGATTTCCAGTATTTTCCCAGTCTCCTCCCAGATAATTCATACTCCAGGGACTTCAGATGAGGCTCTGAGTGACTCTTGAAGGGGAGTGAGCTGTTAAAATCGGGGGAGAGAACAGAACTGAGGTGTTTGGAGGTTCCTGCAGCAAAGAAAAGGTGTCAGAGCACAACTTATGGGTAAAAGACGATGCTGTTCACAGAGACGGGAGAAATTCAAGCTGAAATATTTAATTATGAAGAGCAGAAGAGAGAAAGTACCAGACGACCTCAACCACGGCTTTGAAATGAGCTCATTTCTACCCGGGCTGCACGGGGGATGCTGGAAAGGAAGGGAATCTGGGCTGAGTTAACCCGCTGGGGAATCTTCTTCCCAGGCAGGGAATTATTGATCCCACATGCCTGGGGGTGCTGGGTCCCCCTCCCCGGGGTGCTCACACGTGGCTTTCATTGCGGCTGGGATGGAGAAACGCTTGGGTGAAGGAGCAGCAGCCTGGGTGGGCTGGGACAGGGAAATCTTCACTCCAGCTTTCCCCTGAACGATCTCCTCTAAAAACAAACGCAGACAGCTCCTAACCTGGCACGCAGCGCGATCCCGGGGTCACATTTGCATTTTTCAGCCCCGATTTCCCTTTAACTGCTCTGCAAAGCCATTAAAGCCCTGAATGCTGAGACAGAACTCGCTGACTTCCAGCCAGGAGCATCCTCGGTTCCAGGGCAGTTGGATGCATCAGGAAACGTCTCCTCCCCGCATTTACAGCTCTCACCTCGAGCCCCGCGTTCTGCATCCAAGACCCCTCATTTACAGCCGTTAATTACCCTAATTACCAGCGGGAGGAATTGCACAACTTAAATAAGAAAGGCAGGAATGCTGGAAGGAGCTGGAATGTTCGTTCGGGCTGCTCCTGGATGTGCAGAGATTGCAGATGCAGGGGAGCTCCCCAACCTGGGGAAACTGAGGCAGCACCGCAGCTGCGAGTGGGGATTGCTCCACTCGGGCAGGGTTCTGCCGGTTTGGAAGGGAAAGGATTTTTAGCATCGTTTCCCTAACAGGGAATTCCAGAAGTCTCGAGGCTCTGGGGAATGAGGAGTAGCCACTCAGAGAATGCAGAGTCACCGGGGGATTGAGGCAAAGCCCACTCAGGACACGGATCCATGACAATAAACACCCACGGGGGCTGCTCTTCCCTTTGTTTCCCTGAAACTTCTTGTCCAGAAGAGCCCCAAATTAAGGACCAGGCGGGTTTTTTTTTTCCCATTTTTTTGACTGTGCAGTAGGTCAGGATAAGAATTCTGACAAACCTTCCCTAAAAGTTCAAGCTTTGGCTTCACTGCTTGGATGTTGCTGAGTTTGGAAATGTTTCTTGGCTCCAGCATCCCAGACAGGACCAGGGCATTTTTCAGTGATTGGAGAGCAAAGGTTTCACCATCATAAAGAAGTTTAGAGTGATAAATGAAAGTTCATCATCTGAGAATAGGGAAACTGATTCCAATTTGCACAAAACTTTCGTCGTTCCCCCTTTTTCCAAGGCTCTTGAGAAAGAGGCAAAGCCCACCCAGAACATGGATCCATGACAATAAACACCCACGGGGGCTGCTCTTCCCTTTGTTTCCCTGAGACTTCTTCTCCAGAAGAGCCCCAAATTAAAGACCAGGCAGGGATTTTTCCCCCATTTTTTTTGACTGTGCCTTGTGCACTAGGTCAGGATAAGGATTCTGACAAACCTTCCCTAAAAGTTCAAGCTTTGGTTGTTGCTGAGTTTGGAAATGTTTCTTGGCTCCAGCATCCCAGCCAGGACCAGGGCATTTTTCAGTGATTAAAGGATTGGAGAGCAAAGGTTTCACCATCATAAAGAAGTTTACAGTGATAAATGGAAGTTTATCATCTGGGAATAGGGAAACTCATTCCAATTTGCACAAAACTGTTGTCGTTCCCTCTTTTTCCAAGGCTCTTGGGGACATCTTGTGCTGCTCCTGCCTGCTGTCCCTTGTCAGGGTGGGCAGCCAGCTCCCAGCTGGGACTCATCCCAGCCAGGGTGACATCAGGGACTGCTTTCCTTTGCTGCTTTTTCCCCTGTGCAGACTCCCAGCCTGCTGCCTTCCCTTATCTCTGCCCTGCACAAACACCTCCTGGGCTGACCTTTGGAGGGGATCAGCCCCAGCAGGGCTGACACAGCCCAGCTGAACCCCTGGAAATGAGATTTTTTTCCTTGCTTGGAGCTCCCTGGGCAGCTTGGATCGGGTGGAGGAGTCCAAAAGAACAAACTTTTCATCGAGGCAGCACAACAATGAACCCCAAGATGACAGAGTGCTCCAGGCCACTTCCATCTCTTTTACTTCTTTCCCCTCTCAAACCCAAGGAAAACAGATGGCAGGCCAAAAGCTACACTGCTGCAAGGCTGGGAGGGCAGGGAGGGTTTTGCAGGCTCTCCTGGGATCATTCCTTGCACAGTTCAAGCTCAGGGAACGACTTGGAATTAGAAGCCCCTTCAGACAGCAAAGCAGAGAAGGAACCCACCACTGATGTTCTGAGTCCTTTTCAGGGTGTTTCTCTTCCCCTAATTCTTGCACTGAAATGGTAGAGAAAATAGAGGCACCAAACTCCCTCAAGAAGACATTTGCACCACTGAAATCCCTGAGAAATCTGATGTCTGTGGAGTCAGGACTTGAACAGTAATTTCTCCACCAATTTTAGCCCAGAAAAAAAGGAGAATAAACAGGCCTGGCTCTCCGGAGAGAGGCACCAGCCACAGATGTTTCTATTTCGAGTAAAACCAGGCTGCAGAGTCAAGAGGAAAACCGAAAAAAATGAGCACAGAGCAGAGCAAACAATCCCCAAGCCACACAAAAAGGGATTTAATCCTGCACCAGCAGCAAGACTGACAGAGAACAGTTCCAGGCAGGCTGAGTTTGCCAGCCCAGAGCTGCCCCTTGCAGACACTGAGGGGCAGAGGGGCTCCTGGTGCAGGTTGGTTTTCTCTGTGCTGGGCATTTGCTGTTCTGCTGGATCACAGAATCATTTGGGCTGGAAAAGACCTCCCAAGGCTGAGTCCAAGCACGTCAAGAAGATGAAAAGCTGCATTTTCTGGAGGTGGCTGAGGGAGTTTCAAGTCCACAACACTAAAATTTGATTGGGACACATTTTATTTTTTAAAATTTTTTAATTCGATTTTTTTTTATTATCTTATTTTTTCAAACCCAGAACAGGCAACACCAAAATTTGACCAGGATGCATTTTAATTTTTCCTGTCATCATGTTTAGCTCAGGGGTGTGAATTCTGAACCTCATGTCATCTGTGAGATGCAAGAAGTTATTTTTTTTCTTCACATTGGTGACACACAGAGCTCAAATCCCACCTAGGCAGTAATCCTCCCTGCATTAAGTGAAAGCTCAGACTCAGACATGCACCCAGCTAAACAAATTCATAGAATTTAAATAAAGTTATAAAAATATCAGTATTTGCTTCTATGCACCCCACTAATCCATGGCAAAAAAACCCAGAAACAAAACCAAAAAAACACACCAACAAAAAAACCCACAACAATTGAGCCTAAACCTTTATTTTTTATACCTAAATTCCAATTTTCTCATGTTTCTCTGAGGTTACACCCCATAAAATCCCTGCCTCCCCTGCCACGGTCACTGACTGAGGGGCAGGAACTGGATCCTGCACCTGCAGTTTAACTCCTGCACCTTTGTTGTTGTTCAAAAACCTCCCCAAGAAAGCAAAATTGGGGTTGTCTGATCCCATTTGTGCTGCGTGGGGAGGCTGGAAATTCACTCCAGCATCTCTGAGCTTCCTCCCTCCCGAGAAACAGCCTCCAAAAAATTATTTAAAAAAATCAAATAAATAAATGTGTACAGAAACTGCAGCCACTGTAAGCCTCCAGGATGGACCAACACTTTGTGAAAACTCCCTGGTGGAGCTGCCAGAGCTGCTCTGAGCAAATTCTCTCCACCTTTAAAGGTCGTGCTGGGAGTGCTCCCCACAGCCCTCCCCACCCCAAACCTCCTGGAGATGCTGGTTGCTGGAGCTGGGTGCTTGGTATGGAGCAGGGATTTTGATTGCCTTGTTTTGATCCCAGTTTAAATATTTAGACACGATTTGCATCCCATTAGCATGCTGATGGCTGGGGAAGAGCAGCGCAGAGCCTGCAGCAGCTTTGTTCAGGTGTCACATCCAGGGCGAGGCTGCGACAGCCACCTCACCTCAAAAACCTCAAAAACCTCAAAAACCTCAAAAACCTCAAAAACCTCAAAAACCTCAAAAACCTCAAAATCAGCGACCATCCTGCTGGAGGAGGAGCTTTCCACCAGGGATCCTGCCCTGAGAGGGGGAAAAAGAGGTGAAAATCAGGAATAAAACACCGGGGAAGTTCTTCCTGCTGGAGGAGGAGCTTCCCAGCTGGTGTGCAGGTGATCAGCCCTGTCTCTCGGGAGGAAAAGGAGAAATTCCTTGGAAAACCCTCAAATTGCTGAGGTGGAGACTCAACCATGGTCAGGTCACCCCCCAAAGAAGGGTGGGATGGCACAAGCACGCTGAGAAATGCTGGTGGAGAAATATGGATTTAAAATGTTTTCCTGTGACATTTCCATGGTTCCAATGGTCCATTCCAGAGAAAAAAGAATCCAAAAAACCCCAACCAACCAACCAACCAACCAAAAAAAACCCCAAAAAACCAAAAAAAACCCAACCACCCAAAAAAAAAACCAAAACAAAAAACCACCACCACCAACAACAAAAAGACAACAAAAAACAAAACAAAAAAACCCAAACCCATAAAAACCCACGACCACTTTTACACCAGTCTGTGTCACACAAATGTCAATTTTCCTCCCCCCAGAAAGGCTCATCCAAGCTTTGCTTCCCATTTTCCAGCCAGGGCACACGAGCTGAGCTGGACAGCACTGAGAGTTCTACCCAGCAGTTCCAGAGCATCTGGGCAAATCTGGGGGGAAAAAAATCCAATTATCCTCTCAGGACCACTGCAGCCAGGTAGGAATATAATCCTGCCAGACGCAGAAAAAAGGGAATTCTGCACCTCCTGATAATTATTCAATGACCTACTCTCCTCTTTCCTGGCTTGTGCTGCCCCCAGCAAACACCTCCACACAGATGCAGGAATATCCTTCAAATGGATTTAAGATCAAACCCAGAGCTGGGCTGGATAAAAAGTGAATAAACCCCACCCAGAGCACCTGTGGGTAACATTCCCCCTGCCTCTGGCTGCACTGCGGGGAGCCAGGAGCAGCTTTTTGGTCAGAATCCCACCCTCACACCACCTCAAAAAAGGATGGGAGAGTCAAAACTCAGTCTTGTGGGAGTCTCCTGTGCTTTTCCAGCTCATCTTTCTCCTCAGTGATCCATCATTTTCTCCCCGGCTCCTCTGTCCAGTTGACTTCAGGTGCAAACCTGGGGGGAATTGAACAAAAATCGATCTCCGCATTTCAAAAACCAGGAGAGGAATGGACTTGTTATCTTCAAAACTCCCTCTCAGCCTTGAAAAGCAAAGGAAGAAAACGCACAAAAGACCTATAGACAGAACAAAAAAAGGAGAGAAAAAAAATATTAAAAAGTGTCCATTGAAGTGTGTCCAAATCTGAGAACAATCTGTGAAGCATCGGGACGGGAGGAGAGGCCACGGTTCATCCCAGACACAAAACATTCCCACCGGCTGCTGGCACAAAGGGCCTGAGAAGCAGAGGGGCACCGGCAGTTTGGAGAAGGCTTTCCAGCACAATTCACTCCCACAATGGCCCCGAGATGTAAAGCTAATCAGAGGGGACACGTCCACAGAAATCAAACCTGGCCAAGTGGCCACCTTGACAGATCCTTCTGTTGGTAATTTCTTGACCTCTTTTCTTGCTGGGGATTTTTTTTTTATTTTTTTTTCTTGCTGCCTCACATTCCCTTTCAACAGGCTCTGGTTTCTGAGCCTTGGCTCCCGGAGTGGGGAGAGAAGCTTTGTGCTGGAGCCAAAATCACTGGGCCAGGGCACAGCCAAGGGTGAAGTGGCTTTTCTGCACTGAGCTGCTTTTCTGAATCCTGCTCTTTTTAAAGCACCCATCTTCCCTTCAGGTGAATGCTAATAAGCCACAAAAAAAAAAAACAAATAAATAAAATAAATAGAGAGGAGTCAGTGCTCAGGAGCTTGTAAGCATGGATTATATTAATCAATAAATACTCAGGGCAAATCAGCAGCGCTCTGTAAAAGGCTTTTCCCGGCACAGTTTGTTATCCCAGCTGCTAGAATTAGGAATTAGGGATCAGAGCCCTTTGGAGGGCAGAAAGAAATTCAGACATTTCAAGTTCTGGTACAACACACAAAGCCTGGGTTGCATCAGGACCTGGGGGCTTTGGGCCTCGCCAACTCTCAGGAAGTTTCCTTGGCATTGAAAGAGGCGTTTGGGTGTTGGAATTGGAATTCTTTTTGCCCCTGGAATCAAATATTCTCTTACCAAGCCTTCAGCACTGGGGGCAGGCACAGCAGCACAGCCGGGGCTGCTGCAGTGCTGTCAGGGCTGAGGTTTTCCCAAGGAATTTGGAGAGAGCCGGTTCTCTGTCACACCCCCGGGAGCAGTGCCAGCCATCAGGGATGTAAAGCCAAACCTGCCTCGGTGTCTGTGACATCCAATCCCAGATTTTTGGGTGCGCTTCATTTTGCCTCAATGAGCTTAACTCACTTTTAACGGCGCCGTTAATTGCCTAATTGTGAAACCGAGGCTGCCTCTATCTCTGAAGCACATTCCTTGATGGAAAAAAAAATCCCGTTTGTGTGAATGGATGCCCCTGCACTCCCCCCAGCAGGTGCTAATTCGGTTTGTGTGAGTGGGTAAATAGCTCTGAAGTGTCTGGGTGTGCAGCACCACCCCACATTTTTATACCACTCTTACCTTCCCGAGTGCTGGAGATGACAGATGTTCATTAGTCAGAGCAGAGAGAACCATTCCCTCCCCTGGAATATTACCTTGCCTCATGAATATTAATTAACTCTCCTTGTGACAGAGCAGGGCAGGGTCTGATCCTCATTTTATAGGCCAGGAGCAAAGGGAGTTCAATAAATCCCCGTGGCAGGATGCTGGACCTGCACACACCCTGGCCATTGGTCTGTTTGGTTTTTATTTCACTTTTTTTTTTTTGATTTTGGCTTTTCTCTGGGAATGCTGCCGGGAGGTGCAAGGGAAGAGCACCAGGAGTTTGCTGCACGTTCTCCATCCCCCCCGGGGCAGTGAGGGGAGCCCTGTCCCAGCCTCACAAAACCTGCTCCAGAATATTCTGGGCACCCAGCAGCATCCCCTGATGGGGACTGATGCTTGCAGCCCGCTCTGGAACCTGCTGGAATCCCAGCTCTCGTTTTTATCAGCATCCCTTACGGTGCCTGTGGGCATCTCCCAGTGCTTTGCAGTGAAGGAAAAATCCAGCGCAGCCTCTCCCCTGTTCCAGAGGCAGCCCATCCCCTCCTCCCTCTGATTTCCCCTCCAGAAGTGCTGAGATTCCCCTCGAATTGAAAAGCAAAGGCCTTGAGCCCCCAAAGCTGCAGAGCCTGGAACCCACCCTGTTCTGGATCCCACCCTGTTCTGGATCCCACCCTGGTTTGGATCTCACCCTGTTCTTGATCCCATCCTGTTCTTGATCCCATCCTGTTCTGGATCCCATCCTGTTCTTGATCCCATCCTGTTCTGGATCTCACCCTGTTCTGGATCCCACCCTGCTCTGGATCCCACCCTGCTCTGGATCCCACCCTGCTCTGGACCCCATCCTGTTCTGGATCCCACCCTGGTCTGGACCCCATCCTATTCTGGATCCCACCCTGTTCTGGATCCCACCCTGTTCTGGATCCCATCCTGGCCTGGACCCCATCCTGGCCGCCTCAGCTGAGGCAGAGGAAATGCCCCATAAATAATCAAAGGGGGACAATCATTAGCCAGCCATTTGTACTGATAATTTTAAGTGGATGTGCAATTTCTAGGGAGGATAATGAGGGGCAGGGCCCTTTAGCCATGGGGAATGCCCTCAGGCAATGGTGACTGCTGCTCCCCCCAGGGCTGACAGGAACACAAACACCCCGGGACAGCCTGGAAGGGCTCCAGGGGAGCTCCGGGTGGGCAAGAGCTGCTCAGACTGAGAACGGGCAGCCCTTGCTCCGTGTGTGCCCTGCTGGAGCAGCAAGGGCAAGCTCAGCCTAACAGGGAGCAGCTCTGAGCAAAGCCAGGCTCTGCCTTCAGCCTGGCCTTGGTCCCAAACCCCTCAGCCTGGGCTGCAGGGTCAGGAGGGGATTTAATCCTGTACCTGGGCTTTACCCCAGAGCTGGGCTGCAGGGTCAGGAGGGGATTTAATCCTGTACCTGGGCTTTACCCCAGAGCTGGGCTGCAGGGTCAGGAGGGGATTTAATCCTGTACCTGGGCTTTACCCCAGAGCTGGGCTGCAGGGTCAGGAGGGGATTTAATCCTGTACCTGGGCTTTACCCCAGAGCTGGGCTGCAGGGTCAGGAGGGGATTTAATCCTGTACCTGGGCTTTACCCCAGAGCTGGGCTGTAGGGTCAGGAGGGGATTTAATCCTGTACCTGGGCTTTACCCCAGAGCTGGGCTGTAGGGTCAGGAGGGGATTTAATCCTGTACCTGGGCTTTACCCCAGAGCTGGGCTGCAGGGTGATTTAATCCTGTACCTGGGCTTTACCCCAGAGCTGGGCTGCAGGGTCAGGAGGGGATTTAATCCTGTACCTGGGCTTTACCCCAGAGCTGGGCTGTAGGGTCAGGAGGGGATTTAATCCTGTACCTGGGCTTTACCCCAGAGCTGGGCTGTAGGTTCAGGAGGGGTCTCACCCTGCAGGGTGAGCAGCAGTCCCAGCCCCCAGAATGCTGCCGAGGCTCACAGGGAAAAGCAAGAGGAGCCAAACCCCCCCACAGATAATGGTGTGGGACAAGAGGGAGCAGCAAGGAGATTTTTTTGAGCAGGAAGCCCTTTTGTCACCCTTTTTTTTTCTGTCGATGTCATGAACTCCCAGTGCTCAGAGTAACCACCAGGGCCATTTTCTCTGTGGCCACCACTGGAATATAAATAACCATCCCAAGAAGAAAAATGTGGGTTGGTTTGAACTCAGCACACCATTTAGCCTGCCTGGAAAAAACCCACAGACTTTTGGAAGAAATGTGACAATAACTGGACTTTAAAGTTGTTAAAAGTAAAAAAAAAACAACCAACCAACAACCCTGTTCTTTAATTTAGGGCCAGTGTGACCTGGCAATTAGTCATAGGCCAGGCTGCAGCTCAATTAAGACAAACAGCCCAGGGTAATGGAATTGGTAATGTGACCAACAGGAGCAACCTGAGTTATAGCCTCAATTTTCTCCGTGCCTGATGGCTTTGAAATAAGTTCAGAGGAGGTCAAGTGGCCGGGTTTCCATCTGCTGATCTCACACAAAGTTTCCCCCTCCATTTCCCTCTCCCTGTGAACCCTCTGGACTTGTCACCACCCAGGCCTGGGGCTCCCCCAGCTCTGGCCGTGCTCTGAGGAAGGTGCAGAGCAGCATCTGAGCAGGGGTGACATGCAAAGTCTCCCAGCACCGTCCAAGAAATGCCATTTCTCATTCTCTCTGCAAGTTTCCTTCTCCCTGCTGTTTTTTTGGGTTTTTCCCTTTCTCCCAAGTCAGCTCAGGCACGGAAAGGGAGCAGAGAGCAAAGCCCTGAGGGTCTTTGTGAACCTTCAAACCCTTCGACCACAAAGTAGGAGCTGAAGCCACCTCGGGGCACCCGAGAGGGTTTTTGGGATCCCTCTGCCTCCTGCTCCCGTGCAGCCTTGAGGGGTGGCTGACCCCAGCTCTGCCAAATCCTGGGGGAACAGCTCAGCCCCCATCCCACAGGGAACGTGCCCCGTGCCCTCCCCACCTGCAGAACACCCCCAGCTCCTCCTGCCAGCGCTGACAGGAGGTCCCAGCCGCGGTGGGATGTCCCAAAGTGCCACCCCCAGCTCTGTCCCTGCCCACAGACCCTTTGTACCTCCAGCCCCAGCAGCTGCTCCGGGGTTTGTGCAAGGCAGCAGTGCCATCCAGTGGCCCCAGCCCCGAGCCCCCAGCCCCACCTCGGGGGCAAATCCGCTCTGTTTGCCCCCTGACCCACGGGCAAAGGGTCTGGGGGGTGAGGGGATGAGGGGATGAGGGGGTGAGGGGATGAGGGGAGGGGGGATGAGGGGAGGAGGGGATGAGGGGGTGAGGGGATGTGGGGATGAGGGGATGAGGGGATGAGGGGATGAGGGGATGAGGGGATGAGGGGATGAGGGGAGGAGCAGCTGGGCATTGGCAAGGAGCTGTTCCTGCAATAAAATCCTGGGGTTTTGTGTCAGGGAGCTGTTCCTGCAATAAAACCCTGGGGTTTTGGTTGCCCTGCAGGCACGCAGCCGGTCTGGGTGGAACAGTGCAGGGCAGAGGGGTCTCAGCTCACCCAGCAGCAGGGCAGGGGCTGATCCGGCAAATCCGGGTGGGATAGACCCTTCCCCACCTCGCCCTTCCCCTGTCCCTGCACACCCCCAGCCCGTCCCTTGCACTACCAGAGCTCTCCACACTCCCTGCACAGCTCCCACACCCGGCCTGGCCGTGCCAAGCCTCAGCTGCCATTTTCCCCACCTGCTAACCCACTTTCCCTTTGTTTTAGACCCAAATCCTCCACTCCCCGAGGCAGGAATTTCCAGGATTTTCTTTCTGATCTCTCTCAGCCTCAGGAACTCTGCTGCCAGCACCAGTGAAGTGCACAGCTCCATTTCTGCAGCATCCAGGGTCTCTGTTCATCCAGGCAGTATCCCCCCCTCACATCCATCACCTCTCCCTGTCCCAGCCCCCCATGGCACCGGGCTGGGGTTTTTTGGGACTGCCCAGGCTGCAGAGAATTCCCTTTCCTCCCTCTCCCTCGGAGCTGAGAACCCTCAGCAGGTAAGCAGAGAGGAGGGAGGGAAAGTTTTTAATTTGCCAGTAAATGCAGGAGCACTGTCAAGGTGTTTTATTCCTCACACATTCCTGCTTGTTTTGTCCTCAGCCTCGCCATCAGAGCTCCCCTCTGCTCTGAGGAGAGGAAAAAAAAAATAAAATCTGTCTGAAAGTTTTAATTCAGGAGCCTCTTTTTTAAACATTTCCTGCTCAAATCCCTTCCTAGCTGATGGATTTTCCGGCGTCGCAGACAATGGGGGATGCTGAGCCTCCCAGCTTATCTGTGACCCCCTGAATATTTGTTTGAAAGTGAAGATGTTGAAGTGCCCCACTCGTAAAAATCAATTCTGTGGTGTCAGCAGCAGTGCTGCCTCGCTTCTCCTGAAAGAGATTCCCTCTCCTGACCCCCTCCAGTGCTTTTTAACCCCAAAGGTCCCTTCCTATTAAGATAAGGGCACTTTGTTGATGTGGGGGGAGGTTTCTATCAGCTCCTGCACTTGCAGGGTTGAGCAGGAGTGGCCTGGGATGATGGGATACAGGATAAAGCCATTTCTGACTGCAGGGAAACAACATCAAATGGATTTTCCCAACTCTTTTACACAGAAAATGGCCGGGAACCCGGAGGCTTTCACAGCATGTGCAGAAAATGGGGTTGAAATGGTTCCATTTTAAAAAAATCTGGGAAGTATAAACCCCAGCTTTGGTTGTAGTGACATTCTCCAAGACTGAGATTCTCTGATGAAGAAGTTACACAGGGAAATAATCCCAGCAAAACCACCCTGGACCCTGCTCAGAACCATCCTGGACCCTGCTCAGAACCACCCCAGGGCTGCAGGAGAGGGGAATTTGGGTGGGAAAGGAGCCTTAAAAGGGAATCACTTGGAGGTGCCTCTCCCTGGTGAGGGGTGTGAAAGGATTAGGTCACTTCAGGGATATTTACAGCTTCTCTGCAGAAAGAAAAGCTCGTACTGCCATGTTCCATTTGTTTCAGGCTTGGAGGAATAAATCTCATCAGGGGCCAGGGCTTTCTTCTCACAAGGATTGGGAGCATGTGTTCACGCTGAGGGTAATTGCAAACATCCCTGCCTTGGAAAAAAAAAATAAAAATAAAATAAACCTTTGGTGCATCAGCATGGGCACCCACAAACCCCTGAATCCACGCCTGGAAGAGGCTCCAGGAGCCCTGCAGGGGTGAGGAATCCTCAGAGGGAGGAACTGCCCCCCTGTGCACACAGACAGAAATCACACAGGATGTTTTCCCCCCCAGTCCCCACCAGAAAACCATCCCAGTGTAACCAGTGCAGGTTCCCACTGCCCCACCCCCCTGCCTCAGAGCTGCCTCACTGAGCTCCAGTCCCACAAACACTTCCCTGCACTAAAATACCCTCAGCAATCCATCTCTGACCCAAATTTATCAAGGAAACATTAAGCACAAGGCCACAGACATCCTTAAATGCGCCGCCAGCCTCAGAAGCAGAGAAAATCACTTGAAGTCGACTCCTGCTGCTATTTTTTAATTTTTTTTTTTTGCTCCCTTCTTTTTTTTCACCTCTGGCTTACAGATTTCACTGTTTGGATGTGTGCAGGCCGAGCCAGGGGAGCCAAACCCATTCCATGGCTCTGCTGATGATTTTTTTATTGCAGAGAAAATCCCTGTCTGCTCATACCCACACAAAGAGCAACGGTGCAAGGCACAGCTGTTGTGTTTGCCAGCAGAACCCCGGGAGCAGAGCAGGAAAAGGGAAATTTTCCACACCCAGCAGATCCACCTCACCTGAGGGACACCCAGCAGGTGCTGGTGTGAGCTTGGCCTTGAAGGGGGGAGCACAGAGCATTCCAAAATGCTCCCAAAACCCCTAAAATTGTACAAACTGCTCCTCAGTGGGGAGTCTGGGCACGGGGAGCAGTGGTTCCTGCAGGGATGGGCTCTGTGCAGCAGCAGGGAGCTGTGTCAGGGTGGGAATCTGCTCTGCTGGGAGCAGGAGGGGGAGAGGTTTCCTTTAACCAGCAGCTCTGCAAAGCGCTTGGAGTGGGAAACAGGGAGCAGGGTGCAGCCAGGCACAGCTGCCTGGTGTTCTTGTGGGGTTTTTGGTTTGGATTTTTGGGTATTTTTGGGGGTTTGGTTGGTTGGTTGGTTGTTTTTGTTTGGCGTTTTGTTTTTTGGTTTTTGTGATTTTTTGGGGGGGTTTTTTTTGGGTTTTTTTGTTGGGTTTTTTTGTTGCTGTTTTGGGGATTTTGGGGTTTTTTGTGGTTTTTTTGTTTGTTTTTTTGTTTGTTTGTTTGATTTTGTTTTGTTTTTTGGGTTTTTGGGGGTTTGGGGGGGTTTTTGGGTATTTTGGGTTGGTTGGTTGGGTTTTTTGGGATTTTTTTTTTTGGTTTTTTTGGGGGGGGTTGTGTTTTTTGTAGGTGTTCTGTTTTGTTTTGTTTTGGGGGTTTTTTTGTAGTTTTGTTTTGGTTTTTTTGTTTTGGTTTTTGGTTTTTTGGTTTTTTGGTTGTGATTTTTTCCCCCCAGACCTATCTCACAGCCACGCACTGATTTTGGATTTTTAGTTTCCCTTCCCCCATATTTTTTTGTCCTTCAAGCACATCCCAGCTCCCAGAATATCTCCCTGCTGATTGCCTCAGCACAGGAGGAAAAACATCTCCACGTTCCCCTCTCCCACCTGTCTGCCTGGGGATGGATCCACCTCCTGAGCAGCAGCAAGAGCCACGTGTGGCTTCCCTGGCTAAAAATAAAAAGCAGAACTCACCAGGCACCTCTGTGGAGCCCAACACCAGAAAACTGCTTTTCCCTGAGAAGGTGCACGAGCTTCCTGCAGATTTCAGGATAAAAGGTGTTTGTATTATTTTTTTATTAGAGAGTAGATAATTTTGATTCTAAAGAATTATCTAATGTTTTATTAGACATATAATATATAATATATATATTATATAATAAAATATAAATAAATATAAATAAATATTATAATATATATAAAATAGGCAAAAGCAAAGGAGCATTGCTGCAAGGAGCACTGGTGCAGCCAGGGAATGGGTTATGGCCAAAAAAAACCAAAAAAACCCAGGCTAAACATGAATTTCAGTGAAGTGCAGCCTAGTGGAACCCAACACCAGCAAACTGGTTTTCCCTGAGAAGGTGCACGAGCTTCCTCCAGGAGATCTCAGGATAAAATGGTGTTGGAATTATTTTAATATTAGAGAGTAGATAATTTTGATTCTAAAGAATTATCTAATGTTTTATTAGACGTATATTATAATATAATATATATATTATAAAATATAAATACATATAAATAAATATTATAAAATATATAAAATAGGCAAAAGCAAAGGAAGCATTGCTGCAAGGAGCAGTGGAACACTGGTTATGGCCAAAAAAAACCCAGACCAAACATGAATTTGAGTGAAGTGCAGCCCAGTGGGGCCCAACACCAGCAAACTGGTTTTCCCTGTGAAGATGCACGAGCTTCGTGCAGGAGATTTCAGGATAAAATGGTGTTGGTATTATGTTTTTATTAGAGAGTAGATAATTTTGATTGTAAAGAATTATATTTTATTAGGCACTGTAATTGTTTTGTTCTAAAATAGGCAAAAGCAACGGAGCATTGCTGCAAGGAGCACTGGTGCAGCCAGGGAATGGGTTGTGGCCAAAAAAAAACCAAAAAAAATCAGGCTAAACATGAATTTGAGTGAGCTGCAGCCCAGTGGAACCCAACACCAGCAAACTGGTTTCCCCTGTGAAGGTGCACGAGCTTTGTGCAGGAGATTTCAGGATAAAATGGTGTTGGAATTATTTTTTTTATTAGAGAGTAGATAATTTTGATTCTAAAAAAATCTAATATTTTATTAGGTATTATAATTGTTTTGTTCTAAAACAATTTAACATGTGGTTTAACATCCTTGGTGCCCAAATTGCAATCTCTCCGTGGTTTAACGTCCTTGGTGGGAATTGGGGTAAAGATGGAGCAGGACAAGGCAGGAGCAGCAACAATCACTGATGTCCAACTCCAGCAGCAAATTTGGCCTCCAAATTCCCCAAAACCCAGCGGGATTCAGCAGAGACCTCGGGAATGCCAGCCCTGAAAATTCCTGGGCACAGCTCTTCCCTCCCCAGGCACAGGATTTAAATATAAATGGGGAGCACAAGCAATTCCACATCGTGGAAAAAAAAAAACAAAAACCAAACCAAAACAAAAAAACAACAAAACCTCCCTGCGCTGGAACAGATGGGTTTTACAGCTCCAATTATCACATTTCATTGTCTTGTGCTGGCAAAGCCAGGGCTTCATTGTGCTCCAAAAACAACCAGGGGCTGCTGGCGGGCTGGGATTTGGGGAAGGAAAAGCAAGTGGGCAACCACAGCGTGGGGCAGGCCAGGGGACAACGCCCCAAGGTCACCCCTGAGGCCCAAACCGGACAGAATTTGTGCCCCCAAAATTCTATCTCTGGTGTAAATTTATTTATAAATTTATTTATATTTATTTATAAATTTATTTATACCAGAGATGCTGCAGTGAGAAATCTCATTCACGGGGGGGAAAAGAGTGGGGAAAACCCCAGAGTTTTGCTCCTGGGACCTGCCCTGCTCAGGAGAACCAAAGTAGGAACCGTTTTCATGGCATGGCTGTCCTAGAATGTGGTCAGGATGCCAAGAAACAGAAAGGGGACGTGGGGAAAAGCTGCCCAGACCAAGAGGAAGGACTCCGAGCTCTCACGACATCAGACAGACACATTTTTATGGCAAAAAGTACCAGGAGATGCCAGAAATAGAGAATTTCTAGAGGGATGTAGAAGCCACTGGCTCCTCACGCTTCAAACCGAGCATTGAGAGCCCCAGTTCCTGCTCTTCACTGGTTCCCAGAGCATGGAACACCAAATTTTGGCAGCCAGGGCATCCACAACCCGCAGGAACCCCCACCAACCCTCTGTCCTCTCCCAGAACTCGGAGCAGGGATGCTCCCAAATCCAGGAATCCACACCCAAATCCAGGAATCCACACCCAAATCCAGGAATCCAAATCCAGGGATCTGCACCCAAATCCAGGAATCCACACCCAAATCCAGGAATCCAAATCCAGGGATCTGCACCCAAATCCAGGAATCCGCTCCCAAATCCAGGAATCCAAATCCAGGAATCCACACCCAAATCCAGGAATTCGCACCCAAATCCAGGAATCCACACCCAAATCCAGGAATCCAAATCCAGGAATCCAAATCTAGGAATCCACACCCAAATCCAGGAATTCGCACCCAAATCCAGGAATCCAAATCCAGGAATCCACACCCAAATCCAGGAATCCAAATCCAGGAATCTGCACCCAAATCCAGGAATCCACACCCAAATCCAGGAATCCACACCCAAATCCAGGAATCCAAATCCAGGGATCTGCACCCAAATCTAGGAATCCGCACCCAAATCCAGGAATCCAAATCCAGGAATCCAAATCCAGGAATCCAAATCTAGGAATCCGCACCCAAATCCAGGAATCCAAATCCAGAAATCTGCACCCAAATCCAGGAATCCACACCCAAATCCAGGAATTCAAATCCAGGAATTCAAATCCAGGAATCTGCACCCAAATCCAGGAATCCAAATCCAGGAATCCACACCCAAATCCAGGAATCTGCACCCAAATCCAGGAATCCGCACCCAAATCCAGGAATCCAAATCCAGGAATCCACTCCCAAATCCTTGCTGAGCCCTTCCTTGGGCCCAGCACGTCACACAGCCCCTCATTCCCAGCTCCTGGAATTGCCGGGTCTCACCCACCCCGGGGTGCTCTGTCCCTGGGATGCTCTGGGGTTCCCCCAAGCCCCGCTAACACACCCGAACCTCGGGATTTTCTTTCCCTTCCCACCAAAACACGAGCGGCAAGCTCAGCCCCAGGCACATCCAGCTCCGAACATTCCCTGTGCTGCCAGGGGGAGGATTCCTGCTCTGCTCTGGCTGCAGGAACAGCAAATGGGAATTTCTCCTCCTGGGAATGCAGATCAGGGCCCAGGCAGGGCCTCAGGGGGACATCGCACATCACATCCCAGCTGCAACAGAGATTTGGGGTTTTGCTGTCCTTACGTGTCAAATCGCCTGGTTGTTGGGGTTTTGGGGTTTTTTTTGGTTTTTTTTTTTTTGGTTGTTTGGTTTGGTTTTTTGTTGTTGTTGTTGTTCTTGTTGTTATTGTTGGGGTTTTTTTTGTTTTGTTTGTTTTTTGTTTTGTTTGTTTTGGGGTTTTTTTGTGGTTTTTGTTTTGTTTTTTGTCACTGAGTTTCAGAAGCAATCCGAGGCCCAAGGCGTTTAAAACACGAAAATCTTGTTTTCCAAACCAAGAAGAAATGAAGTTCTGGGAAAGGGCAACTTTTGCATTGAGTGAAGCCTCTCGGAAACACGTTTTTTCCCCAGAAAAATAAAGTTAAAAAATACTGATGGTGCCCTAAAACTTCAAGGCTGAAAGCCTTCTAAACATGGATAATTATTGATAAACCGGGAGATTTTAAAAGGATCTCATCCCAATCCTTGCCAATTCCGAATTTCCAGCCTTCCCTGGAACCCGGCTGAGCTTTTTCCCCAAAAAACTCCGGAGTGTCAGATACCAAAAAGGGTGGAGCCCATTATTTATCCCTCTCCGACCAGCCTCCAGTCCTTTTCCGAGCGGTTAAAGTGCTTGACTTAATTACCCGCTAATTGTTAGCAGCTGTAGCCATTATCGGTTTAATTCCTAATTAATTGTTACAATTATTGTTGCCTTGCTTACCCCCGTCTCAAGAAATGTTTGTTAGAGAGGCAAAATGTTACGCAGTAATTAACTCGCTGCCGAATTTCCAGCGGTTAATTAAATATTCCGGAGCCGTCGCTATCTTCCCCCTTAAACAATTAATGAGTCAGGGGTCAATTAAGTGTGTTTTAACCTGCTCTCCTGGCAGAGAATCGGGAGGAATCCTGAAGTTGATCCTCGTCCACAAAGAATTGCAGAAAACCGAAGTGCTCCAAGAACATCCTTGGTTGGGTTTGAACATTGTTGTGCCTCAGTTTTCTCATCGTGGTGAAGAAAAAATAATAATAATAATAATAATAAAAAACTTAAAAAGCTTTAGTGTGGAAATAAATGCACCTCTGAGCCGGGTTATGCAGGGCAGGGTGAGGATGGAGCTTTCCAGAGAGCTCCTGGGTAATTCCAGGAGCTCCAGAACAACACTGGATGAGCACAGGTGGAATTTTGGGGACGCCTACAACTCGCAGAGCCCTTCCTGCCCCGCCTGGACAATCTCCACCTGCTCCTGCTGCTGCCACGCTCGGCTCGTCCCCTCTCAGCACACAGGGGACCTCATTGCTCTGAATTTCTAAGTAACCTGGAGTTGGTTCTGTGCCGCTTCACCCTCCTCCCCCAGCCCGGCTGGGTTTTCCACGGCCAAAGTGCTCCATCTACCCCAGGCTGCTAAAAAACCAAAAAACCACCAAAAAACCCACAAAAAACAAAAAACACCCACAAAAAAACCCAAAAAACAACCCCAAAAAACCAAAAAACCCAAATGAACAAACAAAAAAAAAAAACAAAAAAAACCCAACAAACAAAAAACAACCCCCCCAAAAAAAAACCAAAAAACCCAAACAAACAAAGAAAAAACAAAAACAAAAAACCAACCAACCAAACAAACAAACAAAAAAACCCCAACAAACCACAACAAAAAACCAAAACCAAAACCAAAACAAAACAAAAAATCCCCAAAACTTCATTTATTTGCTGCCACAGCGTGGAACAGCTCAATCCCCAGCCCAAGCCCCCCAGCCACGTGTAGAATCTGCAGCCAGCTGAAGAAATCTGATTTCTGAGCTCGGTTTAAACCACACCAAGTCCTCCAGCTTGGCAGGATGCGCGGAACCACCCTTTAAACCCCCAAATCCACATCTCCCACACGGGATTTTACCAGAGAAATCCTCATTTTTCCCCATTTCCCACTCTCAGATTTTGGGACCGACAGGATTCCCTCCCTCCCTGAGCCCATCCCTGCGCCAGGGCCGCTCTCCCCAGCCCTGGGTGAGGAACATTCATCGCTCCAACATCTCCCTGTGCTCCAGCCCAGCGCCTTTCCTGCTTGGGCTCGTTGCTAGGGAACTGGGAATGGCAACTCAGGGATTGATTTCATCTGCTCCAGGGCCCGCTCGGGCTGCAGAGCAGCAGCCACAGAGCAGGAGCCGCCTGTTAATTATTTAGAGGCTAATAAAGGAAAAAAAAAAAAGGGGGAATCAGTGTTTTTTTGTCATTTCTACCCTGCAACACACAGGGAACGCACTGTTGCAGGGACAGAAAAGCTCTGGGCACTGGAAATCCCCATTTCTGTCATTTTTTTGTGGCCTGAACTGTCGCTGTAGAGCACGAAAGCAGGACACAGACTCATTCCGAAGGCTGAGGATTCAAATCTGGCTTTATTATCAAAAACCTGCCTTTTGTACTCTTTCACCACAAGCCCACGTAAGAGGTGGGATCCTTGGGCCCATTGGTCACACCGAGGGGCCATCAAACAAATTCCCTCCTCTGGGAAAGAATGTAGAAAAACAAGATAGTTTACAACAACGTGTCCTTGTTTGCCACAAGAGTCTCTGGGAAAAGAATTTTCTGAAATCAAAACATGGCAGGCACAAACTGTGGCTACAGGTGCTGCTTCCCCCGAAGAGGCCAGAGCTGAAAGTCGCTGGTGGAGACCAAAGGGATAAATTGCCACTGGCCACCTGTTTTATTGACAGTTTCCTACCCTGTTTTATTTACACTTTCCTACCCTTCCTGCATTGCTTTTACCCCCTGATTGAAGCCCTCTGGCACCTCTGATGGGGTCAGTTTATCAGGCCTGAGGTGTTGGTGGCACTGAGCACCCGGCACTGCTTGGGAGGACAGAACCCAGGGCTGTCTGCTGCCTTTCCAAACGTGCAGGAATGTCTGAATCCTCCCTTTTCCCCATCCCTGGTTCCCTGCTGAATCCTGAACTCACTGTCATCTAGATGATTAAAGAAAAATTCATCGGCCGTACAACAGGAGTGAAAGTTAAAATATAACGAGCTCCAACACTGCTTTTTTTTTGTTGTTTTGCAAACCATTCCATGCACCCTGCAAAGAGTCCAGGGAAGTGCAGCTGGTGTAATGAGCTACAATCCTTAACCATGGACAGCACTCAGCCACAAAACAAAACCTAAAAACCCCCACGACTTATTTCCACCGCCTCCAAAGTGGGATTGTGAAATAAAAGCGTGAGGGTGATGAAAATATTCAGGCAAAGTCCCAAAAAGGAAACAGGGAGAAGCTGCTGAGAGCAAGGACCTGTGCTTTACTACAAAATAAATCTGGATTTGGGCTGCCATTGACCAGGCTGCTCATGGATCTCCAGGAGGATGTGCCTTGACCCTTCCAGAGGGGGAATGTGCTGCTTTTCTTTGGAGCTGTCCCAAGCAAAAAATTCCCCTCGGATGCTGAGTGACAGCTGATGTGAACAGAGAGGGAAACCAGCATGAGGAGATCTGCAGTCCCTGTGCAGTGCAGGCACTGATAATAAAGGGGAAATTCAGTGTACAGACAGAGCAGCTCCCCTCCAAAGATATTCAGGGCAGCAGTGACATTTCACGGCTCCGTGGTGCCAGCAGAGCCATTAGAAGTTGTTTGTCACGCAGGCTCATCCCTGCTCTGGGGTTTGGGGGCAGCCATTTGGTTTCCAGGACAATTTAATTTCAAGGTGCTGAGCTCCCCTCGTGGTGTTGTGCTCGTTTAACTGGGCTGGTTGAGTGTCTTGTAATGGATCTGAGAGAAACGACCTGGGTTGTGCTGATGGAGTTTTAGAGAATTCCCAACTAGATCAGGAAAAAAATCCCTGCCTGGGCTCACCAGCCTTACTCACTTAGACTTTAAGTCAAGTGAAATCACTGAGAAATAAACGTTATTTGTGGCTGTGTTCATGGACTGCAATTCTGCATCATTTTCCTGCCCTGTTCTCGTTTTCCTCTGCAGGTGAGTGGAGGCCACAGGTGAATTCTGACACTTCAGGGAGCCCAGTGAATTCCTTAACACAGCTTTGGGAGCTGAATCCCCCCACTTGGAATGCCTGAGAGTGAGAGCAGGGCAAGCCAGCCTGCAGTGCCTAAAACTCCTTTTTTTTCCCCAACTATTAAAATAATCACTATAATCAATCTCCCCGTTGCCAAAGCAGGAGGATCTGGTAAAAGCAGCTCCGAGCAGGTGGGTGCAGAACAAGTGGATAAATATTGCTGGGAATGGCTGGGGATGGGGATGAGTCACGGCAATTATCACACGTCAAAAGGTGTTTGTACTGACGGGTGTCACTGCCTGAGGTGTGCAAGGAACAGCTTTAGAGGGGATTTTGGGCAAGGAATCCTTCCCTGGGAGGGATGGAATTCCCAGAGCAGCTGTGGCTGCCCCTGGATCCCTGGAAGTGTCCAAGGCCAGGCTGGGTCACAAAATTCAGCAGCAGCATCACCTCTGCTGCCTTTCCAATGCTCCACTTTGCAGAGGGTTATCCAGCCTTTCCCCAGTCACTGTCAATTCCACAACAAGGATATTTTTTTTTGCAGCAGGAATTGCATTCCAATCGAATCAGAGCTGCTGTTATTACCCCACTGTCATTACAGCAGCACTAAACTCAGCCTGGAGACAGCTCAGCACAGAAAACCAGGACTAAAACTGTGCTTTGGGGTTTGGGGTTTGGAGTTTGGGGTTCTTCCTCTTCCACTTGGTTTTCTTCTTTTGTTAGCAAGAACAAGGTGCTGCTTGGCACCTTTTGGTGGGTATCAAAACCAGAGCCTCATCCAGCTGGGCAGGGAAATGGATGAGGGTGAAGAAAAAAAAAAAAAATCCAAAACAAGGAATTTCAGTCCAAACCAACAATCCCTGGAGCTGGGGAGCAGAGAAGGAGCCTCAGATTGGAGCAGATCTCACCCAGGGCCTAGCATCTCCTTTATTCCCAATGATGACTAAAGTTACACAAAAAAAAGTTTAAACTTTGTGTCATTTCTAACAATTATACCCCCGTGATGGAAAGCTGAGGGGATTTTTGATTCGACCTTGATGGGTTTTCCTTCCATCAGCGAGTTCAAGCTCTCTTTCCACCCAGATTAGCACTTTCAAGGATAGTTCAGATGGTTTTTGGGATGCTGGGAAGAGAGGCTGAACAGCAGCTCCCTCCTGCCTCCCCCAGATCCCAGAGAAAGGTAAAAGGCAGCACCATTCAGCACCACAGATAAAACCCTCCCGAGTTTTACAAGCAGAAAAAAAAAAAAAAAAAAAAGTATTTTATTGGCACAGACTCTTTTTTTACTAACCTGGCATAAAAGCTATCAAACTATATAAATAAACCTGGGGAATTATCTCCTCCCTCAGCCAGGACCCTCGCTGGGCCCTGAATGGATTCATTTTAAATGGGTTATAAATTCCTGATAAAGGATATTTCAGCTCCAAACTGCAGATTTAACGAGGCTTTTGCTGCTCTGCTCCTCCACCTCTGCAGGGCAGGGCTGGGCTCTCAGGGGGGGGATTTGGGGCTGGGATGTGCCCTGACCCCTCCTCACATCCCAGAAAGGTGCTGGGGGGTGCTCAGCACCCTCGGGAGCTGAGGGGACCCACGGGAGTATTTTCCACACTCTGGGGCTGCCCAGATTTGAAGCTCCAGGGGCAGGACTAACCCAGGCTCAGCTCTGCAGGTTGGGTGTGGATGTTCGGGGGTCAGCACAGCCAGCCTTGTGCCAGGTGTGCCCTCACCTCCCACCTGAGCCTTTCCCACTGGATTTTAGAGCAAATTCGGGACTGGAGCTGTCGTGGGGAGATCCAGACAGAGCACCAGTCCCTGCTGGTGCCTGGAGGACATAAACCCAGGGCACCTGGGCAAGGAGAAGCCAGGTAAGGTCACAGAGCAGGGTGAGGGTCAGCACTGAGGGGTCACTCCTCCCCCCAGCTCCTCACCCACCCCTTTCTGGAGCAGAGAAGGAAAACTGGAACGAGGTCAGAGGGTGAACAACCTGAACCCCCAGCTCAGCTGTTGGGAGATTTGGGAGCAAAACCCGGGGCAGGGCGGGCCCTCGGCCACCACAGGTGCTTTGTCACGCCGCGGCTCGGCTTTGTCACCGGGGATGCTCTGCCGAGCTGCGAGCGGCTTCCCTTTGATAGAGCCGCTGTTAAACGTGCTCGCGTTCCCCCGGAGAGCCCTTCCAGAAGAAAGGCGGATGCTAATGAGTGTTGTTGGTTCTGCGGGCTTTCAAAGCCCCGCTTCCTCCTTTGGTCCAAAAAAAAAGGAAAAAAAAAGGAAAAAAAAAAAAGTTCTTTTATCCGCAGCGTTTTCAGATGTGCTCTGCTCGTGCTGGAAGACTTAAACAGGAGAGGAGATTTTATTAGCAGCTCCTCACGGTGGGCTGGGACTGACAAATTAAAACCCAGTCCACACACTTCAGACGAACCTGGCAGTGATGTGCTCCTTTCCCTCCGGGAGCTGTCTGCCGGAGCTGCCTCTGCCATGCAAAGAAAGCACGGGAGGGAGCAAAGCTCCCGGATTCCAGCAGCAGGCTGCTGATTTCTCACCGTTCCTCACCTCTGTAAAAGCTGGATCCGAACCGCGTCGAATTCTAAATCCCACCGGCCTCGAGGTTGTGCTGCAAAGTTGTTTTTCGTGTGGTGGCTGGGTTATTTTAGGGTTTTGACCCAGGTAGAAACACCAGCAGCAGCTTTTTACTTTGGTGTTTCCCCACCATCTCCTGCACTGGCACAGGCACCTCCATTCCAGTGGGAATTTTCAGCTGGAAACAGCTCCTGTGTTTGAAGGAGGCAGAGGGGGGATGGCTGACCTGCCCTGGGGCCGATTAATTTGGTTTTCCACCAAAGCCCTCCAAAGAAATCCAGTGGAACAGACCTGTGAGCATCCACCCCCTATGGAAAGGGCTTCAAACGCTCCCATCCCAGAGCCCAAACCCCTTTGGATCTCTCTGAGCACCCCAAGGAGATTTGGGAATGTCCATCCCTTGGGGAAGGGACCTCAAATGCTCCAATTCCAGACCCCAAACCCCCCCTGGACCTCCCTGAGTACCCCAGACCTGGGACCATCCATTCTTTAGGGAAGGGACCTCAAATGTTCCCATTCCAGACCCCAAACTTCCCCTGGATCTCCCTGAGTACCACAGACCTGGGACCATCCATCCTTTAGGGAAGGGACATCAAATGTTCCCATCCCAGACCCCAAACCCCTTTGGATTTCTCTGACCACCACAAGGAGATTTGGGAGTGTCCATCCCTTGGAGAAGGGACCTCAAATGTTCCCATCCCAGACCCTAAACCCCCCCTGGACTTCCCTGAGCACCACAGACCTGGGAGTGCCCATCCCTTAGGGAAGGGACCTCAAATGTTCCCATTCCAGAACCCTAAAACCCCTTTGGATCTGTCTGACCACCACAGGGAGATTTGGGAGTGCCCATCCCTTAAGGAAGAGACCTCAAATGCTCCCATCCCAGAGCCCTAAACCCACCCTGGATCTCCCTGAGAACCACAGACCTGGGACCATCCATCCTTTAGGGAAGGGACATCAAATGTTCCCATCCCAGACCCCAAACCCCTTTGGATTTCTCTGACCACCACAAGGAGATTTGGGAGTGTCCATCCCTTGGAGAAGGGACCTCAAATGTTCCCATCCCAGACCCCAAACCCCCCCTGGACCTCCCTGAGTACCACAGACCTGGGACCATCCATCCCTTAGGGAAGGGACCTCAAATGCTCCAATTCCAGAGTCCTAAACCCCTTTGGATCTCTCTGACCACCACAGGGAGATTTGGGAGTGTCCATCCCTTAAGGAAGGGACCCCAAATGTTCCCATCCCAGAGCTCTAAAACCCCTTTGGATCTGTCTGACCACCACAAGGAGATTTGAGAGTGTCCATCCCTTGGGGAAGGGACCTCAAATGCTCCAATTCCAGACCCCAAACCCCTTTGGATCTCTCTGACCACCATTGGGAGATTTGGGAATGCCCATCCCTTAGGGAAGGGACATCAAATGTTCCCATCCCAGACCCCAAACCTCTTTGGATCTGTCTGAGCACCCCAAGGAGATTTGGGAGTGCCCATCCCTTAGGGAAGGGACCTCAAATGCTCCCATCCCAGACCCCAAACCCCCCTGGACCTCCCTGAGCACCACAGACCTGGGAGTGTCCATCCCTTAAGGAAGGGACCTCAAATGTTCCCATCCCAGACCCCAAACCCCCCTGGACCTCCCCGAGCACCCCAAGGAGCTCTGCCCTGCCTGGGAACCCAAAACCCTGAGAGCTGCACATCTGAGCGAGCCCAAGCAGGGGCTGCAGCCAGGAATTGGCGTTTTGGAAGAGAGTTTGATTTGATTGACTTTAAATAGATGTTTCCCTCCCCGTTCATAATGAAGCGAAGGAAGCCAGAGGCAGAAATTATAAACCCAGCCTGCCCATTGCTTTGGAAGCAGCTTTAAATATTTCCCTCCCACAGCCAGTGCTGGCTCTGAGTAACAAATGACAGGCAGGAGAGAGCAGATGAGTGTCTATTTATGCAGGAAAATGAAGTGTATGAATAGTTATTTTGAGGACAAATGTATTTTGACAGGTATCTAATTTCACTCTGTTGATAAAATGCACTTTCCTGCTTTACGGAGTTGATGGCTGGGTTTTTGTTGTTGTTTATTTTTTTTTTTTTATTTGCAGTCTTTGTCAGTAGGAAAAAAAAAAAAGATGGGAAAAAAAAACTCACCCTGAAAATTATATTTGTCAAACATCAGAAAGCAATTTAATTTATTGTCATCACAAACGTGTTTAAAAAGAAAAAATAAAATCAAATAACCAGGCGCTATTTATTCAGCAGAAACCTCAAATTACCGGGGAGTTGTGGTGAGGCACAAACACAGAGGGGAGGACCCTCTGTAACCTGGCCATGAAGGAGAGCCCACAGATGTTTTTCCAACCTGGAATTCCAAACAAAAGAGAGGAGAAGAGCGGCATTAAAGCTGAAATCAGCTCCCCACTCACAGAGATAATTCCATCGTTTAAATGCCATTCTTTTGTTGTGGTGCTGGAAGTGGTTTTGAGACTGCCTGCGGTATTTCCTGTGGCTGCTTCCCTTGGGGGATATTTGTTTTGGAGGATATCACACCCCCAGGAACACAAACTCCCCTCTCTTTGTGGGACGTGCACCATTCCTCATCCCTAAACGGTTCTGGGAGGACTGGCAGCCACAGAACTGCTGCTTATTTTAATTTAATTTTATTTTACTTTTTTATTTTATTTTATTTTATTTTATTTTATTTTATTTTATTTTATTTTATTTTATTTTATTTTATTTTATTTTATTTTATTTTATTTTATTTTATTTTATTTTATTTTATCTTTTAACGGTTCTGGGAAGCCCCAAAGAAGGAAGAGCAGAGTTCCCGAGCCCCTCTGCCCAAACCCCACTGAACGAGGCCGCTCCCACCCCTCTGGTACCCAGAGCTGATTCTCTCTGCCCCAATTCTCACCGTGTCTCTGTGCCAGGGCTGCTTCCCTGACATTCTCTGGGAATTTCATGGATTTCAGGAGCAGGACAAGGTATTTACTGCCAGGGGAACCCTGGCCTGGGGGAGCTGAATTCAGGGAGGGAGGCTGGAGGGTGCTGAACCTGGAATTCCGTGGAGGAACAAACACCTCAAAACCAATTTCCCCTCAAAGTTAGCAAAAAAAAAAAATTAAAAAAAAAAATTCACAGTTGGAATAAAATTCAATGACTAAATATCATCTGCAATAAAAATAGAATAGAGTAGAGGAGAAGAGAAGAGAAGAGAAGAGAAGAGAAGAGAAGAGAAGAGAAGAGAAGAGAACAATAAAATAAAATAAAGAAAAATAAAGAAAAATAAAATAAAATAAAATAAAATAAAATAAAATAAAATAAAATAAAATAAAATAAAATAAAATAAAATAAAATAAAATAAAATGAGCAGCAGTTCTGTGGCTGCCAGTCTTCCCACACACCTTCCCAGCTGCCCTGGGCTGCCCCGTGTCCTGAGCTCCCTTCCTGCCCCTCCAGCCAGGCTGGATTTCTTGCTGAGGCCCATCCTTTCCAGTTCTGGGGCAGTCAGAGGGGACAGCCACCCCAGCCCCTGCAGGACTGAGGCCTCCCGGGTGAGAAGGGAGGGATGCCGTGGGAGGGTGAGGCTGCAGGAATTTGGGGACACACACCTGACTGTCCCTGCTCTGCCAGGGCTGCCCCCCAGCCCTCCTGATGCACTCCCAGTGTCCCTCTGACACATTTTATGGCTCAGAGGGCACCTGATGAGCTGGGAGTGCAGCTCCTGCTGTGAGACAAAGGGGACAGAGCTTTCCAGCCTGGCTTTATTCCCGTTTGTCCCAGAAACAATCCGGCCTTTTCCCCCACACCCACAGCAGCCCCTGCTGCTCCCTCCGCCTGTTCCTAAACCCCACAGAGCATCCCAGCCCCGCAGCACCGCCCTGCCTGGGCTTTTCCGAGGAGAGGAGGGCTCCGAGCAGCGCCGGGGCGGGCAGGGAGCCGTGCTGGCCGGAGGGGAGGCAGCTGAGGGCACGGGATGCCGCTGCAGCATCGTGCTGTCGCTTGGCAACGCTGCACCCGCAGCTCCCGAGCCTCTGCGGGGGCTGCAGCGGTCACTGCAGCGGAGTGACCGCGGCCAGCGCTGCCCTGCCTCTGCCCCAGCAGCTCCAGAGCCCCAGGAGCCGCCTGCCCTGCCCGAACCGGGGCTCCCGCAGCAGCAAAGACATCCAGGGATGTTCCTGCCCGCTCCGCGCCTGGAGAGCGCCCGCAGCCTCCGGGATTCCCCCGCAGGGCAATCCCTGCCCCCGGCTCTGGAGCTCCCCTCCCAGCACGGCTCTGAAAGCGAAGCAGAGTCAAAATCTACCAACTGCTCTGCAGCCATGGTTGGTGCCTGCAGTGTTTTGATTTCTCTAAAACTGTTCCCAGGCACAATTCTGTGAACAAGGGGTGTGTTATTGTACACTATCCTGTTTTTCTGCATTCTTTCCCAGAGGAGGGAATTTACTTGATGTCCCTCTGAGTCGGACAATGTGGTCCAAGAATTCCACCCCTTGGGTGGGTTCTTTGTCAAAAGGTATAAGAAGAAGTAACTCGAGAATAAAAACAGATTGGAGTCAATCTTCAACCTTCTAAAAACAAGTCCATGTCCTTATTTCGTGTCCTATCGCGACACTGCTCTGAGCCCGGCCGGCAAATCCGGGTGGTTAAACCGGCCCTATCCCCCCGCTGTTCCCGGTTTTTGGGGATCCCCGTCCCGATTCCAGCCCTCTGCGGGCACATCTGCACTGCTGAGAGCAGCGGGCTCCCTCCAGCCACCCCCTGCCACCCTCCAGACGGGCAGCCAGGCACTGCCACCCCTCAGCAGCCCGCCGGATTCCTCTCCCCTTCTGGGTTTAGTGCTTAATCCCAAACATTTATCATGTTTTACTCCAAGCCTCCCACTCCCGTGCGTGCTCCTTCTGCTTCTCCCCAAGAGCGGCTTTTCCCTCGCAGTCTCCTGTCGTTCTCCAGCTGGTCCCTGCGGCGCTGGGGCTGGCGAGCACGACAAGGAGGAAGGACAATCGTGACATCCTCGGGAACGCTCAGCGCCCCGAGCCGCGTCCTGGCGCGTTTCAAAGGGATGCAAAGGAGACTGAGAGCCGGGGATGGGAGGGAAGGACGCCGGGAAGAGCTGACTGTGCCACCCCGGGTGCCCTTCCCGGGGAGCAGGGACAGGCAGGTCCCCGGCACAGCCACCCGGCTCGGAACACCTCGCTCTGACCCGATGCTGTTCAAGATCACAACTGTGGGAACCGGGGAGGATGGAGATGAGAGATCTCTGGAGTCAAGGCTGCTGTTGGAGCAGGGGTTCATTGCACAGGGCCTGGGTGAAGGGGCCCTGCTGGGAGCTGCAGCTGCAGCTTGGGGCAGAGAGAGAAGAGCAAGAGAGCAAAGTAAGAGGAGTAAGAGCAGTAAGAGGTGAAGTTCCCGTTCCAATCCATTAAATCTTCTTCTGTACTGAACATTCTAACTGACACCAACCAATCCAGTACAAGATACAAATCCCACAGCATTTACACACAGCCTGTAAGAATCATTACATGACCATGCTGTGTTAGATTTTAAACCCTAAAAACGACTCTGGTAGGGTCTGCTCTGACCCTTGGGCTCTTGGTGAGGAGCAGGGCATTGTTTAATCAAAAGGGGATTGATCACCTTCAGCAGCCACACTGTTGTTCTCCAGTTGTCCAGTAACTGAGGCTTTAGACATCGAACCTTGCTTTCAATTCTATTTCACTGACAGGTTTCATATTCTCAAAACCTAAGCAGTCGTGTTTATAAGGCTTTCCTTTTTCATCTTCCCCAACAACAACGACACGGACTCTGAGGTCAGAGGGCTGACAATGACTCTAATCCTCATTACCTGGGAATTTCTTCTTTTTATGCTGTTTTACAAAGAACCACCCAATGGGTGAAACAAAGACAAACTTCTTCAATCACATTGGTCAAGTCAGAGGGACATCAAGAAGTCCCTCCTAGGGAAAGGATGGAAACAAAGGTTACAGTCAGGAAAACGTGGCTCTTGTTGGCAGAACAGTGTCTGGGAAAGAGTTTCAGAGAAACCCGAACATCTCAGGCACCAACCAGGGTTGCACTGACCTCACTCCCAGCCCTGATTTCCCACTTTTCCTCGCCTTTGGGGCCATTTCCCGGGGAGGAGCAATGAGAACCCGACGCTGCTCAGAGCAGGGAGCGTTTATTTATTTGTGCCAGCTCCAATGGCTTTGACCCTGCAGGAACAGCCTCAGACAAGGACACGGTTCCCTTCTCTTCACCAGGAAAAACCCAGAACAAATCTGCGTGTTTGTGTCTGTGTGACCACTGCCTGCTCGGCTCCCCTGCAGTTTTATTGCTCTCCTGGCCAGGGTTTCTTAATCCAAAGGCTGACAGTCAGGAAAATTCCACTTTTTTTGAAGGAATAACTGCAAAAAAACCCTCAAAAACCCCAAACAAACCAAACCAAACCGAATTGTAGCTGCAAAAGCAAACCCACGGGACAAATCTGGGCTGCTGAGCCCATCTTCAGGGCGCTGTGGAGAAGCCCCCAGGATCGCAATTCCCGTTTTCTGTCCCAGAAAAGGGCTGTACCCGGCGCTGCTGGCCGTTGCCGTGGTTACCGCACGGTGTCGCGTAGCAACGAGCTAAGCCGAGCATCAACCGAGGCGCTTTCGCCTCTTCTAAATTCCTTCCCCTCGTGGATTCAGCCAAGTGAGTTGGATTGATCTCCAGCCCCGGCACAAACACGCAGCGGGGAGCAGCCAGCGATGGATTTTTTTGGAGCCCTGGGGGATGTGACAGGAGCGGGGAGCTGCCCCGGGAAGCAGCGGTGTGCGGGTGGGACGGGCTGGGACAGCCCCGGGGGCACGGGGGTGGGAATTCCGGGGGGGTGGGAATTCCAGGGGGATGGGAATCCCAGGGGGATGGGGATGGGAATCCCGTGGGGGTGGCCGCGGGAATTTTGGCTGTGCAAACGCAGCAGGGATACAGCAAAGGCGTCCTGGACTGAGCCAAAAAAGCAGCTCCAGACAGCAGGATGGGCCGTGGCTGCACGGATTTCACAAGAATTCCTTTTTTTTCGGGGCGGTTTGGGATATCCAGGCTGATTTTCTTTGCACGCGGATGCAGCACCACCAGCTCTCTCTCTCTGCTTTTATTTTAGATAACTCCCGACACTTCCCCTGCCTGCAGCTGCCACTCGACTTCTCCACCCAGCAGAGGCTTGGGGCTCGTTCTGTCACCAGCTGGGAGCTGTCACTCGGCTGTGTGACCCCGGCCAGCTCCCTGCCGGCCCCCAGGGCTGCAGGAGCCCCGGGGCTTGGTGGCACAGATCGCCTTGGTGGCTGTGCCCTCCTGGGTCAGCCTTCCCAGAAAAACCCCATTGTGCCACCTGGGAGCTGAAATCAACGTGTGTCTGATTCCCAGAGGGGAGAATTTCCCCAAAAAAATCTGGTTTGGCGTCACTGGTTGAGCAAGGACTGGGCTCCAGGACTCCCCATTGCCCCAAAATCATAATTAAAGCTGAGCCTTTCCTTGGCAGGTGAGCCTTTGATATGCTAAATTCCTCTTTTATCGAGGGAATTCGGTTGCTTCTGGCACCCGGAACAGGTAAAACCACCGCAAAAATTTCAAGCTGGAACTGAGACAACAATGTTTGCATTGTTTTTTCCTCTGACAGATCAGTTTCCAGATTAAAAAAAAAAAAAGAAAAAAAAAAAAACAAAAAACCCAAACAAAACAAAAACAACAAAAAAAACCCCAAACCAAAACAAAACCACAAAAAACCACACACACACACACACACAAAAAAAAAAAGAACCCAAAAAAACAAACACAAAAAAAACCACCAAAAACACCACAAGAAGAAAAACAAGTTGTTATAATCCAGCCAACAGGTGGCAGGGGAACAGCTTGCCTTAAATTCTTATTTGTAACTAAGGAAATCTCCCGGGATTAGCGCTGCTCTTGGAATTTTCAGTGGCAGAAGCCCAGGGCCAGGCACAGGGCACTAGACACGAACGGTGGCCCTTTTCCATGGGAAAGCAAAGTCACCTCCCCAGGTTCCTGATGTCAGTTTGTAGGAGGCCTTTGGCACTCCAAGGGCAGCCAGGCTTCCGACTTCCAAAACCCAGACAGAGTTTTCCTAACTGAAAAATATCTTTGCCCTCCATAGTGCACCTTATTTTGGAGCAAATCGGGGCTTTTTGAGGGGAGCCATGCAGTGCCGACGAGGAAAAGCTGGCCTGTGATCCCCTGGAGTCACAAGCTGGCACTGAGCTCTGCCTCACGCTGCCAAAAAAAAAAACAAAACAAATAAAAATCTGATTTCTCCTGGCTTATCACATTATCAGGAGCCTGCGCGAGGTTCTGGAGGTTCATTTCCACTGATTAGTGGGGAACAGCAGAGCAATAAAGAATATCCAGAGACAGCTTCCAGCAGCAGGCAGCTCGTGGAGAGAGAGAGCTGATTAATGGGGTGGTTGGGGGAGGAGGAATTACTGCTCCGTCCCGGTGCTGGGGATCACAGGAGCACTTGGCTGATCCTCTGCTTTTATCATCAGCAGCTCCTCTTCCCTTCGGAGGCTCTTGCAGGGCTCACCTGTAGCCACAGTTTGTGCCAAAATTCTTTCCCGTGGATGCTTGTTGTAAACAAGGACATGTTATTGTAAACTCTCATATTTTTCTACGTTCTTTCCCAGAGGAGAGAATTTGCTTGATGACCCCTTGATGTGACCAATGGGTCCAAGGATCCCACCTCTTAGGTGGGCTCATTGTGAAAAGGTATAAAAGACAGGTGCTTTGATAATAAAAAAAACTTTGAATCTTCAGCCTTCTGAAAGTCTGTGTCCTGATTTTGTGCTCCTCAGCCACACTCACCCTCTTTAAACATCCTTTAAACACCATTTAAAAACTCTTTAAACAGTCTTTAAACACTCTTTATACACCCTTTAAACCCTCCATATCCTGCATTTCCAGATCCTACTCATCCTCCAGGAGTTTTGTTAACTCTCGTTGGTGTCTCCAGACCCCACCAGGCAAAGCTGTGCCAGCTCAGAGCTTTGATTTCTCCTCGCTGGGACCTTTATTAGGCAGCAAATCAAGGCACTGAACCACCAAACTGCAGCAAAACCCGAAATTTCCGTTCCATTTAAGAGCAGAAAGCCAAAATATTCTGCATAGTCTGGTTAACACGCAGGTTCCTGCTCGTGCCTCACCTCACTTTGAGCAGGGTGTCCCGGCTGCTCAGCAGGGCAGAGCTGATGCTGTTCAGGAAACCCAAAATTGGTCACTCGGCTCTGCTTTTTCTGCCACCCGGGTCCCAGGACCTTTGCAACCTTTGATGGGATTAAGGCGAGTTAAAGAAAACACAGCGACTCTGAGTCACCGGTGGTGTTTGGCAGGTTAAACCTCGAATTTAACCTCTACCCCGGGCTTGTGTAAGAGTGAAACAACAATGCATGCGTAAATTAAACACCAATGCCTGGGTAAATCAAATAACAATACCTGGGTAAATTAAATAACAATACCTGGATAAATCAAATAACAATACCTGGGTAAATCAAATAACAATGCAGGTGTAAGAATTAAATAACAATACATGTGTAAGAGTTAAATAAGAATAAATTGGTAAATTAAATAACAATGCATGGGTAAATTAAATAACAATACCTGGGTAAATTAAATAACAATGCAGGTGTAAGAATTAAATAACAATACATGTGTAAGAGTTAAATAGCAATACATCTGTAAGAGTTAAATAACAATACACGGGGAAATTAAATAGCAAGGCACGTGTAAGAGTTAAATAACAATAAATAACAATAAATTAAATAAGAATGCATGGGTAAATTAAATAAAAATACGTGGGTATATCAAATAACAATGCAGGTGTAAGAATTAAATAGCACCACAGGGGTAAGAATTAAATAAAAGTACATGTGCAACAGTTAACTAGCAATACATCTGTAAGAGTTAAATGACAATAAATGGATAAATTAAATAACAATACCTGTGTGAGAGTTAAACAGCAATACATGCGTAAGAGTTAAATGACAATAAATGGATAAACTAAATAACAATACATGTGTAAGAGTTAAATGACAATGCATGGGTAAATTAAATAACAATGCATGGGTAAATTAAATAACAATGGGGGTAAATCAAATAACAATGCAGGTGTAAGAATTAAATAACAATACATGAGTAAGAGTTAAATAGCAATACATCTGTAAGAGTTAAATAACAATAAATAACAATAAATTAAATAACAATGCATGGGTAAATTAAATAACAATACGTGGGTAAATCAAATAACAATGCAGGTGTAAGAATTAAATAACAACACAGGGGTAAGAATTAAATAACAATACATGTATGAGAGTTAAACAGCAATACATCTGTAAGAGTTAAATGACAATAAATGGATAAATTAAATAACAATACATGTGTGAGAGTTAAACAGCAATACATCTGTAAGAGTTAAAATAAATGGATAAACTAAATAACAATACCTGTGTAAGAGTTAAATAGCAATGCATCTGTAAGAGTTAAATGACAATAAATGGATAAATTAAATAACAATACATGTGTGAGAGTTAAACAGCAATACATCTGTAAGAGTTAAACGACAATAAATGTGTAAATTAAATAACGGTGCAGGTGTAAGAGTTAACTGAGATACAGCAGAGAGTTGGGCAGTGGAGAATTCAGGTTTTTTGTGCCAGTTTAGCTTTTGCTGACCCAAGCTCCCCCTCTGTTGTCCCCCCACATCTCCCTGCAGAGCGGGGACAAGAAGAGGCTGCAAACCCTGCAGACTCCCATCAGAAAAATCTGACATTTGTGCTGCACGTTCTCGTTCTTTACACACTGCAGGCTCTCCCATCTCAGCCCCGGAGGTTCCCCTGCTCCCCAGAGCTCGGGGGGCTGCACCCAGGGCTGGGGGGAGCCCAGGAATCGCTGTGTCTGTCTGGCTCCAAGCACAAACCCCACAAGGAACAGGCACAGCCCTTCAAGGATCTCATCTCCTTGCCCTGCTCCAGCTCTCGGCTTCCCCGTGGCTCTCTGGGCAGCAGGAGCAGCCTGGATCCTCCACCCCTCCCCTCTATTTCGGGTGTTCTGTGTCGTCCAACGCTGCTGCACAACAGCTGCTCTGCTGCCAGCCTCAACCTGGGCTAATTTTAGCTTTATTACACTGAAAGGAAGCTTAAAGGAGGCAACTGTGTTCATTACAGTCTCGAGAGCAATTCCCAGCCATCAGCCACTGTCTACATCAATTCTTTTATTAATTTGAGTGCAGCACTCGGGCCAGGAACATGTGCCTGCACTCTCAGCTGCAGGCTGGCCCCAGCCTAGAGCCATTTAATTACCTCCATTAATAAGCAATAAGGCTCTTAAGAGCAACAATTTCCTTCTGCTGATCATTTCTGGAGCTCCCAGACAGAAAATGCTCTCTTTTTTTTTTTTTTTTTGACTGGTCTGGGAGGATAAGAGCTGTGGATGGTGAAGGAAATTTCAGGCAACTTTAATGGGCAGGAGGTTTTTAATGCAGATCCTGCTGCACTTTGAGGGTTTAATTGCACAGGAGATGTGCATGGCTAAACTCAGAGCCTGTGAGAGTGGAAAACTTTAAATTAAGGATGACTGACCCCCACCAGAGCATGCGAAAAAAGAAGGACATCTCAAATCCTGCTGGGGAAAAAGAGGAGTGGAGGTGGAGTTTGGGACAGTGACAGCAAAATCTCCCCAAAGCACAGCTCGGTCTCAGCATCAGCTCCCTCCTGGCTGGATTTAAGGACAGGTAGCTCAGAAAACTCCATCAAAAACAGCTTCACAGGGCTGCAGCAAAGTGCTTTTTATCTCTCAGGTTTGGAGTTTTTGGGTTCCGTGGTTTCACGTTTGTTTGCCCCTTCCTTTGGGGGCATCACAGTTTGATATCCTGAGTGGGGAGTGAAGCCTCCCAGGCACACAAAACTTCCTGAAGCCTCCACGGGGATGGTCCAGGCTCTCCCAGACCCCAGAGCCACCTTTCCCAAGCAAATCAATCCCCAGCAGTAAATCCAGGAGGGAAGGGTTGGGTTGGGTTGGGTTGGGTTGGATGCTGCAGGATTTCACCTCCCAGGTCAGCTTTAGGCACTAATTTAAAAATATTAGGAGTATTTTATTTTATACAGTAGTTTACTATAAAAATAGTAAAAAAAGAGACTTCTTAGAGGAGATTTTACCCAAAACCAGAAGGGCCAAAATGCTGCTGAAAATAGATCTTAAGAGAAATTTAGCAAAGGAAAAACCCCAAACCTGCAGAAGCCTTCAGAGGATTCTTGTCAGGAGGAAGTTATCCAAGGCTGTTTAAAATGATATAATACCTGCTGGCTTCTCAGTGGTGATGGTCCCAGGAATGGCTGATCTTAAACCCTGTCTGCAAAATGCTTTTGATGCAACACGACAGGAAAGGTTTCAAGATGTTGCTGCAAAATTCATGAGCGTCTTTGAGGCACAGGCGAAAATAAGAGTCAATTTAAAAATACCCTGGTTTTCTTAGCAAGAAAACAGCTCCTGGCATGGAACTGCAGTGAAAACTCTCCCTCCACGAAGAAGAACACGGAAACCCAGAAAAGTCAGAACTCAGGATGCTCACATTGGGATTTATCTCTGCTCTGGAGCTCAGAAATCACAAAAAAATCACAAAAAAATCACAAAACACAGGCTCAATGAGGTTTCTAGGCCACGCTCCCTTCCCTACAAAGGCTGCTTGGAAAAGGAGTTTGTGCTGCTCCTCTGCAGCAGGGGAACCCCCAGCTCCTGCTGAGCACTGCACACACCTCCAGCAAAAAAAGAAAATAAATTAGGGAACTGGAGCCACTGAAGCACCTGGGGGCTGAATTTCCTTGGCAAAGCCCTGAGATGCCAAAGCTGAGCACGTGGGTGTGAACTGTCAAAGGAAGGAGGCTCCACTCTGCTTCCAAAAAACAAAACAAAAAATACTTTAAGGGGCAAAATAATTGCAGGGCTTGGGGTTTTCCTACCTCTTGCAACAAAGGCCATGGGAAAACGCACGTGGCACTGAAGGGAGTGAAAAATTCACTCTGAGGTGCTGGGAGTTCATCAGAAGGGAATGGGGTGTTGTCTGGGCTTTTGCTGTTCTCCTCTGTCTCTTTAAGGAGTTTTCTAAAGTTTCATTTTCAGCCTTCTGTGTTTACCTTTTGCAATGGAGTCAGACACAATTTTACATAAACAATCTTTTGTTATTGTAAAATCCAACCACGTTTGCATTCTTCTCACAAGGAGGAGACTGCTGATGGACTGTGGGGTTGCCCAGTGTGGTTGGAGAGGAAGATTTTCTTCCTCCAATCCACGGTCACTGCTGGAATTCGATAAATGTTGAAATTTGTAAATAAACTGCCTCTTTTCTCTCGGGACCCAGCAGATCCTCGCAGCTGGAAGCTGCTGGAGCTGCTGGGGTGGGTGGGAGCACCTCGGGATGCTCGGGGCTGCACATCTGGAGGGGAGCGCAGCGCTGCCTGGGCAGGGATTGCCATCTGCTGGCACCCAGGGGAAGCCCGGAGCCCTGCCCGAGCCCGGAGGGAGGGGAATCCATGGAATCATCGGGAGGTTGGAGCTGGGAGTGCCTGTCAGGGATTCCCGAAGGGTCGGCACAGCCGAATCCCTCCGAAGCTGAGGGAGAAATGCTTCCCTGGGAGGGGCTGAGCACCGCAGGTGCTGCCCGGGCTGCCTGGGGTGTCCCCATCCCCGGGGTGTCCCAGAGCCAGCTGGACACGCTCCTGAGTGACCCTGCTCCGGCGGGGAGGGAGGATGGGGTGACCCGGGGGGTCCCTCCCAACCTGGGCCATCCTGGGATCATCCAGCCCAAAGCGCCGGGGTGGCAGAGCGACCTCCAGCCCCTGGACAGCATTTCAGGGATCCCACCGAGTGCCTGAGCCCAGGGATGGCACCTGGGACCTCTCCTGCCCTGAGCCTCCCTGCGCTCCCCTCCCAGCGAACCGTGCCCGGAGCTGTCCCCGACCCCGGGGACCGGGCAGGGATGTCACCCCGGCAGCCCCGGGATGTCACCGAGGTAGCTCCGGGATGTCACCCTGGCAGCCCTGGGATGTCACCGAGGTAGCTCCGGGATGTCACCCCAGCAGCTCTGGGATGTCACCGAGGTAGCCCCAGGATGTCACCCCGGCAGCTCTGGGATGTCACCCAGGCACCTCCGGGATGTCACCCCGGCAGCCCCGGGATGTCACCCTGGCAGCTCTGGGATGTCACCCTGGCAGCCCCGGGATGTCACCCCGGCAGTCCTGGGATGTCACCCTGGCAGCCCCGGGATGTCACCCTGGCAGCTCCGGGATGTCACCCAGGCATTCCCGGGATGTCACCCAGGCAGCCCCGGGATGTCACCCTGGCAGCCCCGGGATGTCACCCTGGCAGCGCCGGGATGTCACCCAGGCAGTCCCAGGATGTCACCCCAGCAGTCCCAGGATGTCACCGAGGCAGCCCCGGGATGTCACCCCGGCAGCCCCGGGACGTCACCCTGGCAATCCCGGGATGTCACCCTGGCAGCTCCGGGATGTCACCCAGGCACCTCCGGGATGTCACCCTGACAGCCCCGGGATGTCACCCCGGCAGCCCCGGGATGTCACCCTGACAGCCCCGGGATGTCACCCTGGCCAGGAGTTGCCATGGAGACGCTCTGGCGATGCCACAGGGACGCGGAGGGGCAGTGGGAAGGGCCGTCATTAATTCAAGGCGTTAAGGACAATTAGCGTTCATTAACCGGGTTGTTTTTGTCGTTCTTGGGGTCACAAAGCAGATCCTTGCCCCATAAAATCCCGGGATCTGTTCTTGGTGCCGCAGGTAGGGCTCAGGGGAGGGAGTGCTCCTGGGGAAAATAAACTGTATTAGCCAGCAGACACAAGCAGCAAATCTCATTCTGCGGCAGAAGGATTTATCTCCTGCTCATCTGAAATAAAACCCACGGCCTGTTAATCCATCCCATGCCGGGCAGGGGCTTGGAGGCTGAGGAGGGAGGGAGGGAGGGAGTGCAGATAAAACGCTCTGGTTCGTGGCCGTGAGCGAAGATCACAGGTCAGGATTGATAAAGGGTCCCCCAAGAGCACGAGATCCATCTGGCCTTTAATCAGCCACCAGCACCGGCACAGGCCGGGCTTTGGAGCCGCCCTCCAGCCCAGGAAGCCCCCAAGACACCGAGCCTGGAGGCACCACCACATCAATCCTGCTTTTTGCATCTCTAAATGTTCATTACTCCCTGCCAAAACCGGGCTGGAGGATCCAGCACAGGAATTCTAAACTCCGCCTATCCCTGCCCTGCTTTAAACTGGGTTTAACAGCCTCACCCTGCTTTAAGCTGGGTTTAGCAGCAGCATTTCCTTGCAGGAGCCGGGGTGATGGGGTTTGTGCTGTGGTCACTTTTGGGATGGGGTTTGTGCCGTGGGCACTTTTGGGATGGGGTTTGTGCTGTGGTCACTTTTAGGGACGGGTTTGTGCCGTGGTCATTTTAGGGACGGTGTTTGTGCTGTGGTCACTTTTAGGGACGGGGTTTGTGCCGTGGTCACTTTTAGGGACAGGGTTTGTGCTGTGGTCATTTTTAGGAACGGGGTTTGTGCTGTGGTCACTTTTAGGGACGGGGTTTGTGCTGTGGTCACTTTTAGGGATGGGGTTTGTGCTGTGGGCACTTTTGGGGTGTCACTTCTGGGTGGCTCCCTGGCCTCCACAAACCTCACTGGGGATATCTCCCCACCTCTGCGATGCCACCCAAGGGTCCAGCCCCACCCTGAGATGATCTAAACTGGAATTTAATTAGGTCACTCCCCGGATCCACTAAGCCCAGATGTCCAGATTCAGGAGATTACAGATTTATTGGGCATTGATTAAACGAAAAAAAAAAATCAAATCAAATCAGAGGCACAGCTGAGTGCTGCAGCCATGTGCCAGCTCTCCCCGAGGGCAGCTGGAGCAGCCTATAATTAATATTACACAGTCCTGACAGGCAAGATAAAAGTTCTGGCCAGGCCGGGGTGTAATTTAGGATCTATTTATTCTCCAGCAGAATTTATTAACTCGAGCCAGCCCAGCGCAGGCAGATTTGTGGCTGATTTCCCTGCTAAGGGTGTCAGGAGCACCCTGCACGTGCTGCTCTCCTTCCCGAAACAAAAAAAAACAAAACCCAAAACTCTGCCCCCAACACAGCTGAAAACCCCGGCAGAAATTCCCATGGAATTTATTATTGTTAGCAGTATTATTATTAGTATTGGTATTTTAATTTTTATTTCTTATTACTATTAGCATTACTCGTATTAGTATCATTAGTAGTGTTAGCATTGGTATTTTAATTTGTTATTTTTATTTTTATTATCAGTATTACTAGTATTGGTATTTCAATTTTTATTTATTAGTAGCATTAGTATTAGCGTGATTGGTATTACCAGTATTAGTATCATTAGCGTGATTGGTATTTTAATTTATTTTTATTAGTTTTATTAGTATTGGTATTTTAATTTATTACTGTTATCAGTATTATTAGTATTATTAATATTGGTATATAAATTTTCTTATTAGTATTAGCATTATTAGTATTACTTGTATTAGTATCATTAGTAGTGTTAGTATTGGTATTTTAATTTATTATTATTATCAGTATTATTAGTATTATTAGTATTAGTATTTTAATTTTTATTTAGTATTAGTATTAGTATTATTAGTATTACTACTATTAGTATCATAGTGGCAGTACTGGTATTTTAATTTTTTATTATTATCAGTATTATTAGTATTGGTATTTTAATTTATTATTGTTGTCAGTATTATTAGTATTATTAGTATTAGTATTTTAATTTTTATTTATTATTAGTATTACTGGTATTAGTATCATTAGTAGTGGCAATACTGGTATTTTAATTTTTTATTATTATCAGTATTATTAGTATTGGTATTTTAATTTATTATTGTTATCGGTATTATTAGTATTACTAGTATTAGTACTGGCATATTAATTTTTTAAAAATTTTTATTTTTTTTAAATAAGTAAAAGTAAAGAAACTCAGCCTTTCCCTGCATTAGGAGAGAGTCCGGAGCCAATAAAAATCAATTTCCATCCAGGCAGCCTCTTCCCCACGCTCCTCCTCTGGCACTGGGCAGGAAGAATTTTCACCAGGGGGTTTTTCTGTGGAAGGGAAAGCCTGGCTCCCCTCCCCCGGCCGCCCCCGGGGATGCTCGGTGACACCTCAGGTGCCCTCAGCCCGCAGAGAGCCCGCAGGGAGGAGGAATCGCTGCGTTTTCTGCCTTAAAAACCTTCAAATCCGAGGAAATGCGGAGTGCAGAGCATTTACCCCACACTCCACGCCCCGTTTTCCTCCCGCTCGGGCACCATCCCCGCACACCCTCCCCCTGCCCTGCGTGATTCATTTAAATATTCATTTAAATAATAAATTGCGCGGACACTGTGGAATTCACAGCACCGGGGGAAGTTTATTACCTAAAGCACTGGATAATTCATGCAGACAAACTCGGATCTGGCGGTGGGAGGATTTCACCGAGGGTTTAAAAAGAGTTTAAAAAAACCCCAGGGTTGCCAGGGGTTTGCAATATTTAAGTGCCGTGCGTGTTTAGAGTGAGAGGCTGAGGGTGATTTATGCAGGGTGACACTCTGCTCTCAGCTTCCCCACTCGTGACCTCTCCAAACCAAATTAAAATTGTTCTGCCCTCAGGAAAGGGGCAGAGGGAGGGCCGGGGTAGGACAGGCCAGGAGGAAGGCACAGGTTGCCCATAAGGTCAGAGAAAAAGTCACCAGATGTCCAACACAGAGGCTGCACTTACCCAAAAGTCGCAAGAAATGAGTTTGCATCTCACAGCAGCTCGGCAGTGGCCACTGAAACGGAAAGAAATGTCAAGAGCCCAAGTTGAAATAAGCATCTCTGCTGGAAAGAACTGGTTTACCTGGAAATTCCCGGGTCAAAGCAATCAGGAGAGAAAACCCAGGACAAGGCGGACTCTGCTTCCCTCCAGGGCGTGACAGAAACTCAGAAATGCCTTCCAGGGAAGAGGATGCAGCACCTGAACCAGAGCTGAACCGCGGCCTGTCGGGCTGCATCAGTGTCATTCCGGGTGGATAAACAGCTCTGCTCCCTCTCCAGAACGGAGCTCTGGTGCCCACACGGGGCTCTCCAGCAGCACCAGCCCTGGTTTGTCACTCCTGGATGCTGCTGGGCCAGGGGAGAGGCAGGAGGATGTGTAGCCATGGTTGGTGCCTGCAGTGTTTTGATTTCTCTAAAACTGTTCCCAGGCACAATTCTGTGAACAAGGGGTGTGTTATTGTGCACTGTCCTGTTTTTCTGCATTCTTTCCCAGAGGAGAGAATTTACTTGGTGTCCCTCGAAGTCAACCAATGTGGTCCAAGAATTCCACCCCTTGGGTGGGTTCTTTGTAAAAAAAGCGTAAGAAGAAGTAACTCGAGAATAAAAACAGATTGGAGTCAATCTTCAACCTTCTAAAAACAAGCCCGTGTCCTTATTTCGTGTCCTATTACAACAAGGATGAGCCCGGCCAGCCCCGCAGCTGCCGAGCTGGAGCAATGGAAACCACAGCAGAGGCACCAGGGCAAGGCTGGGAGCTCCTTCCCTCCTTCCCCTCCATCCCGACAGGGGTTGGACTCCATCTGGATGGTTCTTAATCCTCGCTGCTGGAAGCCTGGGCTCGGGGAAGGGCTGGGCACGGAAAGGGCAGCCGTGCCCTGGGGGCGCTGGAGGCATTTGGGTGACATTTCAGGGAGCTCAGCTGCAGCCCGGCCCCAGAAATGTCACTGCCCCGGGCTCTCCCGGCCCCATCTGCACCCAGAGAGTGGGAATTTGTTAGGAGACGGGCTCTGTGTCCAAAATATCTGGGGGTGTGCCAGGGGCTTGCTCAAAATCACTGAGGAGAGCAGGTGTGGAGTTCTCTCAGGATTCTTGGAGCAGTCCCACAGCCCTGTCCTTCTCCTGAGGGTTCCTGCTCCCCAGAGCTCTGTCCTTCTCCTGAAGTTCTCCTGAGGGTTCCTGCTCCCCACACCTCTGTCCTTCTCCTGAGGTTCTCCTGCTCCCCACAGCCCTGTCCTTCTCTTGAGGATCTCCTGCTCCCCACAGCCCTGTCCTTCTCCTGAGGTTCTCCTGCTCCCCAGAGCTCTGTCCTTCTCCTGAGGGTTCCTGCTCCCCACAGCCCTGTCCTTCCCCTGAGGGTTCCTGCTCCCCAGAGCTCTGTCCTTCTCCTGAGCTTCTCCTGCTCCCCACACCTCTGTCCTCCTGAGGTTCTCCTCCTCCCCACAGCCCTGTCCCATTCAGCTGCACCAGCAGTGGAAAATCCCCTGTCACCCGTCCCCTCACTGACCTGGCTGCCCCTTGTCTCCCCAAGCCCTGGCAGGGGGTGCAGGCAGGGCTGGGGCTGCTGCTGCCCCTTCCCTTTGGGGATCTGCTTTGTCCAGGGCTCCCCTTCCCCGCCGTCAGCGTGAGCGGTTCCACCCATCTCAGGAAATATTTTATTTGCAGTCCCCGGGACCCAGGTCCTTGTCGCTTTGAAGGTCCCAGCTATTTGACTGCTTTGAATCCATTTGTTTAATGAACCTCAGGGGGCCGCTGCACTAAAGCTTTCCCAAACAAGTTCAGAGCTTTGCAGTTTCTCCACTAATTAGGGACTCCTTTGGGGCTAAACACAAGAGGTTCTGCTGCGGCGTTTGAAGCCGGCAGAAAGCCAAGGCAGGGCTGCATCTCCAGCTCAAGTGAAGCATTTTTAATGTTTTTTCCTCCTCTATTTTCCCGTCCCTCTCCCCAGCGAGCTCAAAGCTGCCAGGCATGAACACAAACGATCAGGTCGAAGCGCTCTGAGGCAGGGGGGGAAGGTTTTAGCAAAGTCTGGATAAACCAGCCCAGTTCTGCAGAGTTTTCCTGCACTTGTGTCTGTTCCAGGAGCCCTTTCCTCAGTGCCTGGTCTCCCACTTCCTGCGAAAGGCTCCTGGAGCTGCAGCTGAGAGCTGCGATTGCTCTGGAGGAGCTGTCCAGGAGCAGCCGAGCTCAGTTCCCGCAGGTCAGAGCAGGGAGCAGCTGGTCGATCCCATACAGACAGCACCGCCACACCTTGCACCCCTTACACGGGAAATCAGGGGGGAAATCCTCCTTTTAAAGTGCCTGGAGGATGTGGGAGTCTCACAGCCCAGAGATGCGAGACAAAATCCACTCGTAACAACTTTTCTCAATTTTCCCTTTATGTAATCCAAGAGTTTTCTCTTTCCCTCCCTTCCTTTGCCTGCCTGGTCCTTGTCGTCCAAAAAGCGAAATGCACAGACCCGGCTCAGTCCCGGCTCAGACCCGGCACAATCCTGGCACAGTCCCGGCTCAGACCTGGCACAATCCTGGCACAGTCCCGGCTCAGTCCCGGCACAGTCCCGGCACAGACCCGGCTCAGTCCCGGCACAGACCCGGCTCAGTCCCGGCTCAGACCCGGCACAGTCCCGGCTCAGACCCGGCACAGACCCGGCACAGACCCGGCTCAGTCCCGGCTCAGTCCCGGCTCAGTCCCGGCACAGTCCCGGCTCAGTCCCGGCACAGACCCGGCTCAGTCCCGGCACAGTCCCGGCTCAGTCCCGGCACAGACCCGGCTCAGTCCCGGCACAGACCCGGCTCAGTCCCGGCTCAGTCCCGGCTCAGTCCTGGCACAGTCCCGGCTCGGACCCGGCACAGACCCGGCTCAGTCCCGGCTCAGTCCCGGCACAGACCCGGCTCAGTCCCGGCACAGACCCGGCTCAGTCCCGGCTCAGTCCCGGCACAGACCCGGCTCAGTCCCGGCTCAGTCCCGGCTCGGACCCGGCACAGACCCGGCTCAGTCCCGGCTCAGTCCCGGCACAGACTCGGCTCAGTCCCGGCACAGACCCGGCACAGACCCGGCTCAGTCCCGGCTCAGTCCCGGCACAGTCCCGGCACAGACCCGGCTCAGTCCCGGCTCGGACCCGGCACAGACCCGGCTCAGTCCCGGCTCAGTCCCGGCTCAGACCCGGCTCAGACCCGGCACAGACCCGGCACAGACCCGGCTCAGTCCCGGCTCGGACCCGGCACAGACCCGGCTCAGTCCCGGCTCAGTCCCGGCTCAGACCCGGCACAGTCCCGGCTCGGACCCGGCTCAGTCCCGGCTCGGACCCGGCTCGGACCCGGCTCAGACCCGGCTCAGTCCCGGCTCAGTCCCGGCACAGACTCGGCACAGACCCGGCTCAGTCCCGGCTCAGTCCCGGCTCAGTCCCGGCACAGACCCGGCTCAGTCCCGGCTCGGACCCGGCTCAGTCCCGGCTCAGACCCGGCTCAGTCCCGGCACAGACCCGGCTCAGTCCCGGCTCAGACCCGGCACAGTCCCGGCTCGGACCCGGCTCAGTCCCGGCTCAGTCCTGGCTCAGTCCTGGCACAGTCCCGGCACAGTCCCGGCTCGGACCCGGCTCAGTCCTGGCTCAGTCCTGGCTCAGTCCTGGCACAGTCCCGGCACAGACCCGGCTCAGTCCTGGCTCAGTCCTGGCTCAGTCCTGGCACAGTCCCGGCTCAGTCCCGGCTCGGACCCGGCTCGGTCCCGGCTCAGACCCGGCACGGTGGGAAGCTGCTGCCATCTCCTGGGCAGCCCGGCTCCACCGGGCACCCTTTTCCCCTTCCAGCCGCTTTTCCCAAGGGCTCCCCCCTGTCCCCAACGCCAGCCCCGGCGCCACCTGCCCGAGGCAGCAGCCACCTCCCGGTGCGACAAAGGCAGAGGCCAACAAGACGCGTGACAAACAAAACGCGTGTCACAAACAAGGCGTGTGACACGGGGACGGGCGGGCCCTGCTGTGTCCCGGGCTCTGAGTGCCGGCAAACCCCCGGAATGACGGGAATCTGCACCCTGTCCCAGGGCAGCGCTGCTCAGGGTGGCACCGAGACACCTGGGCAAGCTCCTGTCCCCTCCCTAGGGCTGGGGACACAGGGATGCAGCTGGGGACAAGGGGTGAAGCTGGGGACTCCAGAGATGGAGGTGGAGATACCAGGAATCCATCCCGGGGCTAGGGACACCAGGGATGGATCTGGGGACACAGGGACGGAGCTGGGATTCCAGGAATCCATCCCAGATTTGGGACACAGGGATAGAGCTGGGGACACAGGGATCCATCCCAGATTTGGGACACCAGGGATGGAGCTGGGGACTCCAGGAATCCATCCCAGATTTGGGACACAGGGATAGAGCTGGGGACACCAGGGATCCATCCCAGAGTTTGGGACACAGGGATAGAGCTGGGGACACCAGGAATCCATCCCAGGGCTGGGGGCACAGAGCTGCTGCTCCTCCTGCCTGCCGTGAGCACGGACCTTCTGCAGGAGCACAAAGAAGCAGAGAATGCCCTCGCTGAGCTGCCGCTTTGGGGAAGCACCTTCTGGCAAAAACGTTTGTGCTTCCTCATTCCCCCTGCCCTCCCCTCCCTGGCGGTTACGAGGGGGCTTTCAGCACCTCATCCCCGCAGAGAACAATCCACCTGTTCTCACTCTGGCCTGGATAAAGCCCTCCCAGGGCTGTCAGCTGGGACAAACCCTCGGGGCTGAGGAATCCTCCTGCTGCCCTGGGAAATGCCAGGGGAGCAGCTCTGCGGTGTTTCCCTGCAGCCTCCCTGCTGCCCTCGATGCAAAATTCGTTCCACACCTGATTTGCAACTCCAGCCAGCCACCAGGCCCTGCCTGCCCTGCTCTCCTCTCTGGTTTTTTTCCCTCCTGGCTGGAGGCAGGGATGGGGTGGCTTTCTGGAGCTGAGGACACTGCAGGGCCAGGCTGCAGCGCCCATCCCAGCGCCCATCCCATCCCATTCCAGGGGTGGGAACTCACCCCACCCCTCCAGCAGGACAAGGAATCTTTCCAAGCCAGCTCAGCACTTCAAGCAGTAAAAAAACCCCTTCACCCCCACATTTACAAAACACAATATTTGCAGAACAGGCCAGTAAATCCCAACCGTTTTTCGCCCAGAGGAAATAACCCCATAAAGCTGTGCCGAGGAGCTCAGGGCAAACACAGCTCCTGCACCTGGGCAGAGTCCACACCGTGCCAGGCAGGGCCAGCACGGGGGGGGAGAGCAGAGCAGAGGATGCCGCGATGTGATTGCAGCCCGGGCCGGCGCAGGCAGAGAGCTCCCAGCACCAGGAAACGGCACAGAGACAACTCCCCGTGCCTGCCTCCCCCTGCCCTCTGCCTGACCCAGGGACAGCCCGAGCTGCTTTCCCTGCGGCTCGCATTTCCATGCAGGTGCTTGGGCAGTTGTTTTCTCTGTGTTTTTCTCTGTGCCCGCTGCATTCTGCCCCAAAAACGCCGCGCCCTCCCTGGCCATGTCCTCCTGGCTGGGAGCAGGTTTGGGTTTCCCGGCTTCTGCTCTTCCCCAGATTATCCCCAGCCTGCTGGAGGGTTTCAGCTCCACTCCTGAAGCGCAGCCCCGAATTCCAAGCACTGCTGTGTGCCTGGGGACTCCAGGAACATCCCTTTAACTCATTCCTGTCACAGAGCCACCAGGAGCCAGGGACTGGGGGGGACACACGGCGCTCGTGCCAGCGAGGAGGAAGCCAGACGAGCTGGTAAATTCATGTGGTTGCCAAGAGAGAGTAAAATCCCCAGCCATCCCATCTGGAGTGCAGCCAGGGAAACACCCCTGCGTCATTTCCAAGCAGCCCCTGAGGATCAGAGCTGGGGCTGGGGAGAGCAGCAGCTGCTCTGAGCCGGAGCCTCTGTTTGCTCTGGCACCCAAACCCAGACCCAGGAGCTGCCAGCCTGGCTGGGGCCACATCCTGCACTCCCCAGCCCAGGGCTGCTCCTCTGCTGTGCTCCTGCTGCTCCTCGGATGCTGCTCTGAGCAGTCTCAGCCCTGTCAGCTCCTCTCCAAACATTCTGGGTGCTCTGGAAGCTCAGGTGCCTCTGTGACACACAAATCTCCCACAGAAATTTCTGTTGGCTGCCCTTCCTCCTCTGGACTTCACACCCCTTTGGTTGGCTCTGGTTCACGGGCTTATCCCCGGCTGAATTAACGATTGTGCAGTCACCTTTGGGAATAAAAACATTAATTCTGCTGTTTCCCACAGCTCCCTGGCTGTTTCCTCTCCCCGAGGCAGGGCTCAGCTCCCACTCCCCCACAGACCAACCCCTTCAAGAACCAACAAGGAACAAAACTGAAAAGCCCCCGAGTGCAGACCATGGCACAGAAATTGTCACTTCCACCCGCCCTGACAAAGCTCTCCTGAGCCCTGGGGAGGTTTCTGTAGCAATCCCATCCTGCCTTTTCTCTCCCAAGTGGAATTCTCTGGGAGAGGACGGGACACGGGTGGTTCCAGCCCCGTGACACCCCACTGAGTCACCCCCACCACCCAGAGGGTGGCACGGAGCTTTTGCAAGGAGGATTTACGTGAAACTGCCCAGGGCAAAGAGCACAGGAGGGAAGCTGGCCCTGCAGAACCCTCTGCTCCCATTCCCCTTCCCCATTCCCCAGCTCTCAGGCTGCTGCCCGTGTTCCTCAGGTTTTCCAGCAGCTGGGAAGAGCAGCTCCCATCCCCAAGGAGCTGCAGCCTGAGGAGGCTCCTTGGAGGAGCTCTCAGCCTGTGTTGACCCCGGGCAGAACAGAAGATAAAAACCACACAGAAATGAGGCTCTGCAGGAGAATTTGATTCTGTGAATTCAGCAGATCAGAAAATCTCCTTTTCTTTTGCCCACGCTCTCTGCACTGGGGCCGAATTTACCTCCAACCAAAGCAGCATCACTGAGCATTCTTCCAACACATTCTCCTTTTTCTGCTGCTCTCCTCTTTGCCCTGAACTCCCCTGTTCTTTTCCTCCTTTTCTCCCACTTCTGTAGAAAAGAACTTCCTGTTCTCTTCTACTTTTAATTATTTTTTCATTTCTTATTTTACACAAGAGCTTTCCAGAGCTGCAGCCCAGTGGGTGAGGAGCTCTGGGAGGACGAGCACAGGGGAAGGAAACCCAAACTCCCACTCAGGCAGCACCAGTGACTCAGCAGGGCCAGGGAGGAGGAGGAGGATGAGGATGAGGATGAGGAGGATGGACTGGGCTTGGCAAAACCACAGCAGGAGGGCACCAGAACCCCCAGGGAGATTTATCCCCTCTCCAGGGGAGGAGCAGAGTGGGTACTAGAAAAAAAAAAATCAGAAAAAAAGAGTGGTCAGGCACTGGATGGTCAGTGGATGTGGCAGGGGGGATGTGGCTCAATCCTTTCCACCCTGGATGATCCTGGGGTTCTGTGATCTGCGAGGCAGACAGGGGGGAAGCAGAAACCCTTCTTTTCTGGGGGGGCATCCAGCTCACCTGGAGCAGCTGCCCTGCTCGTTTCGATAGCTGGAAACAGCCCCCCCGTCAGTGGGAGCAGCCCTGGGAGCAGCGCTGGGGCTGACTCAGGATCATCACCTCTAATTACCGTGTCTCACACCCCGGGTTTCGCCCCGGCCCCGGCTCCTTCTCCTTGCCCAAGGAGGTGGAAGGTGAGCGGGAGGAATCCCAGATGTTCCAGGGACAGGGAAGTGCTGCCCTTGTCCTTGTCCTTGTCCTTGTCCTTGTCCTTGTCCTTGTCCTTGTCCTTGTCCTTGTCCTTGTCCTGTACTGCCCCAACAGCTCAGGCAGCACTTGCAAAATCGGCCTCAAAATCAGCTCTAAAATCAGCACCAAAATCAGCTTTGGAACACCTCGAAATCAGCATCAAAATCAGCTTTGAAATACTTCAAAATCAGCCTTGAAATACTTCAAAATCAGCATCAAAGTCAGCCTTGAAATACTTCAAAATCAGCACCAAAATCAGCTTTGAAATACTTCAAAATCAGCTTCAAAAAAACCCTTGAAATCAGCATCAAAATCAGCTTTGAAACACTTCAAAATCAGCATCGAAATCACCATTAAAATCAGCCTTGAAATACTTCAAAATCAGCTTCAAAAATCAGCCAAGGGCGTGAGGGGCGAAAGGGGAAAAAATCCAGGAAGGAGAGGAAAGAGGAACTTGAGCTGTTTTTTTTTTCTTCATGTGATGTTATTTGAGGCATTCGGCCAAAACCCCTTGAAGCACATCGGGGATGTGTCCCCAGCAGGAAAATGCCGTGTCCATCAGCGAGGGGGTGTGGAAGGGGGTGAGGAGAGAGCAGCCCCCCACAGATCCTTGGCCCTTCATCATCCAGCTCTTCCCAGGCAGGATCAGGAGCTGAATTGGAGCGTTTTTTACACGGATGTTTCCCTGTCTGGGGTTTTTTTTTTCACATCTTCTGGAACCATTTGGCCTTCAGGAAAAGCCTGGAGCAGAGCTGGGAGCAAGACTGGAGGCTCCTCCACATCTCCAGGGCTTCTGCCAGGACTGGTCACCATCCCAAGGGACACAGAAAGGCACAGGAACACCATGTCCAGCCCATGGATCCCTCAGGGACGTCCCCACTGCCCATTTTAACCCCTTAAACGCCGGCTCACCCCTTTATTTTCACCATTTCTCACCCAGGCTGGGCAGGTAGGAGGAAGTGTCTGTCTCAGTGAAACCTCCCAGGGGGGTGTGGACGTGTGAGGCAGACGGGGAGGAGGGAATATTTGCATTTACCTCATCCGACCCCGCTATAAAAGGGGCTGGGGAGGGGTGAGGCTGTCTCAGTTCCCGGGTGCAGGTGGGTGAGGAGGAGGAGGCATCAAAGGGGGTGATGGCAGCTCTGCTCCTCTGGGCCCCGCTGCTGCTGCTGGGGACGGTGCCTGGCCAAGCCCGGGCTCAGGTGGAATGGTGCCTTTGGCTCCGGAATGCCACCGAAGGGAATTTCTCTGTGGAAACCACGCCTGACACCTTCCGGGCCAACACGACCTACCTGGGTAAGGCAGCCCCGCCTGGGGCTGAGGGATCCCCCGGCACCGGGGTCTGTGTGCCCGCTGCTCCCCGGGCCCTGCCCCGCTCCCCGGGCCCTGCCCTGCTCCCAGCCGTGCTCACACCGCCGGAGGTCTCACATCCCTTCTCCGCTTTTAATTATTTCTCATTTCGGGCGGGGAGATGGGCAAACGGCGCTGTTGTCACCCCTTTGTTCCCCTTTCATTGCTCTGTTCTCTACTTCTCAATCCCGAATTCTCCTCAGGGTGGTTTTGTTCCCTCCCTTTTATCTTTTTGGCGCAGAAGGAGCTGAGCGCTCTTGAGGAGGCAGAACTTGGGGAAGTTGTTGTGTGGTTTGGTTTCCCCCCCTCCTGCCGGACACTCTGCCCCTCTCAGGGGCCGCACAAAAGGGGAATTCGGTCACTCCCCTGCACTGACAAACGTTCAGCATCCCTCCTGGGAAATGGATCCCGGGCTGCAGGAAGGGGCTGAACGCCAGCCCGACCCTGCCACCAACCCTCCCGCTCTGCCCTGAGGCCCAGCAAAACCCAAATGCTGAGGAAACAGTGGAGAGAGACACCCTGGCCCCTTCCTGCAGGGCAGGAGCTGTGCAGGTTCCTTCACCCGAGCAGCACCCACAGCAGCTGCTTGGGGCTTTTTCCTTTCATTTGCTCGCTGTTATTTCTTTTTTTTTTTTTTTTTTTGAGCACGGGGTTGAGGTTTGATGGCGGTTTGCTGCCTCACATCAGCTCCTGGAGGTTCTGAACCTCTTTGGTTGGAAGCAGGGCTGGCCCGAGGGGTGCTGGAGGCTTGAAAAAAACCTTGAAATCAGCATCCAGAGGGACACGGCAGGACACCCCGGGGACATGGGCAGCCACTGGCGCTGGCCAGCAGCTCCTGCCTGATCACGGCCTGGGAGAAAAGCCCCGAGAGCTCCCCGGGGTGGGGAAGGGTGAGGCAGAGCCGGCTGGGGGCTGCCCGGAGGAGCCTTTTCCAGCCCTGCCCATTTGCATGGGGTGCAGAGGCTCTGCTGTCACTGCCAGGTGTGGCACCCGCGGGGGAAGGGGCTGAGCCCGCTGTGCCAGCAGTGCTGGGGCAGCTCGAGGGGATTTTCCTCCTGTGCTGGGGCAGCTAAAGGGGTTTTACCTGCCCCTGTCCTGGGGCAGAGCAGTTCTGGGGCAGGTAAAGAGGTTTTTCCTCCTGTTCAGGGATAGGTAAAGGGGTTTTTTCTCATGTCCTCTGGGCAGAGCAGTTCTGGGGCAGGTAAAGGGGTTTTTCCTCCTGTGCTGGGGCAGCTAAAGGGGTTTTACCTCCCCCTGTCCTGGGGCAGAGCAGTTCTGGGGCAGGTAAAGGGGTTTTTCCTCCTGTGCTGGGTCAGGTAAAGGGGTTTTTCCTCTTCTGCTGGGGCAGAGAAGTTCTGGGGCACATAAATGGATTTTTACTCTTGTTCAGGGGCAGGTAAAGGGTTTTTTCCTCCTGTGCTTGGGGCAGAGCAGTTTCGGGGCACATAAAGGGGGTTTTCCTCCTGTTCAGGGGTAGGTAAAGGGGTTTTTCCTCATGTCCTCAGGGCAGAGCAGTTCTGGGGCAGGTAAAGGGGTTTTTCCTCTTGTGCTGGGGCAGAGCAGTTCTGGGGCACATAAATGGGTTTTTACTCCTGTTCAGGGGCAGGTAACGGGGTTTTTACTCCTGTTCAGAGGCAGTTAAAGGGGTTTTTCCTCATGTCCTCAGGGCAGTGCAGTTCTGGGACACATAATGGAGTTTTTCCTCCTGTTCAGGGGCAGGTAAAGGGGTTTTTCCTCCCGTGCTGGGGCAGGGCTGTGGTCAGACACCCTCTGTGCAGGCTGCTGGTGCAGCTGTCACCCCGAATGCCACGCAAGGTGACCGCGTGTGAGCAAACCCTGCGGGCTGGGGGGTCCTGGCAGGGCAGAAACCTCACTTTGCCCAACCTGCTCTGTTCCCAGTGACCATAAAGGACAACAGGAACCACGGCAACATCTCAGGGCAGTATCTGCTGCAGGCCCTGTCCCCCCAGAACGCCTCGGTGGGGCACTGGAAGGAGGCTCCCACCACCAACTGCAGCTCCCTGGACACAGCAATGCTGAACATCACCCAGAACACAACCCGCTGGGCATCCCCAGCCAGCAGCAACCTGACCTCAGTGCAAATCAGGTGAGGATTTGCTCCCTGGAGGCCCCTCCTCCAGAGCAGGGGCTGAGGAAAAACCTCTGGGGGTTTTCTCTCTCCCTTTCCCGAGGAAAGCTGTGCTGCCAAAAGCCCCAGCACCGGGAGTTTGAAGAGGCTCCCCTGAGCAGAAATGCAGATTAATTCCTCGGGAATGGCCCTGCTGAACGCTGCCATCAGCACTGATGGGAGATGTTTGTCCAGGGGGAGCAGAGCCCTCAGCCCCACCCGCGGGGGAGCACGGACACCCCAGCCCCCGGCAGGAGCTGTTTTAATTGCAGGCAGCAGATGGCTCCCAGTTAATTGTCACCCAGCCCATGCCGGAAATGTGATGGAGAGACAATTTCAGATGTTAAAAACAGCCCCCCAAAAAACTCAGTGTGGCTGGAGGGGAACATCAGTGAGTTGAGGACGGCTCCAAAATTCACACAAAATTCACACAAAATTCACACAAAACTCACACAAAACTCACACAATCACCAGGTTGGAAGAGACCTCCAAGATCAGAGTCCAACCCCTAACACCTCAACTAAACCCTGGCACCCAGTGCCACATCCAGCCTTTCCTTAGACACCTCCAGGGGTGGTGACAATTCCTGCCCCTTCATCTGCTTTCAGTGTCCCCTTTCCACCCCCTGTGAGACACTCAGCTTCCCTCCTTTGAACTCCTTTCCCTCTCTCTCCCCTCCTCCCGCAGGGTCTATCTCAGCCTCCCTGGGAAGAGAACCGAGCTCAAGACTTTGACGCTGAACAGAGGTAAATAATCTTCATTTCCAGCCCCACACCGGGCAGGGGCTTCACTCCTGCTCTGGGCTTTGGGGGGAGGGCAGAGGGGGATTCAGGGATATCCCATATCCCCAGGGATTCAGGGATATCCCATCTCTCCAGGGATTCAGGGATATCCCATGTCCCCAGGGATTCAGGGATATCCCATCTCTCCAGGGATTCAGGGATATCCCATCTCTCCAGGGATTCAGGGATATCCCATATCCCCAGGGATTCAGGGATATCCCATATCCCCATGGATTCAGGGATATCCCATCTCTCCAGGGATTCAGGGATATCCCATCTCTCCAGGGATTCAGGGATATCCCATATCCCCAGGGATTCAGGGATATCCCATCTCTCCAGGGATTCAGGGATATCCCATATCCCCATGGATTCAGGGATATCCCATATCCCCAGGGATTCAGGGATATCCCATCTCTCCAGGGATTCAGGGATATCCCATGTCCCCAGGGATTCAGGGATATCCCATCTCCCAGGGATTCAGGGATATCCCATCTCTCCAGGGATTCAGGGATATCCCATCTCTCCAGGGATTCAGGGATTCCCATCTCCAGGGATTCAGGGATATCCCATCTCTCCAGGGATTCAGGGATATCCCATCTTCCAGGGATTCAGGGATATCCCATCTCTCCAGGGATTCAGGGATATCCCATCTCCCAGGGATTCAGGGATATCCCATCTATCCCAGGGATTCAGGGATATCCCATCTCCCAGGGATTCAGGGATTCCCATCTCCCAGGGATTCAGGGATATCCCATTCTCCAGGGATTCAGGGATATCCCATCTCCCAGGGATTCAGGGATATCCCATATCCCCAGGGATTCAGGGATATCCCATCTCCCAGGGATTCAGGGATATCCCATCTCCCCAGGGATTCAGGGATATCCATCTCCCCAGGGATTCAGGGATTCCCATATCCCAGCAGTCAGGCTAAGAGGGTTTTCAGGTTACAATTCCAACTTAAAACCTTCTCAAGCTTCCTTTTTGCTTTAAGGGGCGTGAAACAGCCACAGAGCAGAGGCCAGGGTTATTTATTCCTGACTGGCACAGGAAGGGATGGGGAGCTGTGGCTGTGCTGCCAGGGGGTGGTTCTGGTGCTGCACAGAACGCCAGTGAGGAGGGTGATGATGCTCTGAGGCATTCAGACCTCTCACTCCTTCACAGAGCGTTTGACCCCTCATTCTCCTCCTGGAGAAGGTCTCAGCTGCTCCTTTGGGTTTGTAAATGAATTTTTTTTTTCCTTTTCAGGGGCAGAGAGCACCACGTTGCCCCCATCACCAGCCCCAACTCGGTGGGCAGGGCTGGGAGCAGCTCCCTGCTCCCGGCTGCCCTGCTGCTCCTCACAGCCACCCTGCTCTCCTAGAAAAGGGGGACCCAGCTGTGCTGCTCCTCTCCCCCTCGGGAAAGAGGAGCAGATTTACTCAGGAAAACTCTCCACTGGTGTGTGTTAGGGTGAGCCACGCACCTCCACAGGAAATCAGAAAGCTGAAAGTGTCAGCTCCTGAGCTGATCCTCCCCTGCCCACAGCCCCAGCAAAAGGAAATTATTTCGCAGCAGGGATCCCTCAGGCCTGGGTTTTCAGACACAAAAATGGGTGAGCAGACCCCATTGTACACGGGGCACTCGTGAATCCACGGTTTCCTCAGCAGCTGGGATCCTGTGAAGCACAAAACCCCCGAGGAGAGGAGAGAACTCCTGCTGGTCCCAGAGCTGCTGGGAAGCTCCAGGAGGGCTCTGGGTTTGCCCCTTCATCCCCTCCTGGCACAGCCCCCGCAGCTCAGGGGGCAGAGCTCAGCCTGGGAAGGGAAATCCTGCCCCAAAAACCTCCTGGAAACCTCCAGGGCAAGCCCAGGGAAAACCAAGGTGCTGCCCAACCCTGCAGCAGGGCAGGCTGGAGATCCTCCACACCAAGCCCTAGGAATTTATGCTCCTTGTGGTTATTTGGTCCAAAATCCCCTAAATTTCATAGATGACAATGTTTATCTTTGTTTCCCCTCTATTTTTTATTATTTTATTTTCCTTGAAAGGCAAGGTGGGCATTTTTTCTTCCTTTTTTTTTTTTTATTTTTTTAATCAACAGCTGATTTTTGTGTGGGCCAATGGATGTCTTGATTTTACTGTTGCTGTTTGTATTTTTTTTTTAATGGGCAAAACGTTTATTTAGAAATTTTCCAACTCGTGGGAAGGATTTTTTTTTTTTCCTTAAACCGATCTAAATAAAAGAAGGAATTAAAATTGGTTCTTGCCTCTCCCATTATTTCCTGGTCGTGATGTTGGGGTGGGGGGGTTGAAATGACTCTGAAATATTTGGTTTGGAGCACACAGAGGAGCAAACAGAGGTGAGGGCTGAGCTCTGCAATCCTGCACAGGGTGACCCAGAGGATTTTTGGGGGGAAGGGTCTGGAACAGATCCCTGCCCCTTTCATCCTCTTGTGCTTTAAACTGCCCTCCCCAGCCCAGAGCTGCCAAATCCCCTCATTTCTGCTGCAGAAATCCTAATTCCCAGGCGATTGAGGAGCCTGGGAATAAAGGAGCCTGAAAATTTAACACGGGAGCTGAGCACCACAAGAAGAAATTGTGCCTGCCCATTTATATTCCTCAGGAATTCAGAAAAAAAATTCTGCCTGCCCATTTGTATTTATCAGGAATTTAAAAAAATAATAATTCCCTGCCCATTTATATTTATCAGGAATTAAAAAAAATTCTGCCTGCCCATTTATACTTCTCAGGAATTTAAAGAAAAAAAATCCTGCCCATTTGTATTTATCAGGAATTAAAAAAAAATAATAATTCCCTGCCCATTTATATTTATCAGGAATTAAAAAAAAATCTGCCTGCCTATTTATACTTCTCAGGAATTAAAAAAAAAATCTTGCCCATTTGCATTTATCAGGAATTTTAAAAAAAATTCCCTGCCCATTTATATTCCTCAGGAATTCAGAAAAAAAAATCTGCCTGCCCATTTATACTTCTCAGGAATTAAAAAAAAATTCCTGCCCGTTTATATTTCTCAGACACGCAGACATCAGGTCTAAGAGGGAATTTTATTTTTTTAAATTCCCACAGAATTGTCTGAACTATTTTCAGTAAAAGCTGAACAGTTGTGATTAAACCCCTGCTAAGGCTGCTTTGGCTTTCAGGCTGAGGTATCACCCAGCTCTTGCTCTTTCAAATTGTACAAAAGCCACGGTTTGCCTCAAAAAATCAAAGATAATTCTCCCTCTGGTGCCCTCAGTGTAAATTCCACTTGCTCCACCCTAATCCCCACTCCCTGCCCAGTTTCCTGGTGCCTTGGGGAGGGTTTTGGGTTGCAAAGCCACAATTCCCCGCCCAATTTCACAGGTGAACCCCGAGCCTGCAGCGCTGCACTCGTGGAATGCTCCTGCAGAAATATCAGATAAATGAATTTTTTAGTGCCCAGCCGTTGGAATTGGCGTCTGTTTAGCAGGCAGGGGAAGGAGCAGAGATAGGGAGGTGCTTTATCTCCTGCCACGCCACGATAAAATCCTAATTAGTGCTGGAAATGACTGCTCCCTTCCAATCTCTTTGTTGATCCATCTATCTCCCAAGATTACAGCCCGCGATAATAAATAGGAAATTGCATTTAAACGTCCCCGTGGCACCTCCCACGTCCCAGATCATCCCGAGGTGGCTCCTGCTGCTCTGCCCCATCCACGAGCCTCAGCAGTGGCATTTCCAGTAATTTTTTACTCCATTGAGCAGCACAAATGAACATTTCATTTTACACCCCTGTCTGTTTTTCCCTGCTAAAAACTGAATTCACAAAGATAACCAGGCAGAACCCTGGCTCTAAGATTCTTCAGGCCACATCCATGAAATCCTCAGTTAACCACGAGAAAAGAGAAAGCTGTTCCTGGCAGTGCTGAGCTCTTAGAACATTGATTAATCATAAACAGAGTGATTACAGCTGGAGAAAGCCCCATTAAATTTTTTTTTCCCCATCCTCCCTACTGACTTCCTGTAATCCCTGAACTTTTAATTGCTGTGCCACCTCAAAAAAAAAAAAAAAAATCAGCAGAACAACCCCAGCTTTTTGGATTAGAAGTGATTGCTCGTTAAAACATCTTCCTGTGGGTGTCACAGCAGGAATTCCAGGGGACAGCAAGACATTTAGGGTTAAATTTGCTCCATTTCCATCCCACCGAAACCCCATTGCAGCAGAGTGAGGTGGGGTTTTAGCCCTTGGGCTCTTCTTGGGGTGGAAATCTCTCCGGGTTCCCTGAGTTCTTTCAGACAGGGAGAGCAGAGAGAGTCAGGAGGCACCTGCAGACCCCGGGGCAGAAACATTTGGCCCAGAGGTGCCTGGAACTGGGGCAGAGCTGTTGAATCCTTTGCCACATTCACTGAATTTTATTTTATTTTATTTTATTTTATTTTATTTTATTTTATTTTATTTTATTTTATTTTATTTTTAGGTGAATTTATGAGCGGGCATCGAGCGTTACCAAGCAGCGTGCAAATAATTTCAGGGGAAAAGCCAAAAAATGCAACTGGACAGGGGAAAAAAATCACAAAATCCACGTGAATGCCCAGCCGGCCTCGGTTGCTCTCCTGGCTGTCCAGCCTTTCATGCTCTGTTTTCCCCGCTGCGCAGGGTAATTGGTGCCAATTAGCGCCAGGCACGGAGCAAACACCCTAATGAGCTTTTCCCAGGGTGGGGCTGTGTCAAGGGGTCCCCGGGCTGCCTCTGCTGCGGGGCTCTGGAAAAGGAGGAAATCGCAGTGCAGAGCTGGGAGAATTTGGGGGATTCTGGGCCAGAGGCAACTCCTTTTCTCAGCGACCTTCCCAATTTTATTTTTATTTTTATTTTTATTTTTATTTTTTGCTCCTTGCTCGCCTCCTTCTGTTCCCCCCTCACGGCAGTGCCACTCTTCACCCCCAAAGTCCTGTGACCTCCCCTGCAGCCCTCCCTGATTTGCAGGCACCGGATTCCACCCAAAAAAACCCATTAAGGAGGGAAATTCCAGCGGGGAATTGTCAGGTGCAGCCGCATCTCTGAGCTCAGAGGAGCAGGGACTCCTCGTCCCCCAATACGTGGATTATTTATTAACTCCTTCGTTGTTTGGGCTACAAATGGGCTGTAAAAAAAACAACCAAAAACAAAGCACAAACCAGCCCGAGGAGTTGCCCTTGAGGCAGAACTTGGCAGGGTTCCTCTCTCTGCTGCTCCTTTGGGGCTCTTCCACCACCCCATTGATTCCCCCTGCCAGAGGTGCATCCTCGGTGTTCCCTGGGCCATTGTGCTTCAAACACAGGAGAAAACAAAAAAAAAAAAAACCAAAAAAAAAACCCCAAAAAACCAAACAAAAACCCAAAACCAACCAAACAAAAAAAACCAAAACAAACAAAAAGAAAAAACAAAAACAAAAAACCAAACAAAACCCCCACAAAACAAACCAACCAACCAACCAACCAACCAACCACATTTCCTCCTCCAGTGAGGCAGAATGGGAAAAAGCTCCCTAAAGCCCAAATTCATAAAAAGGAAAGCTGCTGTTTGACAGATTTCCTGGGCAGCCACGGACTTTGCTTCTCGTTGACAGAAGCAGGCGGTGCCACAGGTATTGAATTCAATTATTAAAAAAAAAATAATAAATTCAATTGAAAATGCACGGCCTCCCTGCTCACCCTGCCCTGGCACTGCTGCTCTTCCACAAACCCAGCTTTGATTTGATTTTATCCTGTGGCAGGAAGGCAGAGCTGGGTCTCCCAGTCCCACTGAACACAACTGGGCACATTTCCTGTCACTATTCCCCTGCCATTCCCATTGGGAAATCCTGCTCCTGGAGCCTCTGCTGGGATCAGCTGTGAGCTCTCAGGGCTGTCCTGGCCCCCACTGACACCTGCACACTTCTCCTCCCAAGCATTTCATCACTCAGTAACCCAGCCAGAGCTTAATGTTTAATTCGGGGAGTTCATTCCCTCCCTCCCTCCCTCAGCTGGGAATTTGGAACTCCACAGAGAATTCCCTGCAAAGCTCCAGACCCCTCTGAGCAGGGAGAGGTTCAGTTGGTTCCCAATCCCAATTAACAACTCCAGCTCTGGTGTTTCCAAGCCCTTTCACCCAACCCCCTGCCCAGCCACCCAAATTGTAATCAATAGTTAATTCATGTTTTTATAATAATGCTGTTATGGTGGCGGGTGGATTATATTTTTGTAGTAACACCGTTGTAGCAAATAAAACGTAAGGGTTAAAAGGTATTTTGAAAAACCAAGAAAGGCAGCCACAAAACGAGAGCTGTGGTATTTTATTTGAGATTGGCTCTCTCCATTTATAACAATTCAGTCCCGTTTCCCCAGAGCTGCAGTCCCTAAAATCCCAGAGATGAGAACAACTGACACAGATAAATCCCCGAGGTGCAGGGAGCAGTGAACACAAAAACACCCAGCCTGTGCTGGGGTTTTGTCAGAGCTGCCGAGCTGCAGGAGTTCCCAGGAGGAGCCTGGGCTGCTTTTTCTGCCCCGGTGCCGATGAGAGCAGCGGGCTGTGCTGTACAGATGTAACTGGAACTAAAAACTCTTTGTTTACTTGGCTTTTGCCAGCGGCCGAGTGGATTCCTGCTCTGATGGGGACACCACATGATGCCTTTGGGTGTCCGTGAGTCACTGCAGAGCGCCCTGTGACTCAGCAGGACCTGACATCATTTCGGCAGTGACACAGCCACAGAGGGGTCAGAGCAGCTGCAAAACCCCCCTGGAGGGAGCCCACGCTGAAGGAAAACGGGGGGAATGTCCATTTAAACTCCTCTCACAGGCTCGTCCTGCTGCAAAAACCTCCCCTGGGTTCTGGGGTTGTTTTAGGGTTGATTTCAGGGTTGATTTCAGGGTTGGTTTCAGGGTTGATCCTTGCACTCCCTCCCCAGGGCTCTGCCACCCCTGGGGCTGTGACATTCCCACTTCAGTTTCCTCAGTTTTCCATCCTCACCCACACCCTGCTTCCCTCCAGCTCTCTAGTTTGGATCAGAAGTGGTTTTTTTTTAATTGCCCACTCCAGCAGCTGCACACACAGAGAAAGATCTGCTGGCCACAGGAAGAACTGTGCCTGCAGCACAGGAAAGCAACTGATAAGAAGCCAAAAAAAAAAAAAAAAAAAATAACGTAGTTCCCACTCTCAAAAATGCTTCTCTGCTTGATCAAGAAGCAAAGCAACGCCAGAGCTCACATTATTAAAGATCATAAATTAATTCAGTATTTTATTAGAGAGAAATGAAAGAATGTTGTGATTTCAGCTCTCCAAAGCTGCTTTATTTGCCACGACACAGTTCTAAATTTCACGTCAGCTGGGTGGCTCAGCTTGGCAAAACAGGAAGGTCTTGAGGAAAAGCAGAGAAACCAAAGCCCTGCTGAGAACCCAGCCGGGGTTAAACTGCTGCCGGGGCCCTTGTGAAACATCAGCACTGATGTGGCACAGAACCCAGGGCAGGAAACACTGAGAGGGGCTGACCGTGGAGCATTCCACGGAGCTGAGGCTGAGCTCACTTCACGATTGTTTCTTCTCCCTTGTAGACCACCACGTTCTGCTCTGTCTCGTGCACTTCCACCTTGTAAAGGATGCCCTGGGGCAGCAGCCTCTGCAGGCTGTCCCAGATGAACACGGCCACGTTCTCGGTGGTGCTGAGGGGGAACAGCAGCAGGGTCAGAGCTGCCTGAGAGGGCAGAGAGGACACCAGAGCTGCAGCCAGGATGGGCTGGGGGGATGCTGAGGGGCAGCTGAGGACACCTGGGTGAGGTTGGGGGCTGTGCCACTGCCAGCAGGTGTGGGTGAAATGGGGTGGAATGGCCAGGCTGATGTCAGCAGGGGCAGCGGGGCTGGACATGGCTGTGCTCAGCACACAGGTAAAAGCTGCTGCTTCCCAGGTAGGATCAGGCCCTTGAGACTGTTCCAAGCCCCCATCACCCACCTGACCACCTCAGAGAAGTAGGGCACATCCTTGTCCAGGTTTTTGTGGTCCAGTGGCTCCATGATCGCTTCCTGCAGAGAGAGGACGGTGACAACCCTGTCCCTGCCTGGCCTGGGGGTCAGCCAGCCACACACAGCCAGGCAGCAGGAGGGGAAAAAAGGGAAAGAGCCCCAAATCCAGCTGGGAAATTCCCAGCTGCCTCACATAACAGAGCTAAGGCATTTAAGTCTTCAATTATTCCTTAATTTCTTTTTTACCTCCTGCCCTCATCAGCTCAGCACGTCTCTACGCTGGTGCCAGGCAAATTGCTGAGCTCTAATCAATTCTCCCAGGGGATCAGAAGGAAAACTGGGTTATTTTTACCTGCATGTATCCCTTCAGGTCTGTCAGGTTCATCACCATCCCCGAGACCGGGTCAATCTGCAGGGGAAGCACACGGGGGATTGGTGGCCTGGCAGCACAGATCAGACAGGAATGTCTGTGCTCAGGCCATCTGAGCCACAAGGAAAAACATCTCCCCACGGGCAGAGGGCTCCAGCTGCACCCCTGGGATGTTCCCAAGGGCTTGATACAGCCTGGGAGCAATTCCAGAGGTTCCAGTCTCTCCTGGAAGCTGACACCAAGGAGAAACAACTCCCTGAAGGGTCATCAAGGGTGATGATAAAAGCATGAAAAGAGCATTAAATTGCAAATCCTTGTGAACAGGGCCATGGCCACGGAAAACCCTCCTCCCCAGTGATGGGCACAGGGTTCCTGAAATGCTCTGGGGAGTGCAGAAGTGGAGCCAGCACTGGGGGGGTTCTGCCACGCTGAAGAACAGAGAAAAGATGCTGGGTTGCACTCACCTCTCCACGCACAGTGACTACAACTGAAAAAAAAAAAAAGAAAAGATCAGGTCACTGTCATGTCCATGAGCCCCAGAACAAATCTGCTGCATTCCCTGCACACTCGGGAGTGGGACTGTTTTTATAATATCAGGGGATGCTCCATAAAAACAATGACTCAGAGGCACAAAAACCCTTGCCCAAGGTCTGGTGCCCCAGGCAGGTGGAGATAAGCCTGTCCTCCCTGATAAAGCAGCTCCTTAGCAGAGGTTCCAGGGTGCCACACAAGGAGCCACTCTCCAGGAACTGGAGAGATCTCATTCTGTGTGCTCAGGGTGTTGAAATGAGAGAAATTGTGAAAAAAAAAAATCAAATAATGTTTGCAGTCTGATTAATTTGCATGGCTTTTGCTGAGAAAAACCTCCATTCCAACCACAATGACTCTGCAGAGTGCAAACAAGCAGATTCGATTCAAGAAGTGGCATTTGCAGATAAATATTTATTATCTATTCAGCTGAATAGATGGCAGACCCGTGGTTCAACCCCCTGCTGCTGAGATTTCCTCCTAATCCTTCATAAAAACCCAACCCCAGCCACTAAAAGCTGCTGAGGAGGAGCGGCCCAGCCCTGCTGGGGGTTACCCCCACCCTGAGAGCAGCGAGGGTGGCAATCCCCCTCCCTACCTTTGTAGTTGTGCCCGTGGCCGTTGGGATTGTTGCACTTCCCAAAGAGCTTCAGGTTCTCCTCCTCGCTCAGGGCTGGGCTGTGGGAAAGGCAGGCCTGGCACGTCAGCATCTCTCCCAGGTGTCCATGGCTTCACTCAGCTCTGCTCTCCAGCTCTCCAGCCATCCCCTCTCCCACGTTTAACCCACCAGCTCAGGAGGCACAAACACAGGCAGAGGAGTGTTTGATCCGTGCAAAGATGTTGTTGGCAGCAGTGAATCTTTTTTTTTTTTTTTTTTTTTTTTTTTTTTTTTGCTGTGGTTTTGTGTCTGACACCACTGCTGGGTAAATGTTCAACATCTGGGCACCAAATCTCTTAGGCCTGGAGCAGGCTGCACATTTGGGTTTACTGTAAATGAACAAAGCTCAGGGAGCCTCTCCAAGAAGTACAAAGGATTTCCCTCTGAATCTCCCCTTAGAAGCAATCCAGGGGCCTGCCACAAGTGTTTCAGGGCAAGGCACATTTTGGGAACATCACAGAGGTTGGAAAAGAGCTGTGGGATCATGGAGTCCAACCTGGGACACAGAGCACTGAGTGCCTCGGGCACCTCCAGGGATGGGCACTCCCTGACCACCCCTTCCATGGAGAAATTCCTGCTGATGTCCAGCCTGAACCTCCTGTGGCACAGCTCGGGGCTGTTTCCCCTTCTCCCGTCCCTCCTGCGAGGAGAGGCCGAGCCTAAAACCTCCTCTGAGGCAGTTCCAGGGCAAGGCCTTCTTTAGGAATCAGTTTTGGGGGGAAAAGCAGCATATCGGGGGGGCACAGGGCGATGTTTGCAAACCGAAAGCGCCGCTGGCTCTGTTCAAAGACGGAACTGCAGCCGGGCACTGAGGGGTGGCTGCGGGAAGGGGCTGAGCCAGGGAGAGAACCGGGAAGCGCCGTGCGGGCTCGGAGCCTCCTCCCGGCGGGGCTCACCCGTGCGGGGCCGCTCACCTGTGCAGGCGGTGACAGGCGCTGAAGGTGACGGAGCGCGACAGTCGCGCCAGGCGGGCGGAGCGCGGCGACATCGCGGGGACGCGGCGCGGACGGAGCGGGGACGGAGCGGGGCGGCTCCAGCCCGGCCCTGGAGGCGGCTCCAGCCCGGCCTCATCCCGGCCCCGGGGCGGCTCCAGCCCGCGGGATCCGCCCGTCGAGCCCCGGGGATGCTCCGGTCCCTCCGTAGCGGCGATGGATGCGGGGATGCTCCAATCCCCCGCTGCCGATGTCGAATCCGGGAATGCTCCGGTCCCTCCGTAGTGGTGAGGGATGCGGGGATGCTCCAATTCCTCCCGTGTTCCGCCCCGGGATGCTCCAATCCCCCGGTGCCGATGTCGGATCCGGGAATGCTCCGGTCCCTCCGTGCCGGTGATGGATGCGGGGATGCTCCAATTCCTCCGCGTTCGGCCCCGGGGATGCTCCCGTCCCTCCGTGCCACTGTTCAGCCCCGGGGATGCTCCAGTTCCTCTCCGTGTTCAGCCCCGGGGATGCTCCAGTTCCTCTCCGTGTTCAGTCCCGGGATGCTCCGGTCTCTCCGTGTTCGGCCCCGGGGACGCTCCGGTCCCCCCGTGTCGGTGCTGGAGCCCGGGATGGTCATGGACCCGGCTGAAGGAGCGCACCCCGGTATTAACACTCCTGGAGTTCAAGCCGAGGAATCCCTGAAGCGTGGTGATTTTCAGAAAACTCTGGGAGAACGGGCAGAGCGCGGATTTCTCAGCGCTGCAAGGGTTTGAATGCACATTCCCTGGATTCCCGGGAGTTCCTGGGGGTAACGGAGCGACTCTGTCCGTTTGTCGGGGTGGGAGACCCGCGAGGCTCGGGCGGGATCTCCGTGCGGGGGGAGCGGGATGCGGAGGAGCTGCTGAGGTGGCAGAGCCTGCGCGCACAGCCCGGGCAGGGGGGTGTGCTGGGCTGAGCTCTGGGGACACCGCACATCCCCTTGGGACTGTTCCAGGCCAGACGTGCAGCCGAGCCTTTCTGGTGTCAAATATCTCGTCCTCAGCCTTAATTTTGTTCACGTTCTGCCCGGAAGGTCCGTGGCTCAGCACCTTGCTGTGCTGTCACACGATCCAGCACTTGCAGGGAGCTGTCCCAGACTCTCCTGCAGTTGCCTGACACCTCCCCAGAGCTGGTGTTGGCAACACGAGCCCAGAGGGCTGCCAGGGTCTCGTCTCGCTTTTCTAAAGTTCTTTTCAGTCTTCTGATGTTTATTTTTTGAGATGGAGTTACTCACTTTTCATATAAACAGTGATTGTTTTGCACTCCTTTCTGGAGGAGGAGAGAATTGATGGGCTGTTGGGTTGACCAATGTGGTTGGAGAGGAAAATTTCCTTCCTCCAATCCATGGTCACTGCTGGAATTCTATAAATGTCAAGGTCTGTAAATAAACTGCCTCTTTTTATTTTTGCCTTGGACATCTCAGCGTGTGTCATTTCTTTTCGTATCGTATCGCGACAGCAGGGGGATTTCCAGTGCCTGGCACCACCCTCGTGGTTACAGGGAAGCCTTTAAATACACTCAAAGGTCAAATGCTAGGAGACAAAGATTCCCCAGCCACAGGTGCTTTGGTTATTTAATGGAGATCTGGGGGTTTCCAGCCGGATTTGGGGGTTTGTGCCCTGCAGGGCATCCCTCCTCCCCTGCCCAGCCCTGCCCAGCGTCCCTGGCTGCCTGGAATTCACACCAGCTTGCACCTGAACCTCCCCAAACCGAAGACCTGGGGCGGGGGAGGCTCCGGGGGAGTCTGCACCAGACCCACCAAGATCTCTCCAGTGCCGCAACTTTTTTCCCAGCGAGGAAGCGAAGAAGAGCTGAGAGCAGAAACCATCTACAAGAGAAACTTTGTTTTCCCTAATTTGTCATCTGTCCCAGGCAGCACGAAGTTCTTGTCGTCTGGTATTGTTCAATTTATTGTGCTGGGGGAGTGTTTTTGCCAGTTTAATAAACAGGTTTCTTTCCACTTTCTCTCTGAAGAGGTTTTCTCCCGAAGCAGTTGGGAGAAGGAGAAAAAGAGTTTCCCTAAGAGTTCTCCTCCCAAATTTGCCTTAAACCACTACAGTTCCCACCTCAACGAGGAAAAAAAAATTAAAAAGAGAAGCAATTGTGCCTGAACTCTGTTAAACTCTTCTTAGCATCGTTCTGCTGCCGGTGCTGGGGGTGCTCCTCGCGGGGACAGGCTCCAGGCGGGCGGGATGTGACAATGACCCAGAGGCGGCAGGGCAGGGCTGGAACGCACAACGGGAGCTGTTTGCCATCTAGCGGCTTCGCCCAGCTCCGGCTGAGCCTCCTCTGCCTCTTTACCTGAGGTAAAACCCTTTTTCTTTACCCAAGACCTGTGAGGAAGGTGAAGGAAGCTCAGAGGAAGTAAAGCCCCGAGGGTGAAAGGGCTCGTTTATTACTCAAGGAAATGATTCAAATAATTCTTCATGCTTCTCACAGTGAGGAAATAGAACTGGAAATCTTCACTTTTCACCCACCCACCCACAACAGCCCCAAGTTCAGTGGCTGGAGAAGCCTGGGTGACACGGGGGGCTGGAGTTTGTTCTGCTCTGCTTGACCCCAAAGGGATGCCAGGGCCACACTGGAGCTCTCCGTGTTTCCAGCTGATGTTTCCTACTGGTTAAACTGGGAGGAAGGCAGGAAGGGTCAGCCAGCAGAGCTGTGTCCTGCTCTGGAGATGTGCCCCCCACATCTGCAAGACTGCTTGAGGGCAGGGAAAGAAAGAACAAACTTCCCAAGGTTTTATTTGAGGGCACTGCTATGGTACAGAAGAAAAGCACAAGCACAGCTCCTGGGAGTGTCTGCATCTATCCCCTGGAGTCCTCTGAAGGCAACCTCGATGCAAGGGGGGCACTGATCCCCTTCACTGGGCCCACCTGTCACCTGTTGGCTTTTCCTCCTCTCTTCTGCTTTAGATATTTCAGACAAAGTCACAGCCCTGAGCGTTGATTTTCCCCTCAGAGCACACTGCTGCCAAAGGAAGGGCTCCACCAGTTTCCATTTTCTCCCTTGCAAGCCTCAGCCTGGCCTCCTTTTGTGAGCTGCTGCTACACCTGCTCTAGCAAGATAGTAAAAAAAAAGTGGATAAAGCAGTGGGCTGTGGGAGTGAAGGGGCTTCTGCCTTCCTTGGCTGCATTTCCTTGGGAATACAGGAGGAGAAAAAGCAGTTCCTGCATCCCAGACGAGATGGAAAGCTGGGAGGTGAAAGCAGCAGAGGATTTTTCTGAGCCTGGCTCGGCCCCAAGTCCCAAGAGGTGCCCAGGAGTTCCTCAGTGGGCAGTGAAGATGCCGTGGAACCCGTAAGGCATTGGCACCCCGACTTCTGCTCGCCCCAGCTCCCCGAAGGTCTCTGCGTCCAGGACGAGCAGGAAAGCACTTTGGTTCTGCAGGAGGAGGAGGAGAAGGGCAGGGTGAGTGTCCAGGCTGAACCTCTCTGCACTGTGTTTGCACACAGAGGCACAAAGCAGGGCATGGAGACCAAGCCTGAGGGGCACTGAGCCCCCCAGGCTGCACTCTGAGCAAAACTCCCACCTGCACTGCCTGTGCTGGGCCGGGACAGAGCCAGGCACCCTGGGGAGCAAGGAACCACCTGCCAGGGAGCCTCAGACTCCGTGCTGAGGTTTAAAAAGTGAATTAGTGCTGTGTGACTTTGACAAACTACTGCCAGCAGCTTACCTCAGCGGGGGAGACCACCACGGACAGGATGACTCCGCTGTCCTCTGCCGTGGCATCGGGCACTGGCACAAACACGGGCTCTGACGGGTAGCAGCCCTCCTCCTGCCAAATCTGGCAAGCACAGCAACGTACGGGTGAGTTCCAGGGACACAGGGAGGAGTTTCAGGGACACAAGAAGGAGTTTCAGGGACATGGGGATGAGTTTCAGGGACACAGGAGTTTCAGGGATACAGGGATAAATTTCAGGGACATAGAGATGAATTTCAGGAACATATAGATGAATTTCAGGGACACAGGGATGAGTTTCAGGGACACAGGGATGAGTTTCAGGGACACAGGGATGAATTTCAGGGACACGGGGAGGAGTTTCAGGGACACAGGGAGGAGTTTCAGGCACACAGGGAGGAGTTTCAGGGACATGGGGCTGAGTTTCAGGGACACAGGAGTTTCAGGGATACAGGGATAAATTTCAGGGACATAGAGATGAATTTCAGGGACACAGGGATGAATTTCAGAGACACAGGGATGAATTTCAGGGACACAGGGATGAATTTCAGGGACATAGAGATGAATTTCAGGAACATATAGATGAATTTCAGGGACACAGGGAGGAGTTTCAGGGACACAGGGATGAGTTTCAGGGACACAGGGATGAGTTTCATTTCATTAATGCTTGTCTACTACAGTGAGCAAAGTTACAAGCACTCCCCACAAAGGCACCTGGAAATACTCTGTGCTCCAAGAAAGTTAGAGTTCAACCTTTTAATTTTTTTTTTTTTTTCATTCCAGGAGCGTGATGGTGCCACCCTCTCCTGCTTGGTGACTGTGCCACGTTCATAAGGCACCAGGTAAGGGATGAAATTGGGAATCCCATCCCAGACCCATCTGGGCAAAGCCCTAAAGCCCCCAGGAAACGACACACAACCAAATCCAGCTCAGTGGAAGGACTCGATGAGCTGACTCGACCTCACCTTGAAATTCTTGGTCTCCACATCCACCTTGATCAAGGAATCCCCAACCAAGTGGCCGAAGCCACAGCCGTAGAAGTAGCGGTACCTTCTGCCGTTGTACCCCCTGTAATTGATCTGGGGGAACTCCAGGCCCCCAACCTTCTCAAAGCCCTCGGGGTGGAGATTTTCGTGCGTGCACCAGACCTGGGAGAGATGTGCAGGAATTGCAGCAGGGCTGGTTCAGCTTGGGCAGGGCAGGAGAGCTGAGCGGCCCCACCAAGCGCTGCACAGCCAGGAGTGGTTAAAGCTCGGAGGCTCAGGGCAGGAGCTGCTGCACTTGTGGCTTGATACACACCTTGCCATCTGCTCCTTTCACAGCCTTTGCCTGGGTGTAAGGCAGAGGGTTCAGGTTTTTCCCCACGGGTGTGTCTGAATCCACGTCCAGAGGGAGAACAAAGCGGCGAGGGAAGGCTCTGGGAACGGAGGCATAAACCTGTCACAGAGACAGAGAGTGATGGTGGTGGGGACAGCACACACTTCAGCCTCAGTGCACTTTTGGGGAACAATTCTGAAGCTTTAGACACCCCTGAATTATTCTTCTTCTTTTCCTTGTGTGTTTGACCAAGTTCTGGTAAGGTAAAGCACATAATGGAAAGAAGAAGTTCCCTGCACGTTCCAGTAATTTACAGCAGAAACCAAAGCCACAAGAATGAAAAGGGCCAGCACTGCTCTCACATGAATTAATGCTGAGTTGGGTGGCTAATCAGCCCAGTATCTCCAAATCCAGCAGTGGCACAGACACTGCCCTGTGTTTTATTTACTTAGGACAGGCTTGTGTTGCTTTCCATCACTCTGGAGAAGCAGGAGAGCCCTGTGCCTTCAGTGCCTGCAGGATTCCCTCCTCCACGCTCAGGTACACGTGGAGTCATGGCTGGGAGTCCAGGGGAATGATGATGGATTTACCCGGGGAGCAAAGGGCAGCCCCCAGTGGGGCAGACACTCAGCACATTGAGGGGGAGAATTCCACCCCTGCCACTAAAGCTCTGCTCAAGCCAAGTTTATAACCCATCACATCCCCACATAAATAAAATAGGCAAGGACTCTATTTTGGTGCCTTTCAGTTACTTCAATCTGCAACTCACCAGCTCAGTTGTGAAACTCCAGTTTAATCACACGTGTTAATCCTGAAACCCTGCTCTCACTTTCCTGGTTCACATCACCTGCCTGAGGAACTCTGCCAGACAAAACACCCTGCCAGGGTCAGTGAGCCAGCAGATCTGGGGAAAGGAGACAAATGCCCAGACATCCCTGAGGCTTTTGATGCAGTGAGGTTTGAGATTCTGTTCTGAAATGGCTCCTCTGCTGTGTGTGTGGGTGAAGTGTGGTGGTGACGCCACTTGTCACTGGACTGTTGGAAACACAGCCCAGCGTTGACACCAGGACACCTTCAGCCACAGCAAATTCCACCTGGGCTGTGCTCAGAGAAGGACAAAGAAGAGCTGGGCTTAACACCCTGCCCTACTTGAATATGCTCCAAAAAAGGCTTGAAAAAACCCCCAAATAAAAGCCAGAAAAAAGCAGAACCCGGTGGGACACAGCTGTGCTCCTTTCAGGTCAGAGCTGAGCCGGTTGTAGACAGCTCAGGACACAGACAGAGGAAGTTCAGCCCTGTCTGGACATGCAGCAGCCCCCTCAGCACACTGGGTTTCCAGCAAACACATCTGCAGGGTGAGAAACTGAAAGCAGCCCCACTTTTCCCATGGGTGACCTATGCAAAATGATGCCCCTCACACGTCCTGAAATGGGGCTTTTCACTGAGCTGGACACAAGAAAGGATTTATTCCAACGTGCTCTGGTGAGGTGAACCCTGCAGGGGTTTCTGTGGTGTCTGTGCTTCTGTGATTTTCATAAAAACTGCTCCTTTTCTTAAAGAACAGGGTTCCTTTTTCCATTCAGAAGTCATGCTACAGCTTATTTTGCATAATTTCTTGGGGGAAATTGCATTACGCAAGGATAAGGAAAATGAATGTCATTAAAAGCAACGTTTTAAAACAGAAATAAATCCTGCCAGGCTGGGGAGCTCTGTGTCACACACAGAGCCTGAAGAGTTTCAAGGGCACGCTCCAGGGAGAGGGATTTAAAAGGAGGGAAAGCACCAAGAGATGATAATTTTGATTTTTATGGAGTTGTGGTCGTGTTGTGCTCTCTGTTCCACCAGCCAGAGAAACAACTCCTGCAGCAGATGCTGGGGAAAACACAAAGGCACAAAATCTCACCTGGTCCAGCCCTTCCCCGCTCCTCCTCAGGTTCTGCAGGGTGTAGAGGGCCAGGCTGGTGCCCTCGTCCTGGCAGCACAGGTCCAGCACCACGCAGCCCCGCTCCTCGAAGGCGTTGATTTGGTGGAAGGTGACGAAGGGCTTGGAGCACCACTGCCCCCGCAGCACCTGCAGGGAGCACGGGAGAGCTGCTCCTGCTCTGCTGAGCCCCCAGCCTCCCCTCACAGAGCTCTCTGCTCCCCCTGTTTCAGCCCCTCTCCTTGCCTGGGGTGTGCCTCCTGGCCTTGTGTCACCACAAATGGGCTGCTTTAAGCCAGTAAGGAGCAAAACCAGAAGAAGAAAACCCAAAATATCAAGCAGCCCCCTTGCTGTGCATCTTTGCCAGGTTCTGACCTTTTCACACCCTGGGACCTGCATTTCAGTCCCTGTGCTGAAGCCTGGTGAGCTCCAAACTGCTCCTTTCTGCCTGTCCTTTTAGGGCTGGCAAAGAAGTGAATGACAGGGAGGAGAATGCATGGAGAAATCCCATTTTCAACAAACCTACACCCCTGCTTTAAAGCCTTCACTGCAGTATCTTCTGGATTGATTCTTAAACTCCCCGTGGCTGCACTTTGGGGATCTGAAGTTGCAGATTAGCTCCTGCAGGGACCAAAGAGCCCCTCTCACCTCCCCAGTGTGCTTGTTCACCACGTGGAAGTAGGTGTTGTGCTGAGGCTCCCAGCTTATCCCATCATAAATGGCCTTCCCACAGAGCTTGGAGGTGATGATCTTCAACAGGTTCAGCTTGAGGGGCTGCTCGATGAAGATGATGTAGTTTTCAGTCATTCCTGAGGAGAGGAGGAAGGAATATCACCCAAATACGAGGCAAGGAAACACCTCCAGGGCAGGGAGGACTGGAGAGCCCTTTCTGCATCCCCAAATTCCCTGAGCTTGGGGTGGAACCTTACCAAAGCTGTGGTAGTAGGATGGCTTTGCCCTGTCCATGGGAGGGATGGAGCACAGCACTTTGGCTCCCTCCAGCATGTCCCCCTGGCCTGGCTCCTGTGGGGGGACCCTGATGATGTTGTAGCTGGATCCTGGAAAGGGGAAAAAGGTGTTCAAAGCAAACTCAGGCTCTGCTCCTTCCTGTTCCCCAGGAAAGCTTGGAGGCTCCTCTCCTAAAGCGAGCAGAAACCCAACAGGCAGTAAAACATTCTACAGAGGGTTTATCTGCCAAAAGAAAAACAACAACAAATAAAGGAAGCTTGAGAGGAAGTAGAAGGATCTTCTCAGTCTGGGAGAGAATGCCAGCTCTGCCTGCAGTGCTGTCCTACAATAACAGGGGCAGGATGAAAACCAAGCTCACAGGAAATGAAAACTCTGAGCCTTGGCGATGTTCATTTAATAAACCTGAGCGTGTGAGCAGGAAAGGACAGCACTTTTGAATAAAAATAATAATCCAGAGTTTGGCGTGCCCAGCTGAGAAAAGCATGTGGCACAGAGCTGGGCTTTGCTGAGGCCAAAAGGAAATGAAAGCAGCAAGAATGAAAAGTGGTCATAACTGGGAAAATGTGGAGCTGGCCCGAGGCATCACACTAAAGGTTTTCAGAGGCCTCTGGGAAAAACGGATTTCACACAGCTGACAGGCACTGATAGCTCTGAGCAGCCACATGGATGGAGCAGGATCCCATTGAGATACTCAGAGTTCTGAGAAGAAAAATGTCCCATAAAATTCAGCTTTGCTGTAGGACAGCTAGGTGACCAGAATGAATTCTGCCTTCCCTCCTGCAAAAACCCTTATGGTGCTCATCAAAAGCCAATCCCTGTAAGTGAAAAACATGTGACTGTTAAATTTCTGCAGATGAGGCTTCAACAGTGCCTTTAAAAAATCATTCTCCTGTTTTCCAGCAAAGCTTGGGAGAGGAAGAGGAGAATTTGCTGGATATCCACAGGCCAGAGTCAGAAGCATCTGGAACCAAACCCTGAGAGGAGCCAGTGTTATGGGACAGGCTGACACTGCCATTTGGACTCAGAAACAGCCATTTCTAGGTCTCTTGGGGAGTTTCTTCAACAGAGCAGCACCAGGAGGTCCAAAAACCCAGCCTGGCCATGCCCACCTTACCGTGCTTGCCATAGGAGTTGCCCATGTTGTAGGTTGTCCCATCAGGGTCGTAGTGGGGATGAGCTGTGGCCCCATTCACTGCAATGAACTTGCTCCAGTCCACCTGCAAGTGCCAAAGGTTTTCAGTCAGTGCAGGACTTCCTGAAGGGTCGGTTTGGTGGGGGTCTGAGGGAGAGGAGCAGATTTTATTCATTATTAATAGTGTGGCATCTGGACTCCAGCCTTTGTTCTGCCTGAAATCCTTGAAAATAAGGATATTTCTCTGTCAGTGAAGCAGGAATAATGGCAGTAGATATTCCTTGGAAGACAGAGATGTTCCTAATGACACAGTGGGAATGTTGCCCATAATAAGCACAGGCAGATGTGTGAAGGGACAGTCACTGCCCCAAAAAATCACCGTGAGTTTTGTCACTGGGGGCTGAGAAAACCAGCGCCTATTAAGGCATCTCAAACTGGGGAGTTTAAATGTGAAATCATCCTTTCCATTACTTCACTTAGCCAAAAAAATACCAGTCTGCATCTAAAAAAAAAACATCTTGAGGGTTTTTTTTTCATTTTATGACAAGATGGTTCAACAGAGCTGAACCTAAAAATCCCCACGTGTCCTTTCATGGCTGCATTCTGGTTTACAGACAGATCAGCTGCAAATCACCCAGGATACCTCGGTGGCTGTGCCTTGCACCCAGTTTATTCATGATCCTGCAGGGAGGGACTCCTGGAGCAGCTCCCTCAAGGCCTGAGGGATGCTCTGAGCTGGCATTTTTTGGTGTCACACAGGCCCAGCAGTAAATAGTGATTTAGGAAGGGCAGAGTCTTCCCTTCCCACAGCTGTCCAGCCCAAATCCACTCTAAGGGTGCAGGCGGGGGGACATGTAGCCTGTGCTGTACTGTCACAGGTCACCCTCTTCTGTCACATCCAGCCACACTCCTGGGACAGGATACACAGGACACAGGGAGAAACTTCTCTGTTTTGGGGGAAGAAAATCAAGTGGCAGCTGAACCACAGAGGGATTGATCAAGGGCAGCTTTGGAGGGTGCAAAGCTCGAGGTGTGAAAAGCAGACAAAGGGAATTGATGTGAAAGCAAAGCACCAGGGAAAAGGCAGATGTGAGCTGTCAGTTTCTCGTACACAGGAAAAAGTTGTTTCCTGTTCTGCTGAGAGGTGCAGACAAGCCCAGGCAAGCAGGGAGAGCAGGGGAGAAATGCCAGCTGTGCCCAGCTGGGCAGCGACAGCACCTCCACCCCTGAGAGCTGCCCTGCTGCTGCACAGGTGCTTCAGGGACTCAAAAGAGAGACAAATTCCTCTGGAACTGGAACTCCCCTTGATCCAGCAAGGCGTGGTTCTGTACCCTCTGTACCCCAGCTCCCTCATCCCACCTGCCCAGACCTTTTCCTTCGTTTCCAGCGTCTCGGGGTCCACCTTGTGCATGAAGATGTTCTCATTGCTGACGTAATAATCCCCTTTGTACAGCACATAGTTCACACTGCAGTTGTCACTGGGCTCTGGAACAGAAATCCTGGGGTTGTGCACAGCTCTGTGCAGCTCATGTCACATTATGGCAAGTTAGACGTGTTTAAACAAATAAACCCATTTGCAGTGACATTAATCCCTGCGGGGTTGATTGGAAATATCTCCCTAATCTACGAAGGGAAACTGTCTGTGCAGGTGAAGCCAGGTTACAGGGACAAGGACAGGGATGGAAGTCACTGCCAGAGCTGGGCAAAGGCAGATGGGGGATGTGGATGGGTCTGGAATGTCTTCAGGGAGCTGGGATGGGGATTTGGGGGCTGGCACCATGGGAGCACCTCAGGAAAGGACAGGTGACGAGGCAGGAGGGCAGAGGACAAACAGAGGATGGTCAAAACGTGAGCAACAAGCTGTGCACTTCAGGTCTCTGCTGCTTTTAGTGGGGAGCACTTTGCTTGCATGTAAGCCTCTTTCTTAAGGTGCTGGAACTTCCATTCCTGTGCAGCACCATCCCTCACCCTTCTCAATAATCTCCTGCCCCTTAGTCCAGGAAGGGAGGGATTAGCCCACTTACCCTACAAGCTTAGCAAGGCAAGGTGTTTTAAGGGCAAAGCTGTGTCTCAGGTAGAGCATCAGGGTGTAATGCTCATTATCAGCACTGCACAGGATGTTCTCTCGGGGAGAGCTTTGGGAAATTTGCAGAAAGGTCTGGGACTGAGCGAGCTGAAGTGGCTTTAAAACATTAAACTCTGCCTCCCCCAGCTGAGGCCTGACACCAATTTGCATAATTTTGGCATTTGGGGCACATTCTAAGAAAAAAACACGGGCCCACAGAAAGTCTGCCTGACTTCCTCACCCCTCCCTTCCCACCTAGCCACAAGAAAAATCTCAGGCAGCTTCTGGTTTTTTCACAGCAGCCTCTTACGTGGGGGCTCGAAGCGGGACAGGAAGCGCCCGAAGATGCTCTTGCAGGGGTCTGGCATGGCCAAGGTGCCGAACTCGGAGGCCACGATGCGGTTGTGCTGGCTGTTCCTCAGGTAGGAGCTGCTCTGCAGGAACCTGCTCCTGTAGGTCACTGTGCCGTGGGACAGCTGGAATTGGTGCAGCAGGGCCATGCCATCAAACCAGTGGTTGAACCTTCCGGGAGAGAGGGGAAAAAGGGGATTTAGGAAGAGTTGGGCATTGTAGGATGGTCTGGAGTAGCGTTTTTTGGGGTTAGTGATGTTTGGAAGAGCTGACTACCAGATTCCCTGAACTATTAAGCAGGCACAGCTTTGTTGGGAAAATACCTGGATCAAACAAAACAAAAACCAAAAAAACCCCAAAACAAAAACCGAAACAAAACAAAACAACAAACCAGCAAAAAACCAAAACCAAAACAAAACCAAAAAAACCCACAAAAAACCCCAAAACCAAAAACCCCCAAACAAACAAATAAAAATAAACAAACAAAAAACCCCCACAAAAAAACAAAACCACAAAACCAAAACCAAAACCAAAAAGGAAAACAAACAAAAAAACCCCAAAACCCTCCCCCGCAAAAAAAACCCAAAAAAACAACCAAAGCAAAACAAAACCCAAGTGTATATCTGAGAACACCGTGTGTAAGGTTTTTGGGAAATAATCTATACAGGTAAAGCACCCACTCCTGCACAGGGAACAGAGTTTGTGTATTGTACAACAACACAAATCATTCCTGCAAACGCAGAGGCCTCCAGCTCCCAGCTCCCTGCAGGATGTTGTTGCCTCCAAAGCAAGGAATGTGTGAGACTCCCAGAACACCTGCTGGTCTGACTCTGGGAATACAAGGAGGAGATCAGCTTTGGCCAGCTCAGCTGCTGCCATCAGCTGGAATGGCACATTCCAAGCCACAGGGAGTAAGTGCCTTCTGGGAATATTTGAATATATCGTTTTTAAAGCTGGGTGGATTTGCTTTTAAAGCTGCTCACAGCATTTGGTGCAACCCGCTCTCCAGATTCCTGCCCTGGATTTCAGAGTGGGATGGATTTTTGTTCAGGACAGAGAAACAAACTGGGCATGTTTTGTTCCCCATCCCACCACGGTGAGTGGGTGAGAGCTTTTCCAGCCTGGGTAACTTCACCATTCAGCTCCTCCTTGCAGGAAATGGGAGCTCCCAAATGCAGGAGCAAGTGCTCTCAAAGGAGTGACATTGATATTTCTCCCTTCCCTTATGTAAAAAGAAACTAAAGAGATGCTCTAAATAGTTGTTGGGGGGGTCCCCTTGAGGTTTGGGCAGAGTTTGGGCCAGAACCATTTAAAAATTCATTTAAAAAGGAGACTTACTTGTCATTGCCAAACTCGAACTTGCCAGGGCCATTCCTCAGCAGATTTCCATTAATCCACTTGGGAATTTGTCCTTTGATCTTGGCTGGGATGGGCTCGGGGGTCTCCTCCACGCTCTGCACCAAGGGGGAGATGCATGGCAGCCCCCTGGGTCTGTGGCAGAGGATTTGCTCCTTGGGTGGGCTGGGCAGGTAATTCTTGAAGCCTGCAAAGAGAGCAGGGAGCACAGAAAGCAGGGAATTGAGATTTTCACTGGGATAAAGTGACAAATGAGATTGGGTGTCAGGAACAAGAGCGTTCAGCATCTGCAAGCAGCCAAGTTGTGGGGGATACTGAAAGTAAAGCCACAAAACCCAACATACCCACAGGGAGCTGAAAATCCTGTGGATTTTACTCTGCTCTAGCTAATCCATGAGAGACACTAGTTCTGCAGCCCAAAGGAGGTAGCAGAATACAGGATGATAGAAAAGATAATTTTTCTTTTAATCAAAGGAATGTATTTTTGGATTGAATTTCATAACTAACTGAGAGAAGAAAAAAAACAAACTGTGATCCTAAAAAAATGGAAGAACACAACTGAAACTGAGCCAGAGTCCATTTACAGGACAAAACAGATTTACAAGTTCTGTTTGGCAGGGAAATAAGCAGAGAAGGACAATTTCTGATGGAGCCTCCTGCAATGACCCCTCCTTAGTCCCAGCTGGAGAACAAAAGCCCCAGGAGAGCGTGAAGTGATTGGAATGCTGTGAGCTACCAGTGATGTCAGTGATTGGCTCCCATAGCCTGGTTTGCAAAGCCTCATCAACACAAGGATTGTTTCAGCAATCCATTTAGCTGCAGAGGTGGATTTACCCAGGGGTGCCTCCCTGCCCGGGCTGGCACCTGCCCATCCTGCCCTCGGTGCGGCCGCTCTGCTGCTCTCCCCGAGCCCACAGAGCCGGTCTGGAACTGCAGAGCACTGAGGTGGCGGTGAAATGCTGCTCAAAAAGGCTCGTGGCAGGCAGAACTCCATCACCCAGGGCTGGTGCAGACACCACACACTGCACGGAGTCCAGGCTGTCACTGAATTCACTCTTTTTTTCTTTTTCTTTTTTGCTCTTTCACCACTGCTGCTTCCAGCCTACATACTTTAATCCAGGTGATTGAGTTTAGCTGCTGCCCAATTTCCCTCCTCCTTTTGCTCAACATCTCCAGAGGAAATTCGCTATTTCAGCCAGAATATCAGCCAGACAGAGCTGAGCTGGCAGGCAGAATTCTTCTGAGCTTGTTTCTCTACACAAGAACACGCACAGGTTGGCTGTTGGGGTTGCAGGAAGGTAAAATGCAAGATTCCAATGCAGCTCTCCGATCTGCCAATCCCCAAATCCTCCTGAGGTCTCTCAAGCGTTTGCAGAAATGCAGATTTGGTTTGCAGAGGTGCAAAGTGTGCATTAAAGAATGAGAGGAACCCATCTGTAAGGAGGTATTTTGCATCCGAGCAGAAACAAAGCTGGCATGACTCAGGACAGCACTACATCGAGACTTCCCGGAGAGCACTGGAAATGGAAATTCTGGAAACATACATTCCACAAAAGAGCCTGACCAGGGCTGGAAAAGACCTCCTGAGACCACCCCTCCCAACTGCTGCCCCAGAAATTCTTGTATAAGAACTCTGTTTTAAAAATTATGATGTCTACAGGCACTTACTCCTTCTTTGGATAACTGCTCCTGGTCCAGGTGATCAGGAAAATACTTTGAGTTTACCAAAGGACATTATTCTTGATTTTTTCTGGCAGCTCTGGTGTGTGGTTTTGGTAGTTTTCCCTTCCTTGTGTTGTATTTAGGGTGAAGAATCATATCACTTCCTAAGCTAAGTAAGCCAAGTTCTTTTTGTTTTGCTTGTCCTGTGATAACCATTCATGTGATCATCTCGGTAATCCTTGAAATCTGATCTAGTTAGACCTCATCTCCTTAGAATTCATTCCAAAGCATTCCCTACAAAGTGGAGTTTCAATAGAACGGATTATAACCAACAGGAATATTTAAGGGAATGCCTCACACCCAGAGAGGGAGAAAGAAGCACAGCAAGAGGATGGATTGATTTCTTTTTTTTTTTTTTTTTTTTTTTCTGCAGGGCATCACTCAAATGAGATGAAGATCTTGGCAGAAATGAATGCAAAATGGGAGCAAATCCCAACATCCAGGTGAGCCAAAACAGAAGCTTTCAGAAACAAGACAAGTCATTGCAGACAATTCTGAATAGCTGGGAGAAGGGAAGGAGTGCAAGAAGAAAAAAACCATCCTACATATCTACCCTATTTAAAAAATAGATTTAATTAATGACTTTTATCTTTAATGTATCTTTGAATTTACCTTTGAAGACGTGCAAAAAGAAGAAAAAAAAATCCTACATATCTACCCTATTAAAAAAGAGATTTGATTAATGACTGTTATCTTTAATGTATCTTTGAATTTATCTTTGAAGACGTGCAAAAAGAAGAAAAAAAATCCTACCTATCTTCCCTATTAAAAAAATAGATTTGATTAATGACTGTTATCTTTAATGTATCTTTGAATTTACCTTTGAATTTACCTTTGAAGACGTGCAAGAAGAAGAAAAAAAATCCTACATATCTTCCCTATTAAAAAAATAGATTTGATTAATGACAGTTATCGTTAATGTATCTTTAGATTTACAGTTGAATGCACTGAGGAATGCAGCAAACTCTTCCTCAGTTCAATGTTACAATACACGTAACTGCAAAAAAAGGTTTCACCTTCAGGGGAAAGCTCAGTCATAAATTAAACGATGACATCCAGCTCCCCAAAAAGAGACCAGTCTCTCTCCGAAGAAGGCAGAGGACAGACTGGTTTTTAAGGTTAAGCAATATGTAAATAAAATGACTCCTTCTGTTCTGGCCACGCTCTGAGATGGAAGAACTCCAATCCACAAGGAAAGCCCTACAGTCCCAGTGGGGCTCTCTGTGTGTCCTCGAACATCTGAAAACCAGCACAAGAGCACAACCTGCCCTCTCAGAACCCTCGTTTCCCTCATTCTCCACTCTAGTCTCCATCCTAGCTCAGACTCTTAAAAAGCCTTTTCAAAAGTACCTCAGACTTTTAAAATACAATATCCGAGCAGTAGCAGTGCCAAACACGGAGCTGTAACCTTCCTCCAATCTCTTCCAAACACAGCAGGCAATCACTGCAGAGTTATCCCGGCTGAGCCTTTGTTCAGCTCCTGTCTCCCTGCACAGGGTGCCACGATTTCACTGCCCAGCACAAACTGGCAGCCCAGCACTGATTATTTATTGATTGTTTCTATCCAGAAATAGGAGAGAAGGACCAGGCTCTTGAAGAGAGAGCTGCTGTGGGTGCAGGCACCGTGAATCAGATATTGAATTCTACTGCAACACCAGTGGGTGGGACATGAAATCTGGAACGGTGGATGGCAAAACCATGGGAGACATTTGCTGACGCTGGAATCACATGGGAGACGGCAAAGCCATTTTGATTTTAACCTACAGGTTCAAACCCAAGGCTCAGGAACCACCTCCCCACGCACAGTGAAAGGTGGTCTGACTCAGAAGGACATCCAGAATTTAGCAAAATTTAGCAAATAGAACGCTCATTATATTCTTCATGTAGGGAGAGTGAGGCAAGAATTCTGTTTTCCCCGAGGATCACCCAAACTGGGGATAATCCTCTGGGCACGGGCTGCGTTTCGTTCCCTGTGAAACACAGAGTGGCACAACACGGAAGCAAAGCAGTTCTCCCCGACCCCCAGCCCGACCCAGAGCTGTGGATTTGTGCCCTCCAGACTCCAGCCTTCCCCAGGGCTGGAGCTCCGAGCTCCCGCCGGGTTTTCCGAAGGGAAGGGGCAGCACTTGCCTGGGGAGAGCCGGGAAGTGCCCGTGCTGGGCTCCTTGTTCCATGCAGCTGCTTGGTTCCCCATGGCCAGGGACTCAGGCACCCACTTCCCGGCTAACAGCCAGAGCAGCAGAGGGAAACAGAGAAGAAACGACAGAAAACACAAGGGGGAAAAAAATAAATGGAGAAAAATAGCAAGGGAAAGCTCAAAGGGAGGAAAGGAGAAAGGCGACAGTGAAATAGCTGTTGATTTCCCAGCAGAAACAGAGTCTGCACTTTGGGGTCTTCTGGTAGCACACCAAGGCAGATTTGAGATTTTTTTTCAGCTCTCTGGATACCTCAGAAGTGATGCTTTGAATTTAAAAGACACAAAAACACCACTAACCATCAGAAAGTGGAAATTCCCGTGAGGTCAGCCATGATTTTTTATTGGTTCCTAATTTCTGAAAACAGGCAAACAAATAAACAAAACAAAGCAAAGGAACAAAAAAAAAAAAAAAAAAAAAAAAAAAAAACACCACAAACCACCAAACCGAACAAAGAGGCGCTCAAGCTGTGCAATGATGACACAAAGCGCAGAGTCGGGCTGCGATATAAAATCCCTGGGGGCAGTTCACCATTTATTTGCACGTTCAGGTTAAAGCCTCGGCAAGGATGCGGCTCCAGAGAAGCCGCTCCCTGCCCACTTCCAGCTGGCTCCCTCGCACAGAGAATCTGCTGCGCGCTGCTCTCCCGGCTCTAGACCATCTGTACTGCTGTAATCCTCGCCTCTGCCCTTCCTCTCCTCCACAAATAACAGGCATTTTCTGCCATCTAACAAAGGCTTCGAACAGCTCAGCTGCGAATTTCTGCCAACGGGAATTATTCTCCCGACCCCTGGCAGCAGCAGCAGCAGCAGCAGCCGCCCCTTTCCGAGGGGATGAGATGAAAAGGGATTGTTGTGGACGCGTTTTACCTGGAATGAATTGCATCAGAGAGCAGAGGAAATGCAGCAGGTGAGCGAGCAGGAGGCTGGCGGCGGACACCAGGATTTTGGCCAACATATTCCGGCGGGCAGAAGGCATCGGCTGGGAGCGGCGGGGCGGAGGTAGCGGTGCCAGGGCAGCGGGCAGGAGGCAGCGATGGTCGGCAGAGGTGAGCGCTGCTGCCTCTCTCTCTCATCATCCTTTCACAATAAGAGCCGTGCCCGCGGCAGCGCTGCGCTCCGGCCCGGGCGGCTCCTGCCAAAGCCTCCGCGCACCTGGCCCAGGTGAGCTGCCACCGCCAGGGCACTGCCGCGCCTGGAACAAAAAATGCTCCAGGCTCTGTCCAGGGGAAGACAGCGAGAATGGGATGTGGATCTGCGTATCAGAGCAGCCAGGCTTCCAGGTAATTCCTTCGGAAATTCCCGTCACCTCGCCTTCGTGTTCACCTCCAAATATACTTGGGATGCAAAACACTTTTGTTCCCTGCACCGTAATTAATCTCAGGGTTTCGGGAGTATTGGTTGCCGCGCCAGATCCCCCCACCAAACCCAGCAGGATGGGCCGTGCGCTGCTGCTCCCAGCTGAGCTGGACCTGGGACAGAGCCTTCCCTCCTTCGGGATTCCAGGAGCGAGCTGCCAGCGCCCTGGAATTGTGATGAACCTTTTCTTTCATGTCATCACGCAGCTCCTAAAAGCCGCGCTGTGCCTGGAGAGGGAGCGGGGCAGCAGGCACAGCACTCCAGGGACCCCACTCCGCAGACAGATTAATTCTCATCCGAAACCTGCTGCGAATTAAGCTGATTTCTTCCTCTCCTTCCTGCATTTCCTCTCTCATTATGCCCTCCCTTCAGTTGTGTTTTCTCTCCACAAACCCAACTGCTTCAACCTTTTCCCACAGATCATCTTTTCTCAGCTCTTTATTATTTCTGGTTTCTGGAAACCTTGGTTTCCACTCAACCCTTCATCTTCTTGAGATTACAATGAATTTTTAATGTATGTTATTGATGCATTTGGGGACTTCTAGTTTGCTGCTCTTTATTAAATAGACTATACCCTCTACAGTTCTTTTCCTAAATCATTTGGGATAATGTGGAATAAGCAAAGCTGGAAGCAGATCACTATACAATACCACACAGGCTGATCTATGAGGAAAAAAAAGAGTATTCATTGACTTTTTAATTAATTTCTTTGCCCTTACTTAGTGATTGCTCTTATTTTTTATGTCATCATACACGATGGTGTCAAAGACCTTACACCAAGGTGTTCCCACTGGTAATTTTTCCATATTATTCTCATAAAGGATTTTTTTTTTCTAATTTATTATTATCCTTGTCATAGTTAAGACATTTCCTCTGGATTTTCTCCAGGATGGGATTTAGTCTGACTGAGCTATGGAGCTTTGCCCATTTTTTCTTTCTGGCTGTTCCCCTGATGATGCAAAATACCCACTCTGTTCTTTTCCAGTGCCGCCTTCAAAGACAATTCAAAGATCAAACATTCTACCATTGAATGATTGAATTTTGATTAGTTCTGGACAGAAACACCTAAAACACCTCTATTCCCTACTAGATTTGGTCTTTTCCTATTCTGACCCACATTTCTGCTAAAAGGCAGTTTCATTTTAAGTAAACAGTCAAAATTAGCCTTTTCTCGGGAAAGAATTCTCATCACTGATAATCTAAACGCTCTGCATTATCTGTTATTTCCCATTTTTAGCTTTTAGATAACAGAAGAGCAATGAGAGGAATTGAGTTTTTCATCACTTACACTTTCCAGCCTGTGAGGAAATTCACAGCAAGCTCAGAAACGCAAAGGCTCAGTGTCAAGATCCCTTTGACTCCAAGAGGGTCGGAACTTGGTCTAAGATGCTTCCAGATTTTAAGAAAAATCCATTTATATTCTGTTACTGATCTGTCATCTTAGACCTCCTTGCTAATTTATAGGCTGGGGCTTAAACGAGGAGGGGAGAAGCTTAAAAGAAAACGTAGTTCCCAGCAGAGCTTTGCTGAGCAGATTTAGCAGCTTGAAAGCCAATTAATTTTCTGTCCAAACCTCCTGCAGTAAAACTGGAAAGCGGATAGGGACGGGATGGGTGCCAGGTGGGTTTCATCAGGAGCTCACTCCTCAGGGAGAGCACGAAGGAGCCTTTAGGGTCAGATCAGAAGAGAAAACTCCTTTTGTTTCTCCCAATAAACACTGAAATCCGTGAGAGGGGCAATCAGCGATGTCGTTCGCGGGGTGGATGTGTTGCTGTCAAATAGGAAAGTGATGATTTTTTATGTTTTAATGGTTTAGAAGGAAAGTAGTGTGTAATGAGTGTGTCCATATATTCAGGTACTGAGTGGAACACTAAAGAGCAGCCAGCACAAAAGTGCTCTGTATAGTTTAATTAATTAATAATAATAATTATGGAATGCTCCCATCAACCAGGGAGAGATAAAGGTATGATTAATATATTTCCATTGCTGAAATATTATTTAACTTCACAAGAGGAGAAGCTGACTTCTTTTCAATGGATGTTTTGAATTCTCTCAACTCACCATTTCAAACCTAAACTCTATAAAATAGATATTTAATTCATTTTACTTAGTTTATTTATATATATATATATATCTTCATCTATATTTGTGCAGCAAAACCAGAAGCTGTGTTGCTCTGGTTTTATATCTAAATTAAATCTAAATCTTTAAATCTTAGTATTTTAAAATAGATATTTAATTCATTTTACTTAGTTTATTATATATATATTATATATATATAATACACACACTTATATTTGTGTAGCAAAATCAGAAGCTTTGTTAATTTTAAAAATTTAATAATTATAACCACACAGTTAATAAGCTCACCTAGGTTACTGTGGCCATACTCACTGACTTTACTTTCAATATCTCCTCAAATTCTAAATTCCTCTTATTACCCCAGAGATCCCACTCTACTAAATGCTATTAATTGGAATAACAACCACCTGTGTAAGAAATCACTGTAAAAAAAACAAGAGTCATCATTCTGAAAATATATCTTGGATTGAACTCCACTAAGCAGCCCTTAATTGTTTAAAAAGTGGACTTTTACTCATTTTTGCTGGATTTTATGAAGTTTTTAAATAGAGCAAACTGCTGCAACAGGAACAACAGATCCCCTAAAGGAAAAAGACTTACGAAATTATTTTATCTCAAAATCTAAGTTCTGACGTTGAGTAATAGTTTGATATATTGGCCACATAAACGAAATGGAGATGATCCAAATCTGGTGATCTAAAAAGGCTGCACCATTTCCCCAAGCACAAACAGCTAAAATGCAGCAAGTGAGTTTGTGTGACTTTCTTTTATTATTTCCTATATTATTTCCTTTATTTCCTTTATTATTCATAAATAACTGTGGGTGAATGTCTGAGTTCAGGCCCTTGGCAGACGTCATTCTGAAACTCTGGGCTGTGTCATCACTGCAGATGAGCGTGGATTTTAGAAACACTCAGCACAATATTTTAGAAAAGTCACTTCCTAAATCTTCTCTTTTTGTCCCCCATTTCTCTGTATAAACAGAGACGTGTGAGAATATCAGGGAAAAAAAAACAGGAGACTTCTAAATATGATGGCAGAGCAGTGGTGAGACTTTGGGAAGCCTTTAGATGCTAAAGATGCAGATAGGCACCTTATGGGATTTTCCAAAATTCCTAAGCGTGTAAGGCGCTTACACCGCGCTTAGGCACTTTGAAAATCCTGCTCAGGACATATCTGCATCTTTAGGGATCTAAATCTCACCCTACATGTCCAGTTCCTCTCGTTCTTTGCTGTAAATCATGTAGCTGTGACACGCAGCACATTGGGCTTGGAGCTCAGGAGAGGGGGAAAGGAGGGTGGATTAGGGCTGAGAGGATTTGAAGAGGAAATCACTGCACACTGCTGGGGTAAAGATGGAAATGTATCTTGTTCCAGCACTTCTCTTCATTACATAAGCCCCACACTTGGAACAAGTGACCCTTTGTACATTCCATGTTTCATCTTTTGTTGGGTTTTTTTTGTTTGGTTTTTTTTTTTTAACAGAGTCAAATGACAAGAGAGAAAAAGGGCTCAGTGTTCTCAGAAAAACTGAATATCAGCAAACAACACTCACGTAGCCAAATAACAAAATAACACTGTAATTCTAGACAATGCTAACAATATCTATTTATTTACTGACATCAACAGCAAAGTTGATTATGTTTTATATCAGCTTTGGGCTTGAAATGTAGCATATGTACCAGCATTACAATGCATTTGAAATAAAGACTTTATACTTTCTCGAAGTTCTTTATAGAACTCTCTTATTTCTAAGCTGATCTTTTCAACCTGTTTACATTCTGAGGCAAAATGGAAATAACATTGCAAGTCTATTCTACTAATATTTTAGCACAAAAACATTTTTAAAGTAGAAAGGAAAGAAAAAAAACAACAAACCCATAACCAGAAGATGGTTAACATGAAACAATCTGAGGTCACTTTCCACTTACATCGTAAGTTTCTATGTTTCACAGAAATTTGGGGTTTTTTGCTATGTTTAATGGGTTAACATAGCTTAATGTCTTAATCCCTTAACTCACAGGATTTAAAACAGACATTCAAAATTCTTTTTACTAACTACCACTACGCTAGGTATTTAAACACTAAGTAGCAGCTTAACTTGTTGGAAGTTTCCCGAACTGACAGAAATATTTATACAAGAAACAGACATCACAACACTCGTCAGGGTTTGTTTCCATACACAGACACAGCTTTGGCTCTGCATTTCTATAACAAACTCCATTTATCTTTGCAGAGCGTTGGCAATGACAGCGAGTCTCTGCTTCAGCTTCTCCTTTTTCTGCTTTAGGTGGTTTTCTATGGCCCTGGTTTCTCTTAAGATCCGATCAAGTTCCTGGACATAAGAAGAATCCAACGCTGCTCTCGTGCTTAAGTGAAGAAATCTGTAGTTAAAATCAATCCTAATGCCATTAGCCTTCTCACTACTTTTATGTTTTTCTTAAAAATGTGTTGTCTACCAGTACCCAGTTTCTGACCAAATTAATCCTGCTATAATAAAAGCCAGCATTTTTCTTTCAAGACCTGTTTGCCAGTTTTCAGTGTTAATTTCCCTGAACTGCAGCCACCCATCTATCTTACCTAGAGAATTTTATAATTGCCGTGCAAATAACAAAGTTAACTTGCCTTATAATGTCAGCGTATTTTGATAACAAGCTATTAATTTCTTTGCTCATCTCTGTTAAGAGAGAAAAAAAAAAAAAGGTGATTTAAACATTTGGACGAATCTCAACATGAAATTAGGTCATTCCATACTTACTTCCAGTACATTTAATACATCACCATTTAAAACCTTTTCCAGTGGTTCAGTCTCGGAAAGAGACCACGAGTCCTCAGAGGGAGCAGAATCTGTTTTGTCAGACAACTGAGGATTTTCTGAAGCTTCATTCTAACAACAGAGCACATTAAGAACACAGGTTCTAGGATTTAAAACAAGCTTTGTACAGAGCTTAGCTGAGAGAAAGAAAAGGCTTAAAAAGATCTTGAGGGTGTTTTTGGAGAGTTTAGCTGAGAGAAAGAAAAGGCTTAAAAAGATCTTGAGGGTGTTTTTGGAGAAAACACAAGTAGGTATCGTGAGCATCTTGGGGAGTTGGGTGAGAAGTATCAGATTGAAATCTCTGTATATAAACACACTTCTTTATTTATATATATGCACATATTTATATATATACACTGATAGATATAGTATATACATCTCGATAAAAGCTGCGCTTTTTTTAGCAGTACTTCAGAAGCTCACTCTCAAGAAGTTCTACATAACTACGTCCCAGTGCTTACCCAATTTTGTTGGGCTTCAAGCCCTCAGAGAAACTGCACTTTCCCTACATGAAAAAGTCGTTTCTGTTCCCCTAAACCTCCCTAAAAGTGCCGTCAATCCACAGGAGGACATGGGAGGGCGGGTTTCCTCCCTCACACAGCACCGCTCACCTCCATCTTTTTGTTCTTACTTCTGTTCTTATCTGCTTTTTCCGAGCTGCTCGCCAGGGCTGCCTCACGAAAAGCACGCGGTCTTTGCCGAGCGGCCACGCCGGGGAGAATGTTTAAATAAAAACGTGTAAAACCTGCAGCTGGTTTCCTCTGCAAGGGCGCTCCCTTCACGAGGGGAGGCAGCTCCTCAGAGGGGAGGATGGCGGGGCCAGCCTCAATTCGATATCCGAGGAGATTTATTCCTTTTCGGATCCCTCCAGAGCCTGAGGGCACCGAGGTGTCCGGGAAGGATTCCTGGCCCCGAGGCTTCCCCTTCAGGCGGGCGGGCCCCGGGCGGGCAATGGCCGTGTGGGGCCGCGACTGTGGGGACAAGGGAAAAGGGACGAGAAACAAGGGAAAAGGGACGAAAGACGAGAAATAAGGGACAAGGGACGAGAAACAAGGGACAGCAGCTCCTCTCAGAGTTGGCAGCACCCCCGGGGCCTTGCCCGGGCAGCACCAGGAGCGGCCCGAGGTGCCCCTGAGAGCCCAGGGAGCGGCCCCGGCCCGGGCCGTTCCAGTAATTAAAGCTTTAAAGAGTTCCTCAAACCTTTCCCGTCAAATTTCATCTTCTGAGGGAAATCCTTGGAATGCGTTTCGTGCTCGATGGATGAGTATGAGTCATCCATCGAGCCAGAAATGAGTGCAATCTGAGGGACCAGGCACCAAAACGAGCAACAGCACCAAAACGAGCAAAAACACTAAGATGCATAAAAACGCTAAAAATGCATAAAAACACCAAAATGAGTAACACTAAAATGAGTAACACCAAAATGAGTAACACCACCACAACACACGGCTGCCAAGACTATTTTTTTTTTCTCTCTCTGTCTCTAGAGAATGGAGAATAAAACTGCATTTTCCCGAGGTTGTGTTTCACTTCTCCAGGTGACAATGGTATTTGGTTTCACCAAGAAGTGACTGAGTCACCCTGCGGCTCCTCTGCAAGAGGAACGAACAGGGTACAACAATCCAGGAGAGAACTTTCAGCATTCAAAGAGATTAAACAAGCAAATCACTGCTTTCCTAAATCGTGTCGTTGTCCACCACAGTGAAATAAATAATCACAAGATGTGAATTAATGTTGTGCTATACTATGTGATTTACATTATATGTTATTTTATGATATGTGATTTAAGTTATGGTATGTGATGTTACGTAAAGTTTGCCTCTGACTCTTTCCTCCCCCCTTTTTTGTTCCCCTTTTCTTTCTTTTTCTCTCTATCTTCTGTTTTGAAGAGAGGAAAGGACCATCATCCAAACAGGAAATTAAAATATCAGCATGAGAAATCAAACTGCTGAGAGAACAAGAACTACATACTTCCTCAAAGTAGAAACAATTTTTAATAAGCTGCCATGGGCCACTTCGCTTAATTATCAAATATTTCATAGGTAATTATGTTATTAACATTACTATCTAAACATTAAGAAACACATATGACAGAACATGTTAGGAAAATGTTCTTGAGATGTTTACTGAATTGTGTCATGGTAATAGGTTTTATTAACAGACCACCTGAAGTAAAACAAACTCTGGATTTCCATTTCCATTCTCTTATGGACGTGATAGTCTGTGAATAAAACTCAGACTAAAAGTAAGTTTAAAAAAAAACTGTCTAAGGGGAGGGAGTTCACTCTTACTGGAGTTCCAGTTCCTTTAAAATTGGAGCAAAATTATCTAAGCCATTACCCTAAAAGTCGTTCAGTTCCTCTAAGATTGGAGATATTAAATTCCAGGAGAAATGAAAGTTTAAACTGTACCAGAAAAACTATCTGGTCCTGAATAATGCAAATATGTGCACAAAAGAGAAGGAAATGCCTTTTATTCAATGTGTTCAATGAACTAATTGAATTTTAAGGCTGACATGAAAGACCAAGTCCTCCTTCCTGATAGCTTTATATGGAACATCAATAGGCCAAAAATATTAGTGGAACTGCTAATACAAAATAAATAATGATCTGAATGTCTACTTAAATGATAAATTATTAGAACAGCCTTTAATATATATAATATATATGTATTTGGCTAAACCAGCCAAAACCCAGGGTTATTAGTAAAAGAGGCAGTGTTTTTATCTTTACCATTTCAAATAAAGTTGAAAGATGTGCTTTTAACTTCAAAATCACCTCCTCGTGTTTATCATACAGATATTAAAGCATTCCCTATGGACTTCGGTAGTTTGTTTTGGTTTTGTTTGGTTTGGTTTTGATTTGTTTTGTTTTACCTCCAAGAGCAGTAAAAGGCATGTGAGCAGCTGAGAGAATGTCTTGGGGACTTGAGTTTGGGTTTGATGTGTGGATTTGGAGTGTTTTTATCAACCTCACAACTTGGGGCTTCTTCAGTTTACCCACCGAGCTGCAGGGCTGAGTGCCCCGACTTCTGACCAGCGTTAGAAACAGCAAACCCAGGCATGGAGATGTAACAAAATGGGAAATTATTCATTCCCAGGCTCGCCGCCCTGGGTTTTAGGGCCTGTCTTGAAAAAAAAAAAAAAATGCAGTCCCAGCATTTGTTTTCTGCTTTCAACACTCCCCAGTGGCAGCGTGGGATGCAGGGACGGGGCGTTATCGCCGAGCAGCAGCCGAGTCCCCTCCCGTGCAGCCGCTTCCGCAGGCAGGGCTGGGACAGGAGGTTCCCCAGCCCGTGCCGGCGTTCCCGGGCACTGCCGCCACCAGCAGCGCCGTGATTTCCATCCGGAAGCGGCTCCCAGCCAGGAAGGCGGCCGGGCACGGGGAGCACCTGCCTGGGAAGCGCCGTGAAGGCTCGGCTGCAGAGGCTGCTGGAGCGGCAGGACGAGCCCGCTGACATCAGCGTGACACCGAGCGGCACAGAGCCAGCCCGGTAACCCCAGATTTGCATAGGCGCTGGCTCCCGCAGCCAGGAGGGGAAATGCGAGAAAAGCGGACGTGGGCAGCGACTTTGGGAAAGCGCCGCGATTTCGGCCGCCGCCAGCCGATATAAAGCCCCTCCCGGCAGCGCTGGGCAGCGCCCGCTTCCCTCCGGCTGGGGCATCCCCGGCGGCGGCGGGGCAGCGAGCCGGGCTGGCCGTGGGACCGAGCTGGGCTGGCCGTGACACCGAGCCGGGCTGCCCGTGAAATCGACCCGGGCTGCCCGTGGCACCGAGCCGGGCTGCCCGTGACACCGACCCGGGCTGCCCGTGAAATCGATCCGGGCTGCCCGTGGAACCGACCCGGGCTGCCCGTGAAACCGACCCGGGCTGCCCGTGAAATCGACCCGGGCTGCCCGTGGAACCGACCCGGGCTGCCCGTGGAACCGACCTGGGCTGCCCGTGAAATCGACCCGGGCTGCCCGTGACACCGACCCGGGCTGCCCGTGACACCGATCCGGGCTGCCCGTGGCACCGAGCCGGGCTGCCCGTGGAACCGAGCCGGGCTGCCCGTGACACCGAGCCGGGCTGCCCGTGACACCGAGCCGGGCTGCCCGTGGAACCGACCCGGGCTGCCCGTGGAACCGAGCCCGTGGCATAGCCGCGTCCCGAGCTTCTCCCGGCTCCATCTCCCCAGGAGTCACCGCCCGCCGCCTCTGCTCCCAGCCCCGCATCCCTGCGGCGTCTCAGGGTGAGTCAGTCATTCCGCGTCCCACCCCTTGGAGCTTCTGCTGTTCCTTTCAAACGTCCTCGGTGAAAGGTCTAAATAACCATCTTTTACTGCTCGAGGTTGGGCTTGATGATCCTGGAGGTCTTTTCCAATCTCTTTGCTTCTCCAGGGGAGAAGCACAGTCATTTTGTTTTACCCATTAAACCAAGGGCTGCTTTTTCTTTTAATCCTCTTGTCAAAAGTCATGCCTGTGCTTGCCCCTGGCCTTTAGAATAACAGGACTTTGTGGTTAATGTGCTAAGAATGAGGCTTGCACGGTTGGGTGCTGTGGTATCTCGTTTCGAAAGGCCTGGATGTGCATGTTTGCAAACAAAGATGCTGCTGGGAGACTGCCCCCTCTTCCGCACGGCTACAGCTAGATAAAAAATCCATATAAAACACAAAGAGAAAAACATCACTCTCAAAGACATTCCTCAAAGTGCTTTGCTAGAGGGACAAAGTCCCTTTGCTATCGGGACAAAGTAAACCATGGGTGTTCCCCACCCTAATCCCTCTGGGTGTGCGTGTTTACTCACATTGATAGTGCTCACTTTTTCTATAAAAGGTCACTTTCAACTGGTGAGAAAGCTTTGGAGCGAGCTGGCTATTTTGATTGCATAATAAAATTCCACTGCAAGAGCCAGAGTTTACCTGGTTTTATAGGTTTTCTGTTTATAAATAAGACATTTATTACCTTTAGTGCAAGGGATGACCTTCCTAGGGGCAGCCAGAATGGGTTCTCACTTTGGGCATTTTGGAAGCTCATGCTTTTCTATGGGGAAGCTGCTAAGATCAGTCTGTGCAGACTTAACTTTTTTTATCCCTTTATGGGGTAAGAAGCATCCAGCTTCACTCTGATTTCTCTCTCTGTGCTGTGGGCAGGGTGAAGATGAGTGCTGAAGAGATTCGGATGTGTCCGGTAGAACTTGGAAAAAATTCCTGCCTCTATTTTGAGGGTAATTAGAGCATTTAGTAACCTTTTCTGTTTATTAAATACTGAATTAACACAATTCCTTTGCCAGTCTGATTTAATCTAACTTTCCTGTAAGGTTCAGTTTTAAGTGCTGTTAGCCCAGTATCTGAGTCAGGGGAGTATTTGTTGCTTATATGAAAAATTCTGGGGAAGGACACTCAGAAGTGTTGGAATACTGGGGAGTGGACTTGGAATGAGTAATTTCCAATCTTATGGAAAAAAGTCAGTTAGAAAACAAAATGCTTTTCTTCTTTAAAAGCAATTTGTAGCGAGTTCTTCTTGTCCTTTTGTTCACTTAAAGCCACCAATAAAACCCCAAATTTGCGTGCAATTGTTCCTCAGTTTTAGGCTTAGAGCAGCCTTCTCACTCTTAAATAACCCTAAAAAAGCATTTTGCATACCTCTGGTTTGGTGGTGACCCCAGCTCTCCAATGACTGGGTTTTCATTTGTTTTGCTCACAGATGAACCCTGTCTGCAGTGACAGCAGCTCAGCTTTGGTGGCACTGGGCTGTGGGGACACGTAGGTGGCTGCCTGGGCTCAAAGTGACTTCTTTTGTGGGGGCAGAGTTTAATATTGTTTTTCTTTCCTTTTTTTTTCTTTTTTTTTCACTGCTCACTTGGAACCAAGACGAAGATGGTAAGCTGAGAAATCATCTTTCATGATTTTGTTACTCATTTCACACTTACTAATCCAGAGAGGACAAGTTTCAAACTGAGAGTGGCTGCAAATAAACCAGAGCTACAGCTCACTGCTCCCTCCGATGCTGATGCTGCTTTAACTCCTCATTAGACACTGGCTGCTGGCTTCACCTTTCAATGCACTTTAATTGTTGGGCAAAAGAGAACTGATGCTTCTGAACTCTCACTAACAAACACAGCAGCTTTTCTTGCTTATTTAAACAAATTCCTGTGTTCTGGGAAATCTGCTTCAAACAGAGGTGTAAAAGATGATGTGGCCTTTTGTTTGATGTCGTTCTAAGAACTCCTTTCACATGACATCTGTCACGCCAAGACTGGGCTGGCAGCAAACTCTCTGAGGAGCCAACAGCTAAAATGTGAAGACTTTTGCTTTATTGTTCCTGCAGAGCTGGAGTGTGATGCCCTCTGCAAGGAGAAGACCCTGCACCGGGTGCTGAGGAACGTGAACAGCCAGCTGCTGGTGGTGCGCCCAGACCTGAACGTGGCAGCCTTCGAGGATGTGACAGACCAGGAGATGCAATCTGGTAATTCCCAAACACAAACCATCACCACTGCTCTGCTGCTTTGTCCTGCAGGTGGTTTTGTCCTTTGTAATCGTCTGCTCAATGATGGGATTGAGAATAATGATTTAAAACTCATTTGCAAGAATAAAGCCAAGCTGAGAGTGAAATTTTGTGTCTTGGGCATCAGTGATGGATGAGATTTATGGGTTAGACCAAAGCCTGCAGGATGTCACATGCAGAAAAAGGGTTGTTAAGGTTTTTGTTTGGCTCTGATCACAAAATTTTTCATTCCCCCCCTTTTTTTTTATGCTGAATTACAAAAACTCATTTTAAAATTCAAACAATGTAGTGTCATAAAAGATCTTACTTTCTTCTAATAACATTAACTATAAACTTAGGTTTGGCTTTGACTTTTTGGAGTGTTTCAGCAATTTATTTACAGCTCTATTTATTGACCATATTTATTTCTGGATGACCTATACCCAGCTCTGTTTTACTGACAGCCACTTCCACATGCCAGTCTCACTTCCTGCATGCACACAAAAGGGTCTGACCCCCTCCCCACTCTGCCTGGTGACCTCAGCTGCCTTGGACAGCACAAAGCACAACCAGAAGCCATAAAAATTCAACTCCTGGCTCTTCTGTCAGGGAAAAATATCCTGGCCAGACAGCCAGAGTTGCCAGGGGAGTGGTAAAACATCACTGAATTCAGTTGTTGCAGCTGCCTTGGAGCAGGTTCTCAATAATAACCCATTTATTTCCAGGCAAGGGGATGCATTTCAGCATTCACTGCTACAAAACCACCACGCCCTTGGCAGGCCTGCCCGTGGCCTTCAGTGTCCAAGTGGAAGACAAAAGTTACTACATGTGCTGTGAGAGGGAACGTGGAGAAATGATCGTCAGATTCAAGGTGAGGATCTGCTCCCCTCTCCTCACCTTCACCAATCCAACAGGCAGAATGAACAACTCAGGGCTGGAATAAAGCTGGTCAGGGCTTGTGCTGGGATTAACCTGCTCCCTTTTTTCCTTCCCCAGGAAGGAGAAGTTCCCAAAGAAATTCCTGGTGAGAGCAACATCATCTTTTTCAAAAAGACATTTACATCTTGCTGCTCCAAAGCGTTTAAGTTTGAATACTCAATGGAACGAGGGATGTTCTTGGCCTTTGAGGAAGAAGGCTGCCTGAGAAAATTAATCCTAAAGAAACTGTCGAAAGATGAAGTGGATGAAACCATGAAGATGAGTTTATCTAAGTTCAGTCAGAATGAAAATCACAACCTATGATGGGACACTTCAGCAGTTTTAAAATAGTTTGTTTTTTTATAGAAGAAACTTCAGTCTGTCTTTATCCAAAACGAGTCAGTTTTAACTATTCTCAGTACTTATTAAAAAAATAAATGCAAGTTCTTGGCAAGAAGCAGAAGAATGTTTTCCAGTCAGACAGAAGAGTTACACACTGAAGAAACACAAATGTGCACGTCTGTATTGTCCTGTAGGATTTGATCCCTAAAATCTTTAATGCCTGTTGACCAAACAGCTTTTGAACTAGGTTTGAACTTTTACATTCCCCAAACTCTCAGATAAGGAATTTCTCACACAAGCAGCTTAAAGACCACATCCAGCTGCATCCTGTGTGAGGAAACCCCACTTTCCATGAGAAACCCTCAGCGTGCCCAGAGGGATTTGCCCATGACTCACCCTCTGCACCCTCCTCCTCCCTGGGCCAAAATAACAAAGGTTGGCATTTAAACAAGACCACAGCTCCCTTCTGACCACAACACTAACAAAAAAATTGGCCAGCTACCTGCTTTTGTTAATAATTTCCAATCCATATTTAAAAAAACCCCACAAAATATCCAAGTCTTGCAGAATCCAAACAGCAAATGTGGTCGTTCTGCTCGTTGCATAATCACTGAAATTCTCGTCCTGTCACTATTAATAGTGCCACAGAAGTACCATGAGAATGTGGAAAGAGTTTTCCACTCCTTAGCACTGTGAAAGTCAGACAGGATGAAGCAAAAAGTTAAACACCACAATCTCAGTTCCCCTCTAAAAAATCCCTAAATGAACAGAACATTCCCTCAGCCTCCCCTTCGTTGTCTTTTCAGCCACACAGGACAACACAGACCAGAGTATTTAGAAAATAAACCTCAAAAAAGTGTTGCAGATGAACATAAAAACCTTGGAAGTTGAATGTTCCTAAAGTCAATCTGCAAAAGTATTTTTATTCCACGTCAATCCTCGTTGTATTTTCTAAGGGACATTAATTATTCTTGGATAAAGCCAAGTCTAAGTCACCTCTAAGTATGAAATCATACAAATATTCTTTGTTTTAGGCAACCCAAAAGCAGTAAAAATGGCTCAGAAGCACACACACAATTTCTGTAAATTTTTTATTGAATGGATTAAGAAAAAAAAAGTATTCCCTTTTCTACATCAACTCCCAGGGTCCCAAGAGTTACAGGGTCTGCCTTACACACTGATGTCAGAAGGAGCAGTTCAGTTTTCCACAAGCCAAGCTTGTTTTACAGAACAGGAAACCAACCAACAGTTAGAAAAGCACTCATTAAAGCTGGTATTACAAGGAGAGTTCCCTTTAGCTATGCAAGCCTGCCACTGATGTCATTAATCCATCCCAATTCACACTGCAGCCTGAACCCACTCACTCTCACTGGATGTTCTCCAGTTAAAATCCGATTTTAAATCTGTTTTAATTCTCTATATAATCTAAACTAGCTCTCAGCCCCCTGCAGGCTCACTGGGGACCCTTGGCTGTTCCTTTGCTGTGCAGGATGTTGCTGACAAGCTGATGAAGCAGAGGCAGCAGAGGACAGTGGGCTCCTCAGAGGCTCCAGAGCATGGCCACAGCCTTGCAGATGCCCACGTCGTGGTAGTTGAAGTGGCAGAGGCCGGCGAAGGTCAGGGCAGACAGGAGGTACAGCCCCGCGTTGGCCACTTTAATGGGCACATCTCCGTGCACATAATCAGTGATTACCTGGCCCAGACCCCTGAACAAGAGAGAAAAGCTCAAATCAGCAAAGTTCACCCACTGAAATCCATCCACTTTGTGTCCCCGCTCTACCAATTGTGTTTTTTTTTTTTTTTCTCCTCCCCTGCTGCCACCAGCCTCTCCTGAAGAGTGCTCAGCTCCCACTCAGAAAGAGGATGAATCTATTTCAGAAACAAAAAATTCCACAGATTCTACTGAAAACACACAGATTGCCTCAGAGTTTTCTGGAGGAAACCAAGTGCTGACCACAGCTCCCCAGACAACAGAATCCTTGGGATCTGCCTCCTTATCTGACTTCCAAGGACTGGAAAAGAGGAAAACCAAGGAAATATCTGGGACCAGGCACTGTCACAAAGACACAGAAGACTCCTGGGCATGCATTTAGATTAGAAGAGTGGCAACCAGAGAGATTAGCACATTTTCAGGTTTTTTCTACATCTGGTGAAGTGAACTCCAGTCCAGATTGGAACTATCCAGCAACACGAGACACAGGATGCTTATTTGGGGAAAAAGCTCCTGGTCAGAGCAAGGGAAGTGCAAGAATCCCTGGCACAAATTCCTAAGGGCAAAACTGAGGTTGAAGAAAACCTGCCACCCCCAGAGTATCAGGAAAATCTGCCTTCTCCTTGAGGCAAGGAACTCCCAAACCAGGATCACCTCAGGAAGGTGGCTGCTGCCAATCTGCCCGACCACGTGGCTGGATCCACTCCTAATTAGCCCTGTCCCTGCTCTCATTAAGGTTCACAACAGAACTGAGCAAACATCCATCCAGGAACAAAGGAAATAATCCTCCAGCTCTCCTTAGTGGAATATTTGCTGTGAGCTCTTTATTTTGCAGAACCTCATCACCACTGAGGTGCACAAAGCTAGTGCACAGAGCTTCAGAGGCAGAATATTTTTATATTATTTTTATCCAGATCTGTCCTCTTTCTGTTCCCTCTGCTCACACAACACTGGTTCTTCCACAGGTCAAAAACATCCAGGATTTTACACTTCCAGGGGCAAGGAAGTGCTCCTAAGGTCAAGCTACCAGAAAATTTTTATGGATTCCTTTTCTGACTGAGAGAACAACGTGAGAAAGGAAGTCCAAAGTACAACCACTCCTGCCAAAGATCAGGACTGTCACAGAACCTGGGAGACTGAGGGCTTTTCCCAGCTGTTTCACACTAGCCCAGGATGAGGTTTGGAGCCAGCAAACCTCCCTTGCAGTGAGCTGAGCCCTGCTGTGCTTACCAGTGGCCGTGCAGGGTGAGGGCTGCAGCCAGGGAATAGTCCACAGCTGGTCCAGGGCACAGGTAGGCTGCAGGGAGCAGCCCCAGCAGCAGCACACTGACAGCTCGCTCCCCTGTCCAGTGCAGAGATGCAGCCTTGGAACTGCCTGCAGGGAGAAACATTCTCAGGGAAAAGCCCCTCTGCCAGGGGCTGGAGGCTTATGAAATCACTGTCTGCAGGGAGAAACATTCTCAGGGAAAAGCCCCTCTGCCAAGGGTGCTGTGGTATCCCAGTTTCGAAGGCCTGGTTGTGCATGTTTGCAAACAAAGATGCTGCTGGGAGCCTGCCCCCTCTTCTGCACGGCTACAGCTAGATAAAAAAAAAAAATCCATATAAAATACAAAGAGAAAAACATCACTCTCAAAGACATTCCTCAAAGTGCTTTGCTAGAGGGACAAAGTCAAATGGATTTGAAATCACTGCCTGCAAGGAGAAACATTCTCAGGGAAAAGCCCCTTTGCCAAGGGCTTTGAAATCTGGGGTGTCTGCAAACCAAACCCCAGCATGACAATACTTGGGAACACAACAGGAGCATCAGCCCAGGCTGAAACCATCAGGAATTGACTCTGAGAAATGACCAATGCACCACCCACAAAGTGCTCAGCTGTTGTCTGGGTTTTTGCTGCTCTCCTCTGTCTCTTTAAGGAGTTTTCTAAAGGCTTATTTTTAGCCTTCTGTGTTTACCTTCTGCAATGGAGTCAGATACAATTTTATATAAATAACCTTTTGTTATTGTAAAATCCCAACAATGTTTGCATTCTTCTCATAAGGAGGAGACTGTTGATGGGCTGTTGGGTTGCCCAGTGTGGTTGGAGAGGAAGATTTTCTTCCTCCAATCCATGGTCACTGCTGGAATTTGATAAATGTTGAAGCTGTAAATAAACTGCCTCTTTTCTGCCTTGGACACCACAACATGTGGGTGTCGGTTCTTTGTGTCGTGTGTCAACCAACACACAGATCTCATCCATCCACCTAAACCAAAATGGAAATGTTCTCCTTCGTTTTGGCACGGAGGAAGGAAATTTAGAAAGTGACAAGGCAAGGAAAGCAAAGGATCTGAAGTTTGGACCTGAGCAAAGTGCAAACTGCAGAGCTGCTAACTGCTAACAGTGCTGCTGAAGGCGAGGGTGCACACCCCCCTCACAGCCTGAGGCACCACAACAGCAGGATTATTTATCATAAATAACATCTCTGCACATTACTGCCCTACCTAACAACGCTCAGCATTTCATAGCTTTTCCCTGAAATCAATGGGCATTTAGGATTATTTTTTCCCTTTTGCTGGTAACACCCAACAAGACACCAAGAGAACCACTGCACCATACGTAAACCTTTTCTTTGTTACAGCTGCCACTTAAAATCTCATAAGAGGCCAAAAAAATTTATAGACTCAGCCTGGTTTGGGATGGGAGGGACCTTAAAGCTCATCTTGTTTTTAGGTCCCTGTATGGCCACCGGGTACCACCCCCATCACCTCTGTCCTTTATCCCTGCGCTGCTGTTGGAGGATCCGAGCCAAAATCTGATCCTTTACAACCCATTCCTGACAGAAGCACAGAGTATTCAGGAGTTGGAACTCAGATCAAATCATCTAACCACAGCGCCCGCAGGATGCCTTGTGCTAATCCCGGGTGCTCGGAGCTCCATCCAGCAGCCCCAGGGATGGGAAAAGGAGCCCTGATGCCGGGAAAACGAGAGCCGCGCACGCAAACATGGACAGACAGACAGACAGACAGACAGACAGAGACAGGGCCGTACCGTGTCCCTGGCGGGGCGGGCCGTGGCTGTCGCGGGCCGGAGCGCAGCGGGCGGCGGCGGCACCGAGCGCGGCGGGGCGGCGGAGCAGGGCCGAGCCGAGGAGAGCTGCGGGGACAACGGGGGCACGGCGTGAGCGCGGGGATCCCGCGGCCACCGGGGTCCCGGAGCCACCGGGATCCCAAAGCCACCAGGGTCCTGCATCCTCCGGGGTCCCGCAGCCACCGGGGACCCAAAGCCACCAGGGTCCTGCATCCTCCGGGGTCCCGCAGCCACCGGGGACCCAAAGCCACCGGGGTCCCAAAGCCACCAGGGTCCTGCATCCTCCGGGGTCCCGGAGCTACCGGGGTCCTGCACCCACCAGGGTTCTGCATCCTTCGGGATCCCACAGTCACCGGGGTCCCGCACCCACCGGGGTCCTGCACCCACCGGGGTTCTGCACCCTCCGGGGTCCCGCACCCTCCGGGATCCCGCAGTCACCGGGGTCCCGCAGCCACCGGAGTCCCGCACCCACCAGGGTCCCGCACCCACCAGGGTCCCGCACCCTCCGGGGTCCCGCACCCTCCGAGGGTCCCGCACCCCCGGCCGCACTCACCCAGGGCGGCCCCGCGGGGCCGTGCCCGCAGCAGCGCCAGCGCCATGTCCGCTCCAAGGGCACCGCGCCCGGACACGGAAACGCCGCCCGAGCTTCCGCTTCCCCCCCGGCAGCGGCGGCGGCGGCGGCGGCGGCGGCGGCGGCGGCGGCGGCGGCGGAGCGCCCCGGGGCAGCTGCGGACTGCCGGGGGCAGCCGCGAACTGCCGGGGGCAGCCGCGAACTGCCGGGGGCAGCTGTAGGTGGGATTTGGGGAGGGAACCCTCCCCTGGGAGGGTGGGCAGGCTCTGGCACAGCTGCCCAGAGAAGCCGTGGCTGCCCCGTCCCTGGAGGTGCCCTGGGCCAGGTTGGAGCACCCTGGTAGAAGGTGGTGTGCTCATGGAAATGGATTATCTCTAAATTCCCGTCCAGCCCAAACCGTTCTGTAATTCTGTAATTCTGTCTTTAACCCGCAGCAGACCCAGGTGCTCCTCACCTGTGCGTTCACTACTGAAACACCTTTGTACACACCATGAACCCCTCTGTGAACATCCCCTTTTCCCTCCCATTTGAAGGGAAAAAAAAAGGAACAGCAGTCGGGGCTTGGAGTGAGGATTTAGAGCTGCTGGCATTGTTTTGTGTTTGTCCAGGACACAACAATCACCTCACACATTTCCCCAGTGCCCTGATTTCATCTGCAAGCGTGCTCAAGCAGAAACAAACAGCACAGGGAGGACACAGGCACCACCCAGACTCCCAGGCCTGTGCTCTGTCCCCGGGCTTTGCTCCAGAACAATGACCAAAGCATCAAACACATCTGGATTTATTTGTTTTATTAAAAGGCTTGGCTGTTCACTGCAGGGAGGACGGCCTGGCACCAGTTTCTCCAGTAACACTGGGCAGAGCAGAGACAGGACACAACACCCAAGGCCTCTCTGTCAGCACAAATGGTTTCAGCATCCCTATGGAGAAGGAAGGAAGGAAGGTAGACACGGTGGCCAGCCCACAGCAGGCTCTGGACAGGAATCTAAACCAAGCAAGTGAACTGGTGGCTTTTTTCACCATTAGGGAAGAAGTCACTGCACCTTCAGCTGGAATGGGAATATTCCCTCAGCTCCCCTGTGTCCAGCTGACCTCATGCACGCCCCCACAGCTCTGAGTTTGGTGGAGGACGGGAAGACAAAACTACCGTGGGGGTTACAGTGACATTTCCTCTGCTACCAGCTTGATTTATCAGCCTGTCCTCTCTCCTACTGGCCATTCTTTTGGTGAGCCAAACGAGCAATCCCTTCAAACATAATTGAACAAAAAACCCAACCTGATCACGGCCAAAGAATCTGAAGCTGGCAGGAGCAGCCCAGCTGTGGGCCAGGGAGGTGCTGCCCTGCACTGCTGCCCGGCCAGCCCAGCCCAGGCTGTGTGTGTGTAAACCACAGTGCTGAGTGACAAAGCCCTGCCTCTGCCCTCCCCTCCTGCTCTGAGCTGCACCCAGACCCCTCAGTCCTCATCAGAGCTGTCCTCAGATTTCTCATCCCCCGCCACCTTCCAGTTCTTCCTCTTGCTCCTCTTCTCGGGCACCTCGCTCGGCCGCTCGGGCACGGAGCTGTGCCGCTTCTTTCTCTTCCTGGGGGGCCGCTTCTCCTTCCTGCCCTCGGGCTCAGTGTCCTCAGAGCTGCTGGTGCTGGAGCTGCTTGCATGGCAAAAGTCACTCTCCTGCCCAGAAGAAGAGGTAGGTTCCTTGGCAGGCACTTTCCTGGGCTTTTTCTTGCGCTTGTGTTTTCCTTTCCGGGCGCTTGGAGTCTCCTCCTCTCCTGAGCCCTCGCTGTCCCCCCGGGAGGAATCTGTGGAAGTTCTCCCCTGCTCCTTTTTCTTTTTCTTCCTCTTCTTGTGCGAGCGCTTTTTCTGCTTCTTCTTGTGGGACTTCTTGGTTTTTTTCCTTTTGTGGGACTCACGGGCCATTTGCTTCCCCAGGTGGGATTTCTTCTTCCCATTGACAGCATTTTGCTCATCTCCTTCCTGCTGATCACTGCAAAAAGAACAGGAGGAGGTGAACTGAAAGCCACTGTAAGCCTGAGAAATATTGATGATTCAATATTATATCCAATATATAATATTATATATTTATATCTATTCTGTAAGCCTGAGAAATATTGATGATTCAATATTATATCCAATATATAATATTATATATTTGTATCTAATCTGTAAGCCTGAAAAATATTGATGATTCAATATTATATCCAATATATAATATTATATATTTGTATCTAATCTGTAAGCCTGAAAAATATTGATGATTCAATATTATATCCAATATATAATATTATATATTTATATCTAATCTGTAAGCCTGAAAAATATTGATGATTCAGTATTATATCCAGTATATAATATTATATATTTATATCTAATCTGTAAGCCTGAAAAATATTGATGATTCAATATTATATCCAACATATAGTATTATATATTTATATCTATTCTGTAAGCCTGAAAAATATTGATTATTCAATATTATATCCAATATATAATATTATATATTTATATATAATCTGTAAGACTGAAAAATATTGATGATTCACTATTATATCCAATATATAATATTATATATTTATATCTATTCTGTAAGCCTGAAAAATATTGATGATTCCGCTGGGTTGTAGGTTAAAAATAATTAATTCTCTCTTAAAATCTTGTTTTTCCACTCTCCAGGATACTGCAAGAATTTATTTACCTCCCTCACTCGTAGATTTTGGCAACTCCAGCTAAACCTGTGGATCTTAATTACTACAAAAGACTCTCCTAAGATTCACGCCACATTAATGGATTTGAGTTTTTTAACAGCAAGGCTTTGCATTCGAGGCTGATCTCTATTCAAGTTTGTGAAATTCTTTGCAGAACTTGTCAGAGGGCAGATTCTGGATCTGTCAGTGAGGGTGTCTGCCTTACCTGTCTGTGTCAAACTCTTCAGGGTACAACTCCTTATAGCCACTGTGCCCCCACCTGTAAGAAAGCAGAACCATCCATTAAAAACAGACAACGTGCTTGAGGACAAAAATGCAATTCTGAAAAGGCAGAGCCACAGAATGGATTTGAGTTTAGACAGGGAGGAAGGAAACAGGACTGATTTGGTTGGTGCTATTTAAATACACCTCATGTTCTCAAACCACAACTCAGATTTCTCTAACACAGCCCTGGACTTGTGTTTCTTGAGATTTTTTTAAGCTTAATGGGCAGAGTAATAAATATTAAGCTTAGGGCTGGGCTTTTGCAGCTTAGTGTGGCTTAGAAACTCCACAGATGAGCTCAAACTGGTTATTCTGTGACGTGGCAGAAGCCTGTACATGTTATTCATTCTCAAAATGAGCTCAAGCTCTCTTTCATCACAGCACACACCAAACAGAAATGTGTCATTTTTCAGTACAAGGCTCCAAAAAGGTGTTTTAATCACCACCACAGCAGATGGAATCCCCCCACAGACCTGTCAGGCATGTTGGCTTCGCACTCATACAGCTTTTTGTTCCAGGATCTGGCCCTGAGGAGATCATCTTCCACCAGGTCGAGGAGCTGCGGGTTCCTGGGTTTCCAGTCCGCCCTGTGCCCCTCCTCGTCGAAGCCGTCGCTGCGCATGCGGCTGCTGTGGGGAGGGAAGGGCTCCTTCAGGTGGGGGAACACCTCCAGCTGCCCCCCAAAGCCCCCCAGAGCCCCACCTGGCACCTCAAACCTGCCACAGCTCAATAAATGGTCAGGCTTAAGCAGAGGTTTGACCTCTCACCAGGGAGTCATGAAGGGGAAAATAAATATTTCGGTGGTGTGTCTCACCTGGAGGTGTCTGACAGCATTCTGCTCTGCCTTTTCCAGTAAGTCTCTTCTGTCTGCTTCTCCCACTCCCTTATTTTCCACATTTCTGTCTCTTCCTGGAGCTGGAAGTCACAGAAAGGGGAACGACTTTAACATCAGGGAAAACACGTGAGCTCCAACCTCAACGCCCCTGGTAAGAAAACTCAGAGCCACCTTTCCTCCCATCCCCAAACAGAGCACTATTTACACACATCTGCATCCAAAGGAGAACCTCCTGATGGTGGTTAGACCTGCTGAATTATGATTCATGAAGCAGTATGCTAAACTTGATGGAGTTGCCTAATCTTGCACTAAAATCCTGCCCGTGCACACTAAGTTCCAACTGTTTCATGCAATTAAAAGCACATAGACACTGCAACAAACAAAACCTATTAAAGATATGCTACTTTTTAAGTAAATACAGACACATTCCCTCACCCCGGGGTGAGTACTGAAGAGAAACGGGGTGAAACCGAAACTCGGGGAAAACCGGAACGAGGTTAAAAAACTAAGGCGACCCTGAGGATGCGGCCGATTCACCGAACTCCTTTTATTTCTGCCAAACGCTCCCGGCTCTCCCCTGCGGGATCGGCAGCGGGGCACGAAGCCTGCCCCGCACCCCGGGACGTCCCCCCAGCACCGTCCGCCACCCCCGGCCTGTCCCCGCACCCCGGGATGTCCCGCACACCCAGATGTCGCCGCACCCCGGGATGTCCCCGCACTCCAGGGCTGTCCCCGCACCCTCACCATGTCCCCGCACTCCGGGATGTTCCCCCAGCACCGTGTGCCACCCCCGGCCTGTCCCCGCACCCTCACCATGTCCCCGCACCCCGGGATGTCCCGCACACCGAGATGTCCCCGCACCCTGGGATGTCCCCGCACCCCGGGATGTCCCCCCAGCACCCTGTGCCACCCCCGGCCTGTCCCCGCACCCCGGGATGTCCCCGCACCCCGGGATGTCCCGCACACCCAGATGCCACCGCACCCCGGGATGTCCCCGCACTCCAGGGCTGTCCCCGCACCCTCACGCCGTCCTCCCCTCAGCCCGGGCCGCCCCGCTCGGCCCCGCAGGCCCCGGGCCTCACCTTGTTGTGCGCTCCGGTGTGGCGGATGACGTTGCGCAGCAGCACCTTGCCCACGGGCACGCGGGACATGCTGCGGGCGCTGCCGGTGGCTGTGCCGGTGCCGGTGCCGGTGGCGGTGGCGCTGCCGGTGGCGGTGCCGGTGGCGGTGCCCGCCGTGTTTGTGGCGGCGGCGGCGGGGCCGGGCCGGGCGGGGGACGCGGAAACTGCGCGGGGCCGCGCGCGCGCCGCTTCCGGCGCCGTCTCCAGGGCAACGGCGCCGCCATGGCCGTGAGGGCCGTGAGGTCCGGGCGGCCGAAAGGGACCCGAACCGCCCCCAAAATGGACCCGAACCGCCCCCAAAACGCACCCGAACCGCCCCTAAACGGACCCAAACGGACCCAAAGCGCCCCGGTATCCCCGGGCCCGGCACCGAATCTAGCCCCGCGCTGTCCCCCGTGGCTCGGACTGCCTGGGATACCGCGATGGGTCGGGGACAACAGGTGGCAGCTCTAAAGAAATCCTCTTTTGGGGGAAAAAATGGTTTTAATAAATTTTTAAATAATAGTTTTAGTAAACTTTAAGTCTTGCTTGTGATTTATTGTTTTAATTACCTTTTAATTAATTGTTTTCCTTAATCGTGGTTATTCTTAGCCAGCATTTAGCAAAGCTGTTTTAAGATACTGCTACAGAAACACAGCTTGGGAAAATGACTGAAACTTCTTGAAGTTTTGGCACAAAATGCCAGACTGAAAATCTTCAGTGGTGGGGGGAGTTTAGGGCGTTTTTAATTCACTTTTTACTCATGAGGGGTGAATATCTCAAATGCCTTTAGAGATGAAAGTGGAAAAGGAAGGTTGGAGGAATAGTAGCACCACCAAAGTTACAAAAAAAAAACCCAAAAAAACACTGTAAATATTCAAAGAATACTCGAATATTTGTTATTTGCTGTAGTAAAGAAGCACCCAGTAAAGATGCTTCACTGCACCATTCAAGGGACAGCAGGAACAGTGGTGATTTGTTTTTTGTTAAATAAATGGACAGGATTCCCATGGTTAGAGCAGCTCTCTTCAAGTGTTTAATGCTGGAAGAACCTGTCACACACAGCCCCACGGGTGAACAGTGCAGAGAGGAAGCAAAAAGCAAATGTCTGGGGAAGATCTGTGATTAAATTTCAGGTTAATAGGGTGAGTTTCACTGTGAAAGGCTGCAGAGCACTGACCCAGAGCAGGAAAGCCACACACAACTGAAGAGAAAAGCACATGGTTTAGTAGTTGTCAATTCCAAACATTTAATGGAACATGGGTTCACTAGAGCCAGTCTGGAATCAGGGTATTTCAGGTCATTCAGGAAAATCCAAAATCTTAAAGCACTTTTTTTTTTTTTTTCTGCTTAAGCAAGGCATCACAGCAACCAGACACTAAATAGTTCCCACAAAAATATTTAATTTCCACAGTATTTTCTTTCAATATCTTTAGTGAACTATGCAGAATTTTACAGGAGACAGTACTTAATGCAATATACAGAATAACAGGATCACCCTGAACAATTTCTTCCTTTTTTTTTTCCAACTCTGCCCCCCTATTTAATTCTCCTGGTCACTCTGTCATTACTGCACGGTTGTCCTTTTTTTTTTTACATGAACATTTCCATGTGGAAACTGGAATTTCAGAATGTTCAGCACCGCAGCCCTTACGGGATGCAATGCCTGGGAGAACGGGACACGAGTCCAACAGACTGGAGAAGCACCTTACATACAATATGTACATGGAGAGCACGTTCTGCAGCTTTACTGAGGCTGGACAACACAGACAATCCAGGGAAAAGGTCTGCAATTCCAGTGGCTTAATCAGAGCTTCCTATGTTAGAATGCCTGAAACGAAAAATCCCAAACATCCCAGTCCTCACATGATTAAGATCCCCTGGTGGGATTTCTCAGCGTGTGGGGTTTTGTCTGTACTGGCTCCCAACACACACTGAAAACGTTCCTGCACAACAGTGGCTTCCACGGCATCAGAGCCTGGGCTGAACTCAGCCAGAGGAACAGCAGCTGCAGTTTCCAGAGGAGAAGCAGATGTCAGTGAGAGTCCGTGAGCAGACAGCACATTTCCCTGGGGTGCCCCACAGCTGGCACCCCACAGACAGCAGTGCTCTTTCACCTGAAAGTGCTCAAAAGGGATCACGCAGCTGAGAAGGTCCCGGCCAGTGCCAGATCCCAAAAAAAGGCTTTGGAACGGCAGCACTCGGCCTTTGGGACACTTTCCCCAGGCACTTCAGTCCCTCAGTGCTAGTTATCTCCCCCAGCCCAGGAACAGGGCATGGGGGAGCTCCCCTCCTCCTTGTACCTTTCTGTGGCCATCTCATCTGCGCTCCTGTCAACAGATGTTTGAAATTCCAATCTCTGACAACACTGAGGTCATGAAACTGTTGGTATGCACCCCCTGGGCACCCAAGTTTAGAAGCAGCTGGCATAATGCCAGGATCATTTTGTTTTGTTTTGTTTTTTGTTTTAATCTGGGATGCTTAACTCTATTTTGGAAGAGTTTGCAAGTTAACTAACTGTATAAAAATACAGTGTAGCTGTAATATTGCTCTGAAAAGCACTTTTGCAAACTTTTTTTTTTTTTTTTTTCTGTACAGACTGGTAAGTAACATTACCAGATAATATAATACATATTTTAAATAAAAAAAAGGAACTCTCTTAAAGTCTGAACACTAAAGTCTAAATAGCTTGTTTAAAACACAACAGTGTGACCCAGGAAAATTCTGCTTTGCATGGTTAAATTATAGCAGCATGGTTACTGGCTTTTCAAGGAAATTCTTGAACTCAGCAAGCCACTGTGCTCCAACTGCTCCATCCACAACACGGTGGTCACAGCTCAGGGTGACAGACATCACGCTGGCCACGTCAAAGCTGGGAGAAAAAATGACAAAACAAAGGTTAACACACTCCTCTGCAAGGCACTGCTACTCCTGGAGAGCCAGGAAGAGCAGCTGGTGCTTGGTGACAGATGTTTCCCCAATTGCACTGGGGAGCAGATCACTTTCATTCCTTCTCTGAGGAAAACTAAGGAAGGAATTTCCCACAGGCACTAAAAACACCTCTGTGTGTTCCCCTGGGAGCTCAGCTTTCCCTGCAGCACAAGGATAGCCCCACACAAAGAAAAAGAACCATTTTAGTTCCAAGCAAGGGGATATTATATCCCTTTAGGTTTTCCTTAAATGCAAATTTAGGCAAGTACTGAAAGCACTGTGTCAACAATACATTTTAGGGTTTTTAAAATTATTATCTGATGTAGGAAACTAGGGATGATTTCAGAGTCTGAGCTCAGGATCAGATGGAAACTCACCCTTTGTCATTATCAGCTGGTACTAGTCTTTCTTCTGATGAACCCACTGCCAGGATGCAGGCTTGAGGTGGATTGATGATGGCAGAGAAATTCTTAATCCCATACATTCCCAAATTGGAAATGGTGAAAGTACCACCCTAAAGAAAACAAACACATTCGTGGTGAAACTCACAAAAACTGTTCCATGTGGGAATATGAGCAGAGGGGGGGATCTCATTCCAGTGTGCAGCTTCCTGATGAGGGGAGGCTCTTTGGTGAGCAGGGGAGGCTCCAGGGAGAGACTGGAGCTGTGCCAGGGGAATCTGGAATGGAGATCAGGGAAAGGTTCTTCCCCCAGAGGGTCCTGGGCACTGCCCAGGCTCCCCAGGGAATGGGCACGGCCCCAGGGCTGCCAGAGCTCCAGGAGAGCTTGGACAGCACTCCAGGGGTGCCCAGGGTGGGATTTGGGGGTGTCAGTGCAGGGCCAGGAGCTGGATCAATGATCCCTGTGGCTCCCTCCCAGCTCAGGACATTCTGTGGTTACCGAACAAAGCCCAAACATCACAAAACAGCCTTTGCTCCTTTTTAAACAAACCAAGAGCAGCAGAGTTTAACAGCACCACGGGTGTCTCACCTGGAATTCGTGAGGCTGGAGCTTCCCTTCCCGGGCTTTGGCTGCCAGGGAAGCCACGTCCTGGCTGATGGCAGCCAGGCCCTTGATGTGAGCGTTGAAGACGATGGGGGTGATGAGCCCTGCGGGGGTGCTGACGGCCACACTCACGTCCACCACATGATTCCTGCAACACACACAGCAGCTGAAATCTCCCCAGCAAGAGAGATAACGAAAAAAGGGTTCAGAACAGTCCAGGCAACCCAAAATTAACATTAATCTGCTGCAATTATTTCTTGCCCACCAGCCTTAGACTCAAAGATTTTATCACTTTAGCAAAACCTCTTACCTTCACATTGTATTTTCCCCCCCTTCCCTCAAATCCCAGCAGTTCTGTTTTGCCATGAACAAAGGAAGTTTCTGGCTCTGACCATGCCACAAACTTACTGCCTAATAACTGTGTCCATCCACGAAGAATTTGCCTCTGGCACCTTCAAGCACGCCAAAGCCGAAGCTTTAATTATGAAATCGTTGACAGAAAGCTTCATCTTACCCGAGACCTCCTGCAAATAAAGAGATTCCAGGTGTGTGTTTGTCCCCTGCACATCACCCCAGCTAACAAGGGCACTCACTGCAGTTCACAGGAAACAATTGTTACACAACAATCACACCACTTGCAAGCATTAAAATTCAAATATAATTTAGGAGGTGAAAGTATCTCCTACAGAATTTAAGAATGCAGTTTTTTTAAGGCTTAGTTTTCCTCAAATTTGGCTTAGAATTATTATTCTGCCTAAATTTTTTTGCCTTTCTTCTTATTAAAAAGCTTTTTATCCTTTTGTTTTCCATCTGAAATAATGAACCACCACCAGAACAGCCTCTTAGGAAAGCCAGGAATCAGCAGACATGAGGAAAATCTCATTCTGTCACAGACAGACCAGAACTGACCCACAGGAGGCACTGAAGAGAGTGGCTTTTTCCAAGCCAAGATGCCAGAACTCACCTGGTTGAGCTCTTTCCTTAGCACCAGGACTTTCCCCATGTTCACATCGATGGACAGGTAGTAGTGAGGTATCGTTTGTTTGGACTGCATCAGCCTCTGGGCGATCACCTGGGGGTGTGCAGAGCAAGGCACACAGATCAGCCTGCAGAACTCATGGCTCAAAGGGATGATGGAGAGGGCTGGAACCTTACCCTGCGAATGTTGCTGATGGGGATGTCTGTGAAGGTCCCCTCGGGTGCTGCTGCAGCAGCTGCAGGAGCTGCCCCCGGAGCTGCAGCCTGCAGGGAACACCAGCGTCACTCCCAGAACACCCAAACACCAACTGCAGCTCAGTGCTGAGGCCAAGCTGCCTCTCGGTAGGAGCAGCAGCTATTTCCACCTCTCCAGTCCCCACCAGGCTCCTTCTAACCCCTACATTTGATTATTAAATGCAGTATTGGGTGATTTAGCAGTACAACAGAGATGTGCTGCAGTGGAGCTCCCAGCCCAGCTGCTTGTGCAGCACACAGAGGAATAGTTCCATCAGCTCAGGGACAACACAAACCACGGGATCAGAACACTTCTGGGGCAGCAGTGGCAGGCTGGGCTTTGCTAGGTCTGGCTTTCCTTCTGATCCCCTCTCTTCAGCAATGCTGGACCAGCTGGCACTGGGTGACCCCAGCCCGTGAAGATTTGGCAAACAAAGGAAGGGTTGGGAGCACACTATTTTTTTTTTCCTCAGTGGAATATCAAAGGGACAAACAAAGGGAGAAGGCTTCATCAGTATTTCTGGCAAGTTAAATTTCACAGTCACCACTGCCCACACAATCCAGCAGTGCCAGGGCCATGCAGGAGCTGCCCTTCCACAGAGCCTGTCCATGCCTGTACCATCCATCCCCACAGATTCCCAGCTTACTCACTGGAACAGCCTTTGATGGCACAAATGACTCCACATCCTTTTTGGTGATTCTGCCATCTGGTCCAGTACCTGAAAGGGGCAAAGGAAAATGGGAGAGGATTTTGATTATTTCCAACATGGCTTTACTGCTAAAGGTAGAGAGAAATCACTGAACACAACTCCTGGTTGGTTCACAGCTGCACAGTCAGGAAGAACAGGAAAATAGGGATCTACAGGGACAGAAAACTGACAGAGAGAGCAAAGAAGTGGAAAGGAAGGTACCTTTCACTTGGGTAAGGTCGATTCCTTTCTCTGCTGCCAATTTCTTTGCCAGGGGACTGACCACGACCCTTCCTCCTTTGCGGGGTGGCCCCGCTGCGGGGGCTGCTGGAGCAGGAGCAGCAGCAGGCTGGGGAGGAGGAGGAGCAGCTGCAGGAGTTGCCATCACCTTAACAAGGAATCAAAGCCATCAGTGGAATGCCCAGCAAGAGAACTGGCCCATCTAATCAAGAGATAATCACTCATCTGCACAAAGGCTCCCAGAAATGAAATCAGACACTCGCTGGGAAGGTCAGCTGAGCCATACACCAAATAAAGAACTTGTGCTCCCCATATTCAAGGAGGAGGAATCAGAACTGGCACAAGCAACAAGCTGGGAAAAAAGATCAGAAGGAATGAAACCTGCTGTAGGTCTTGGAGGGCAAATGAGTGATCACTTCTCAACAGATGGATCAGCCTTGCACTCACGGATCAGAACACTCCAGTGAAGCCAGGGCTTCACACTGGCAACACCAGCTCAGCTCAGCCCTGCCAGTGGTGCCCAGGGCTCGTCCTTACCGGTGGAGGAGGAGGAGGAGGAGCAGCTGGTGCCTTCATGTCAGTGACTGCAGCAGCCTGGTAGTCAGCAAAGGCAGGAATATCAGCCTCCTTCTCCACAATGATGCACAGGGGAGCTCCTAAGGGCACATCTCTTGTTCCTTCAGGCACCAAGATCTTGGCCAGGTAGCCTTCCTCCTGCACTTCAAAGCCTGCAGGGGAGACAGACAACACTGAGGAGCTGAAGAGCTGCTCTGGAGACTCTGGCAGCTGAAGCCCTGTCCTGCAGGAGAATCCCTTCCAGCAGGGAACTCTCCATGCACTTGCTAAGAAGGATTGATGAGGAAATAAAAGTGGTTTTAGGAGCTCCAATGTTTGGCTCTCCAGTGGAATAAGATTTTAACTAAACCTGTCCCACAGCATCACCCCTGAGCAGCCAGAGGAGCTGGCAGAGGCTGCTCAGGACCCTTCCAAGGGCCCCTCAGCCCCCCTTGGCTGTGGAGGACTCACCTATTGTGGCTTTATCTGTCTCAATTTCGGCCAGTAAGTCTCCCTCGTTCAGCTTCTCCCCAACCTTCTTCTCCCACCTCTGCACTGTGCCCATTGTCATGGTGGGTGACAGAGCAGGGAGAGTGACCTGGGAAGGGACAGGACACACCACAATCACATCCTGGTCATCCAGGAGGCTCAGGAACACGGTGTGAACTCCTGAGAAATGATGCCAACCTAAAGAAGCAGCTTTAATGCACTCCTAGGTCTGGCTCCATGACAGCCAAGAGGAGCTGTCCCACTGCGCTGCTTTGGCTTCTTTTAGCAAGGCCTGAGCAGGAGAGCAAGCAAGAGCAGAGGGCAAGAAATGGATCAATCAAAATAATCATCACTGCCATCACCCTGCAAGGCTGAGGGGGGCTTGAGGAACAAGTCACTTTGTCACTGTGACACACACACGTGGAGCAGAACTGGGCAGAGGGGGCAAGCAGAGGGAAGGAAGCAACTTCAGCAGCCACAACACCAATTTAGAAGCCATTCATTAATTCTTTTATTACTGACTTTGAGTAACATCTCAGCCAAATCAGTTCCCGTGTGTTTTATCTGTGGGATGAGGTTCAATATCCCAGATTCTCTTTTTCAAAGTGATGTCAAAGCAACCCCCTGTACAAAGTGCTCAAATCCATCAGTGGATACACCTCAAAACCTGAGCAAAGCAAAAAGATTATACCACACACACACAATTCATTATTAGTCACCCACAGACACATCTGGTGTGCTCACCAGAGCACCACAGACTGGAGCTCTGCTCTGAGATACGAGCAGAGCTTATCCACGTTAATCAATTCCCTTTCCAGACAGTTTTTATGACAAAATGCCCCACAGGCAGCAATGCCAGGGGCAGAAAAAGAGTGCAAGAAGCCTTAAAGCAGGAGCAGTGCTCTCTTACCTGCATGTGAGGAGGGTAAGAGCTGCCAGGGGCCTGAGGAGAAGGCTGAGGAGAAGGCTGAGGTGGTGGGGAGGGGGCTGCAGCTGGAGGGGGAGGCACTGAGGCTGCAGGGGCAGCAGCTGCTGCAGAATCCAGGGTGTAGTTTTTGAAGGCATCAACAAATTCAGGCCTAGAAGAACACACAGAGCCCCAAACCCCATCAGGTGATGGTCTCAGTCTCTCACTCAAGGCACCCCAGAAGCCCCAAGAGGGGAAATTCACATCAAGGGTTAGGAAAATACATACTTTTCTACTGTGATACATATTATGGCCCCAATAGGAACATCCCTTGTTCCTTCTGGCACCAGGATCTTGGCCAGGTAACATTCCTCCAGGCTCTCAAAGCCAACTGTAGCTTTGTCTGTCTCCACCTTTGAGAGAGAACAGAAGATGGTGAGCCCAGAGCCTCTCAGCCCTGGAAAAACCACCCAGAGGCAGCAGCTCTAGGGAAGTTTGCCCTCAAACCAGCTCGGAGAGGCTGAGAGCAACTCCTTCCCACCAGCATCCCGTGGGATCTGTGATCCAAAACCTGTCTTCAGCCAGGGACAGCCCCCAGGCCACATGTGCAGCTGGTGAGAGACCACCCAGCCTCGTCCCCAGGTACCTCTGCTATGAGATCTCCTTCGTTGATCTTGTCCCCTTCCTTCTTCTCCCAGCGCGCGATGGTGCCCATCTGCATGGTGGGGGACAGCGCTGGCAGTGCCACCTGGGAGGGACAGGGCAGGGTCACAAGGCAGGCAGATCCAGCAGCAGGAACCACGCACAGGACAGAGACAAATCCTCAGCTCAGCCTGGGATGTGGGGCACAGATCTGCTGCGAATCCCCAGCACTGCCCCGAGCTGCTGGGGAAGAGCCCTGGGCAAATCCACCCTGGGTGCTGAGGGCAGAGGCTGTGGCTGCCCCATCCCTGCAAGTGTTCAAGGTCAGGCTGGATGGGGCTTGGAGCAGCCTGGGGCAGTGGAAGATGTCCCTGCACACGGCTTGGGGGTCCATTCCAACCCCTTAACACTCTATGATTCTACCAAGAAAGGGTTTTACAGAGCCAGGTCTTGGTCTGGCTCTGCCCAGAGACCCACAGCGGTGCTGGGATAAAGGACAGAGGTGATGGAGGCAGCACCGGACAGCCACCCAGGGGCTTGAGGCTAAGTGGTGCCAAAGGCACAAAAAACGCCGATTTTTTTTTTTTTTTCCCCAGTTTGGGCGTTAGAATAGATTCACCCACGGAGGCGGTGGAGTCCCCATCCCCGGAGGCGTCTAAGAGCCCTGTGGGCGATGTGGTTCGGGGGCTCCAGCGGCACTGCCGGGTTGCCTAAAGATCCTAAAGGTCTTTCCCAGCCTTGACGATCCCATAACTCTGTCCCCGGGGCAAACCGAGCCGCAGGGGAGGGGACGGCAAAGCGAAGGGGCAGCGAGGGGGACACGGGGGCAGGGAAGGGGCACGGGGGACAGCCGGGCCGGCGGTTCGGGGGTGTCTCTCACCTTCTGGTGCGCCGGGAGGCTGCAGCAGCGCCGCGGGACGAGCCGGGGCCAGGCGGGCGGCGGCAGCAGCGGGCGAGGCGCGGGGCTACCCCAGGCCGGGCCGCGCCGGGCCGGGCCAGCCCCGGCTCCGACCCCGGCTCCCAGCGCTCGGCGGGGCCGCACCAGGCCGGGTGCCCCAGCCGCGCCCCGGGACACGCGTCGCGCCAACACCCGCCACATGCTGGGGCTGGGCTGTGCCGGGCCGAGCCGGGCGCACCGGGGCCGGCCGCGCTCGGTGACCTCCGTGCGGGCGGCGCGGCGCGACACTGGCGCGGCCGTAAAGCGGCGGCGGGCGGGACCGAGCCCGCCTCAGGCACCGCCTCAGCACCGCCCTGCACGGCGCGGCGGGGAGCGGGGCTCGGCCGGGCGGAAAGGGGCTCGGCCGAGGGAAAGGGGGCTCAGCCGGAGGGAAAGGGGCTCAGCCGGAGGGAAAGGGGCTCAGCCCGGTGGGAAGGGGCTCAGCCCGAGGGAAAGGGGGCTCAGCCCGATGGAAAGGGGCTCAGCCGGCTGGGAAGGGGCTCAGCCCGATGGGAAGGGGCTCAGCCCGATGGGAAGGGGCTCAGCCCGGTGGGAAGGGGCTCAGCCGGCTGGAAAGGGGCTCAGCCGCATGGAAAGAGGCTCAGCTCGATGGAAAGGGGCTCAGCCCGGTGGAAAGGGGCTCTGCCCGGTGGAAAGGGGCTCAGCCCGGTGGGAAGGGGCTCGGCCCGAGGGAAAGGGGCTCAGTCCGATGGAAAGGGGCTCAGCCTGGAGAAAAGGAGGCTCAGGGGGCCCTTATGGCTCTGCACAGCTCCCTGCCAGGGGGGGACAGCCTGACAGCTCTGCTCGCAGGGCACAGGGGCAGGAGGAGAGGGAACGGCCTCAGGCTGGGCTGGGGTGGATGGGAAAGAACACAAATATATCCAGGGGGTGTCAGGGGATGGTCAAGGCTCCGTGCAGTGCGACAGGAGGAGTAAAGCCCATAAATTAAAACATGCCAAGTTCCACCTCAGTCTAAGCACGAACTTCTTTCCATGGGGGGTGGCTTTGTTCTGAGACGGGCTCTTGCTGCCAGAGCCCAGGCTTGTCTATTCCGCTGCTTACAATGGGTTTATTTCTGCCCGGCTTTCCTCAGGTTTACTTTCCTGTTCCTATACTTGCTAACTTGATCGTGTAGCAAAATCTCTGGAGTCAGAGTTAAAACTCATTTAAAAGTGACACTTTTTGCTTTTATGAGGGAGAAACCTCCCAAACCAAACTGCTCCTCTGAACAGCAGAGAAGGAATGAAGCTGGGCAAGAACAGACATTGAAAAGTTTCGTAATTTGCTGCATGAAATCCCAGCCCAGGTGCGTGGCTGTTGCTGAAATAAAACTGACGAGTAAAACCCGAGGAATTAAACACTTGTGAGAAGTTTGCAGTTCAAACACAATTGATCTCAGTATCACAAGCCCTCTTCACTAGAGACCATGCAACAGAGTAACTATGTCCAGGAGAGAAAAAAATCTTTGTTTCTTCTCAAAAAGGGATGTATTTCCCTCATTAATTAACTTGTTCACTGATGAACTTTCCTCCCGCTGTCCATAAGCAGAAAGTCACACAAATTGTCCAGAACAGGAGGCAGCTTGTGTTGTGCCAATGTGGCACAAAACCACGCAAGAGCCTCGCTATAAAACCCAGAATCAACCAGTTGGATTTCCATAGTAAAATAAAATGACAAGGCCAGCGTTGTGTCGACAGAAGACAATAGAAAACATCTCAGCATCCAGCAGGAAAGGAGTAAAACACAGTATAATGCGTGCAGAAATATACAGAGAGCACTCGCACTAGTATAAAAATATCCACAGTCCTCAGACAAATGTGAATCGGTACAAAATAATTTCAAGAACATGTTTACAAAACCACATGTTAATATAAAACGGTAAAACCAGGTTTGCTGCCTCTCCCAGCCTCATGCACAGCACACACAGACAGTCCATGGAAGGCCCACAGGGAGCTGGGAAGGAGCAGAGCCCATCTGACATCCCAAGCCCACGGGCAATGCAGGGAAACAAAACCACAAAACCAAAGGGGAAAAATCCACCCTCGGGGGATTTTAGGGCTTGTTCTTTCCCCAGCAGTTCTTTCCTGATCCTTCAGGACTGAGCGTAGCAGGGGGCTGTGGTGGGTAAGTGCTTGGTGGCCCTGGCAGTGGGGGCAGAGCAGCAGAGGGATGCCTGTGCACAGGAGGTGACAGCAGAGAGGGCAGGAGGGCAGGGACAGAGCCTCAGCAGGGACAGGGGCTGTAAAGACCTCGGGAAGCAGCTGGTTCCAGCTCCCCCACCCATGGAATCCTTCAGCAAACAAACAAGCACCAAGATCCCACAGTCCCCACAGCTGCAGAGCGAACCCAGAGGGCCTTGGAAATGGGAACAGCTTTGGAGAGCGAGTGGGGAAAGCGGGGCTGGGAAATGGGAGCCTGAGTTTGGGAGAAAGGGAGCTTGGCCAGTTTGGTGAGCTTTGCTTCAGTTTGGTGAGCTTTGCTTCCTCCAGAGGGCTCTTCCCCCACCCAGAGCAGGTCCTGTCAGCCTGCAATGTCCACACAGTCACTGCTCCTGCAGGACAACAGCTGGCCCAGCCTTCAGCTCTCACAGTCCAGCAGCTTCTTCTCCATGAAGGCAAAGCTTCACATTTTCACCATCAGTGCAGTTTTCTGTGACAGCAGCACAGGAGATGCCCAGCTGAGCCTGCAGCACACAGTGCAGGGATGCAGGAGAAGGGGGCAAAGCATCCTTAAGGCCTCCAGGGTTTTGCTGGCGGGGCCAAGCCGGGCGTTTCTGTCCCACAGACCCATCCCTGTCAGCCTCAGGGCAGCAGCTGCCCCCGGGCATGGGTGTCAGGTGCCAGCTGTCCATGCACACAGCCTGCACCACCCGTGCCTTGCACAGAGGCTCTTTTTTGGCAGCTTGGATTGGCCTCCTCCCAGCACTTGGGCTCCTTGGTCACTCTCTGAGCTCCGCAGACAGTCACAGGTTTCCATAGAAACAGGGCTTGAAAGCTCCATTAATTCTCCCCGTGGTCTTCTTCCACCCAGGCCACGATTTTCCCCTCCCAGCCAGGAATGATGTCATCATCATGGAATACCTACCAAAAAAAATAATAATAAAAAAAATAAAATAAAGGTTTCCAGTCATGCCTGGAGTCTGGACACACGGTTCTGCAGTGTGGGGGGCATCAGGGGCATGAAGTCAAATCCTAGCTCAGATTTCCCCAAACAATCCAGGGAAAACATGGGAATGATGGGCTGAGGTATGAGTCACATTTTCACCATTTAGGTAAATAACAGACCAGGCCTCGTTAACCAATGAATATCAGGATTATTACTGGCTTTTTTGTTTTGACATTAAAGGTAAACTAAACACTGGAAACACGCCTTTTCTGAGCCAGACCATGACCTCCAGCTGCTGCTGCTGCTGCCTGTCCCCAGAGAGTGTGACCCTTTGTCCTTGTCCTAATCAGTTTGTGAAGCAACAACTGTCCCAATAACCTGTAATGAGTCCAATCCACACCCACAGCAGCCTGAGCACCACCAGGGCTGCACTGCAGCACACAAAGGGAACGATGCCACACACACAGTTCTCTCTGGAAAACCTTCAGAAGGAAGCAAGAGGTTGTATTTTTAATGCAGGCTCTCCCATTGCAACAGGTTTTATAAAACCTGCAGCCCAGATTTGTGCTGTGTCCCCTGAGCTGTGCCACAGGTGCCCAAGGGGCTCTGCAACTCCCAGGCAGCCACAACCTCATCCATGAAATTGCTTTTGCTGAGGATGAAAATGTTTTAACACAAGAGGAGCTTGACACACAGTGGGAAACAGACAGTTTTGTGTGGGAGAAGCGATTTCATTAGTTTAAAATTATTAAATTTTATTAATCCACTATTTGATTAGTTTAGAAGCGGGGTGACCATGGGCTGTGTGGTGACACTGACCCCAAAGCTCAGTCCCACATTTACCTCCTCCTTCACTGTGCCAAACTCTGGATCCAGGGCTTTGAAGTGGTACCGATGGGTTCCTTCCCTGTCGATGGCTGCCTTGAAATCCTTCAGAGTCACTTCCCCTAACCTGCCAGGGAAATAAATACAAAAACAAGACACAAAAACGAAGCTCAGGGACAGCATGAAATTCAGTTAAGGCACAGCAACCCTGTGCTGGCTGGGGGCATTCCCCAGAAAATCAGAGGGCTGGTTTTGGGGGCACAGGAGGGTCAGGAAGGGCCAGCCTCACCTCTTTGGTATGCTGACCATGAAGGGGGTGAGGGAGCGGTCGGTGAAGTACAACACTTTGGTGCAGGCACTGGTGCTCATCACGGGCGTGCTCTGAGAGTGAGGCAGCTCTGCAAGGCAGAGGTTATCACATCCCTTATCATCGTTATCCCTCCCCATCTTCCCATTCCAGCTGGCCAGGACGGATGGTGCCGCCTGGATTTTAATTTGCCCGTTTGTGTTTCTCTCCCCATCTCCTGCCTTGTTTCCTATTTCCCTCTAAGAGCTGAAACAGAGGGACTGAACTCCACAGTTTTAAGGCTCCTTTTATGCAGAAAATACTTTGGACACATGGAAATGTGGTGTGAAAAAAGGCTGCTTTCATATCTGTGGATATGAAAAGCAGTGAAGACTAAGCAGGGAACACTTCTCTGTCCCCACTAGATGGTGCAAAGGAGCAGGAAAGCTGGGATGACATCCCTTTTCCCAGTGCCTGCCACGGTTATTTGTGCTGCAGCACTGCCCAGGAGGCCCAGACTCCCACTGTGATGGTGCTCTACAAAAAAGCAGCCAGAAATGTGTGTCCCTTCCCTTTGCAGGGAACGCTGATGCAGGGAGGATCCTGTGCAGGAGAATCCCCGAAGGGATTCTACACCCAGGAGGAACAGGAGCAGTGAATTTGGCAGGGGAAGGGGCAGGACCTGCAAGGCACTTACTGGCTTTGGGAGGCCAGGAGTCTCTGCACTCGTTGCTCGCTCTGCTGGCCGGCGATTTCCCCCGGACCTGGGGCGCAAAGCCAAAACAAGAAGGACAAAGCGTCACCTCCCTGGTCAGAGCCCTCTGCGTGGAGCTGAGTGCCCTGGGGGAGCCTTTACCCTCCTCTCCTGCCTCTTCTGCGTCTCCATGCGGTGCAGGCGCTCCATGAGGCTGGCGATGCCCTGCTCCAGGCTGTCGATGGTGTGGTGCTGCGGGTCGTGCCCGCTGAAGCTGTTCCTCAGGCTGCGCAGGGCGTCCCGCACCAGCTGCAGGTCATTGCTCTGCCCAAAACACCACAGCTGAGGGCAGCCCAGGCTGCTGCCTCCCCACCTTCCTTTCCCCAGCCAGGGGAAGCCTCTCTTAGCAAAATGAAAGTGTTCCAGGGTGTCTGGCTGGGAGTGCACCCCTCAGGTGCGCTTACCCCTCGGTGGGCTGTGGGAGCAGCTCCTTTTCCTGCTGGCTGCAGAAAGCCATTGCTCTGGGCACTGTGACTGCTGTAAGCCATCACCTGGGCAGGGGAAAATGTGAGTGTGAGTGTCAGGACCTCCCCAAAAATCCCTGGTTATGGACTTCAAAATGAGAGGGAATGGGAGCTTTCCACATCAGCGATAGAACTCTCGTCTTCTCCCAGGTAAAGGCACTCCCTAAAGTGTGCAGGGAGTTCCTGGGCACAGCACAGACCTGATTCCTCACATAAAGGTGGGCAGACTCAATACCAGGGTCAGCAGGAAAAGGAGGAGGTAAACTGAGCTGTGGTCTAACCATTGCCATGGTCAGAGGTGAAGCTGCAAGCTGAGAAACCTTCTGGCTTCCCTCACTGTTTCATCCCTGAGGATCCTGAGCCAGAATGCTCAGTGCTGGGAGCTTTGGGGGCTTTGCTTACCCTGGCCAGGGCTCTGACAGTGAGAGGGCAGAGCCAGACCTCTCTGGGATGAAGGGGAGGGTTTCTGGAGAGAGGTGCCTGCAGGGTGCTGGGCAAACATCACCCCAGTGTGAAGCAAGGCTCCCGTACCTCCTCAGCTTCTCTCTTCATGCAGTGAGCCAGCAGGGCCTCCTTGTGCTCCAGCTCCCGCTCCAAATCCACCTGTGGAGGGGCAGCAGAGGAGTCAGCACCAGCTGGGGCAGCCAGGCCAGCTCCCAGTGCAGCCCAGCTCTCCCTACCTGCTGGTAGCTGGCCTCGGAAAGCTGCCTGAGCATCTCATCCAGCTTGGTCTGGTGCTGCTGCAAGTGCCGATCCTTCTGGCACAGCTCCTTCTGCAACACAGGCAGCCAGGGAATCAGCAGGGCAGGGAGGGAGGCTCAGTCCTTTTTCCCATGGCAGGGAAAACTGTGTCACCTGCCAGGACTGGGTGGTTTGCACAGGGTGTGCTTTGCCAGATGTTAGAGCTGCGTGTCAGAGCTTTTTTTAGACAAGATCAATCAGGGTTTTATTGCCCAAAGTCCCCTTGGCCAAAGATCCACTGCTGAGGTCACACAGCTGTCCCAGAGAACACAGATTCCCAAGGGATCAGAGGTCACCCAAGCTCATCTGCAGAGGTGGTGGACACTCAGCAGCCACCACCACAAACCACAACAACAAAGGATCTGCAAGAAGCTGTGAGGGAAATGCAAAGAACTTCTGATCCCTCTGCCTCATTGCAAACACCCCTGGCTCCTGCAGCTCCTTCCCAGGGCTGTCCCAGTGCCAGGGAAAGAGCAATCCCCTTCCCAGAACTGAAGAACCACCCAAACCCCCAGGGAAGAGGTTCCATTACTTTGTATTCCGCCAGGAGCCGGTTTCTCTCTTCCACCTTCCTCTGGAGGTCAACCTGCAGGAATAACACCCAGGTGTGAGGCAGATATTCCCAGAGAGTAAAAACCTCTGCCCCTTGTGCCAAAGGGTGACCAGAAACCTACAGAGCTCAGGAGAGGTTCTGTTTAGGGTGGCAACCTTTGGACAGAGACATGCACGGGGCAGGTGCCGCCTGCTAAGCCAGGGAGCGAGGAAGGACAAATGCAACAGCACTGAAAACATCGGGAAAAGCCCCTCCCTGGCCCAGCTGAAGGTCCTGGAGGACAGGAAGCAGGAGTAAAGGTCAGGAATGTCCAGCCTCACAGCTGGCCAGCAGCCTGTGCTGTGCAGAGACCTTTGACTGCTCGTTCACTATCCCACGACCCCGAAATCTCTGCTGCAGCCACTCTTGGGGCCACCAGCCCCCTGCCAAAATAACCACAGCAGCAGCAGCAGCAGCAGCAGCAGCAGTGACTCACGTTCTGGTTGTGCAGCTCCTCCTTGTCCATGCTGGCTCTCAGCAGCTCCTGCTTGAGTTGCAGGACTGAAGCATCCTGCTGGATCAGCCTCTGCTGCAGAGCATCCTGGGGAGAGGTCACAATCTCTGCAGGAGGGGCAGGGAGGGCAAGGACCCTTCCCTGGGGGTCAGTGGCCAGAACACTCCATGGCCACTCAGGAGCCCCAGGGGGCTCTCAGCCCTCCTGCCTCTCCCTTACCCAAACCTGATTTCCCTGCCCACATTTTGGCCACCAGCACAGAGGGATTTCTCTGCTTCAGCCTAAATTTCCTGCTCCAGAATTGATGGACATTGGCTGTGATGGACGGGAACAGCTCTGGAGGGCACTCAGTGCTCTGCAGCTCCTGCTCCAGCCACGCATCCAGAGGGCACAGAAAGGCCAAGATCAGCTCAGGACACAAGCAGCCTTAAGCCCTGAGTGTGACCCAGTTGTGCAGTGAAATCCTCTCTGGAGAGGCCAAAGTCAGCACTAATTCTGCACCTTTCACTCACCCAGAGCTCCACCTTGGACAGCTACTGCTGTTTGCTCCCTTCTGACAGGCAGCTCTAAAAATACCTCTGTCAGGAGGAGATCAGCAGTGTTCAGCACTCCAGAGGCACAAACTGAGCTGTTTCTGGCCAGGACAGGGACACCCCAGGCTCTTTTTCCTGTGCTGGTAGGAATGAGATCACTGGGCCAATGCTACTGGGTGTGTACTCCGAGAGGGAGGAGGGAATAAAAGAGCCAGGAGAACCAATTTATGCCTCTTTTTGTTTTGGAGAAATAGGGGGAAAAAAAAAAGAAAAAGGGGAATATTTGACCACAGTCTTACAGACAGAACAGAAGCCAGGAAATCCAGCTCCTTGTACCTAAAATTCAGAAATAAACCACAGGATCCCCCAGCTCCAAGCCCCCAGCACTCCTCCTTCCACAATCTGAGATTCCTCCAAGGTGTGTGGTTGCTGCTGGCCCTGCTCACCTACAGCACTGCTATTTATTTTTTGATGAGATTTCCCTTTCCTCACCTTTATTCCCTGAAGGTTCCGAGCTTCTTGTTTGTATTTCAGCAGCTCCTTCTGCAAATGCAACACAATTTGTTTAACCCTCACCTTGTCAACCCTTCAGAACCCAGCAGAGCCCACGTTTTCTGCTGCAGGAGGAAGCACATCCCACCTTTTCCCACAGATCCCAGAGCCACTCAGGCACTGAGAAATTTTAATGGTTACAAACATGACAAAAGCTGCTATTAAAGTCCTGAGGGAAATAATGATTTCCCAGTCCCCCAGATCTGTCCTTCAGGCCAACATCAAACACTTCTGCCAGCAGCAGAACTGGTCCCAAGCCTCCAGAGCTGGAGCCCTAACAGAATATTTCCCATTTCAGCCATCGTGTTACCCACCCTGCCTCATCCTCACCCCGTTTTCCCCCCCCCAAAAATCAAGTTGAAGAATCTGCAAAACCTCTCTTCCCCCTCCATCTGTCACCCTCTGACCTTCAGGTCTTGATTTTCTTCCACGCTCTGGTCCAGGCGGCTGCGGATGATGATCTGAATGCAAAACATCAGCCTTGTGATTGTGCAGCAGGGGCAGGGCAGGGCAAAAGGCAGCTGGGGCAGGGGGATTGGGCTCCAGGGATGTTCTCACCAGCTGCTCCTCAGGGCAGGCTCCCCGCTCAGAAAGTTCAAAGGAACCTTCCTGCTCATCCTCAGGTAAAGAACCGTTGAGCAACAAAGCCTGGGGAGATAAAGGGGGGCAAGAAAAATCTCCTTTTCAGAGATTTCAAAGGGAAATAGGTGAGCTGCAGTCACTCCTATCAACAGTCCCTAACCAGCTTCATTTCCCATTTCTGCTGATTTATTCCCCTCAAAAATGAGGTTTGTTTGGTTTTTTTTTCAGGAATGAACAAGAAGATTTATCCCCTGACAGAGCTCTCCAAGGGGTCTGTCAGCCCATGATCTTCCCCACAGAAAGAACCAAACAAGGACAACTCAGATTTCCAGGGAGTGAAGTCTCAGCCTTAGCACCTTATAGGGGGTGTGTGCATCAGATCCCCAACATTTCAACCAAACCCTCACGAACTGGAGCCTCTCAGTTATTGAGTAAGAGGAGGAAAATCAATGAATCAAATCCAATTTCTTGGCTGGCCACATCAGCTGCCTCTCCTCACTCCTGGGGATAAGGGGGCAGCAGTGCCAGTCCCTCCTGTCCCTGCTCCCAGTGGGCACAAAATGCAGCCAGATTTTACCAGTGAACCAAGGAATTTCTTTTTTATTATTTTTTTTTTCTGGTGACTCTTTTGTGTCCTGCCCATTGTCCCCAGGGGAAGTGCCCGCCCAGCTGCCTGTGCTCCTCACACAATCTCTGCTTTGTTTACTGCCACATAAATATTTACAATTCCAAGCCACCGTGGTTCCCAGCACAAACAGAAAGGGATGTTCCTGGGAGAGTTCAGTGCCTTCACCATATGGATCAAGGGGCTCTGTTCCACACCGGGCTGAGGGGCAGGGAGGGGAAGTGAGGGAATAAAGAATTGGGGGCAGAATGTGCCAAACATGAAGGGTCAGCCAAGCTCATGGAATGACTGCTGCAGGGCTGGGTGACCCTGGAAGGGAACGCCCTCTGAGAAGAGAAATCTCTCACCTGCAAACCCGAAATCATCTTTTTCGCCTCCTCCATTTCCTTTTCCAGGTGGTCCTGCTGCTCCAAGAGCTGCTCCTCCCATGAGTTCTCCACGTAGCACCCAGAGCTCCCTGCCTGCCACTCGGGCTGGAAGTGAGAATCGGCCTCTTCTGCAAGAGAGAGGGGCTGGATGTGCTGGTGGCAGCCCAGGAAGGACCTGCCCACCCAGCAGAGCCAAGGTGTGACAGCTCAGCTGACCCCAAGGATTTATGGCTCCCTCCTGGGGCAAACCAAGCTTCCCCACACACACTTCATCCCAGGTAACTTTGGTTCAGGGAGATCTCCAAGCACAGCACTGGGGACAGTGTGGGTGACAGAGGGGGAAAAGCACCTGTGGGCTTTGCAGAATGTCCCTCAGTGCCCCTGGAGGCAGCATTAAACAATTCCAGTGCCTGGGCAGCTGTTCAGCTTTTATCACACTCAAAAACAGTCCCAGTGTTTTACCTGTTTTAGTCTCAGTTTCTTCAGTCTGGAGGATCACAAGTCTCTCCTTCTCCTCTGAGGGGGCTACAGTGGATTCACTCTTTGCACTGTGGACAGGGCTGGGTGAAGTCAGGCTGCAGAGCAAGGCAGGAACAGCTCTTTTAGATGAAGATGGTGTTGATCAGCACTAATTTGCAACAAGCATATCTCCATAATCACTTTTATCCAAGAATTATCTGCATCCCAGAGAAACCTTCAACAACCCAACCTGGACATAGAATTTTTTCAGCTCAGACTCTCACACAGAGGTAGGACCACACTCAGGAGTAATTTACTGCCAGCCTGGTGCTGGACAAAAAGCCACCCTGGCTTCATCTCCTGCTCCAGAGCTTTCAGATGAACCATTTCAATTTTAAATCCCAATTATATTTGAGAGTCAGATTCCACTCACTCATCCTCTTCGATTAAAACTTCTTGGAAGTGCCCACATATTTTCACAGGAGCCATCTCAGCTGACTGGGAGGTTCAAGCAATCTTTTTTCTCAGGAATTCTTCCTAAGTGCATCTCCCAGACAACATCAAAAGGTGGCTGAAGCTCACTGACCCATTCAATGTACCCCGAAAGTCGCAGGAATTAATCCTTGCAAGTGTGAGCAGGAGTTAATTTTTCATCCTCCCCCAACGCAGAAACAAAGGGCAGGGAAACAAAAAGAAAAAAACAGTGTGGAAATAATATAATAGGTTGAGAAAAATGAGAGGCTGCAGCAGCTCCCTCCCTGCCTCTTCCCAGCACTGCTGCTCCGTCTCCCACAGCTCCCACAGAATGGGGAAAGCCCTGCAATAGAGATGGAAATGACTTGCTGCTCCTGCCTGCCCCACTCCCACGGCCAGGACCAGCCTCTCCTCATTCAAATCACAGACCTGAGTCCAGTTTTTTTGTGGTCCGGGCTTCCCCCTGGTTAAAGTGGAAGAATAATCCTTGTCCAGTAGAAATCTCCACCAGGGACAGTACCTGTCCTTTCAGGTGTGTGCATGATGCTCAAAGGGCTCCTGGCCACCTGGCTTTGCTCCAGGATTTACCTCCAGGAATTCCAAATCCATCACAGCACTCCATCATTATTCATATTTTTAATATCAAATTTGTAGCCAGCCCCTGCTCCTGCTCACTGCTGAATGGGGGCATGGCATAAAATCATGATTTGGGTTGTTTTTGTTTTTTTTTAATGCTGTTATGATTTGATTTGGCAGTTCTGCTGGGATTGCATTATGTAACAAGGGCCAGAAGAAAGGATGGAACTTTCACACACCACAGACGCCAGCAGGAAGCCCAGCTGGTCTGACATGGCCAGCAGCTCCAGGAGGGATTTCACTTCCTTCTAGGAACAGATCTCAGAACTCCCTCCCTCCTGTTCTCAGCTGATTCTCTGAAGCTGCCCTGACCCCGAGGCACTGCTGGTTCTCATCCGTGCAAGAGCTGTCCCAGAAAAACACCACCAGCCACAGATGGGAGGGAATGTGGTGAAAGAGGGCGACTGAAAAGGATGAGCAGGGTGCAAAACAAGGATGTGAGCCTGGAAATAACACTCCAAATCAGCACTGGATCCACAGCCCAAAGCCAAAAACCGGGACCACAGGTGGGGAGAGCTCCCCACAGCACAGACAGCTCCACATTTCCTTAGGCACTGCCACGTCCCCAGACCCTTTCTGGGCAGTTTTCCTGCTTCAAGAGGCCACTGGGTTCAGCCAGCACCCATAACCAGCTCCCAAACATTCCAAACAGTGGCAGAGCCAGAGGCAGCTGAAGCAGCAGCGCAGGTCAGGCTGCTTTCTGCATCCTCCAATTAATCAGTATCAGTCCGAGGCATCAGAGTACGAAACACCCGCTGATGCAACGCCTTTAAAAGTGCAGAACAATCCCCTGTTCAAGCATGCAGGGACGAGGGCTGGGAAATGAAAGCTTTCCAAGAGAGATTTATGATGCAAACTGCTCCACTTTATTCCTTCCACCGCTTGGTTCCTTAACCCACATCCAGCCTCCCCCGAGCCCCGGCTCCGCCAGCACAGCTCAGGCTTCAGAGCAGCCAACCCCGAACCGCCCGAATTTTAATCAACGCCCCATCCCCGCTGTTCCCGAGGACAATGGACACAATCGCTCACCATTTGACCTGCTTCCCTCCCATGATCCCAACTTGAACCTCTGGCCTCACAGAATCCGCAGGATCCCGGCTCCGCTCATGCCTCCTCCTTCCCTTCTCATGCCCGGGGCGCAGCGCGGAGCTCGCCGGCTCCTGTCAAACTCCCCGCAGCAAGGAGAGTGCCGAGAAGCTTCCCAGCAGAAACAACACAGGCACGCACGAAACAAGCGGCTCAGGGTCTCCGCCGGCTGAGAGTCAAATCCGCAGCCCCCAGGAACGGGTTTGATTGCGGGGCCGGGGGATTCTGCAGCCTGCCTCTGGCTCCCGCTGCTCTCCCTCGCGGGTTATTTGTCTCCTGCTGCTGCATTTTGGTCAGCTGCACAGCCGGTTGTTTTCATCACAAGGCTCCGGGCTGTTCCTCATCCCATCCCGCCCTCCTTGTGCTGCCGAGCAGCCCAGGGAAGGAGCTGCGGGCTCTTCCCAGGCTGCTCTCCCGGCTTCCAGAGGGATGCGGGCTCTTCCCAGGCTGCTCTCCCGGCTTCCAGAGGGATGCGGGCTCTTCCCAGGCTGCTCTTCTCGGCTTCCAGAGGGATGCGGGCTCTTCCCAGGCTCTGCCCAGCCCCAGGCACGGCTCCCTCTCCTCCCGCTGTCACACGGGCTGTGCAGGCACAGCCTTTCTCCGAGATGCCTGGCTCAGGGGTGGGGGAGGGAATGCTGCTGGAAGGGGAGGGGAAAGGGAGAGGGATGGGTGAGGGGCTCGGCGGCCTGGGAATCATCTGATTTTTTTGGCAATTTTTTTGTCCATGAATCATTTCGGCAGCCTGCTGCCGTCCCTGGGAATTGCTGGGGGAGCTCGGAGCGGGGAAGGAGCCGCTGCAGGGCCGGGGATGCTGCCCTGGGACACCACAGCAGCAGGCTCGGCTGGAGGGGGGTGGCTGCACTCATTAACGTCTCTCACTAATGAAAAAAAAAAAAACCATCTCGTTTCTCCCAGCTGGTTCTCCTAACTGAGCTCAGCACATTTCTCCCCGCCAGGAAAGGGAAAAGCATCTTGTTCTCATCGTGCAGAATTGTGTCAGCACAGACACCCCCAGCAGCTGGAGTGCTCGAGGTTTTGATCACTTCTGGCAGGATTCTCACCGTGCTCTGCCCAATCAGCAGTGATATCACCCTTGCAGTGTGGGCAGAGAATTCCTGACATTACGGGGAAGGACAAAATAAAAACGTGGGATGCGCAGGGGGAAAATAAAAACGTGGGAAGTGCAGAGGGATTTTTTGTTTGCCACCAAAATACCAAAATATGAGGAAACAGCGGCCACCTGACAGGGAGGAAGAACACATCAAATATTGCAGCTCCCTCAAAGTGAGGGATGAGAGCAGGGAGCAGAACGTGGCACTCCTGAGCTGTCGCTCCAAGAGCCAAGGCCAAGGTCCTGTGGCGTTATCCCCGAAGTGCTGCTGCTGCCAAGAGCAGGATTTTTACATCCCCCCCTGGCAGGCCGGCCTCAAAAGCACGCTGCTGACATCATGTGGAGGCACTGCTCCAGCACTGCCTCCCCGGGAGCCCCACACTCCTCCCAAAGTCTATTTATAAACACGCTCTCAGTGACACGCAGCAAAACCGGGGGGATAAACACAAACCCTTGTGTTTTTCTCCTCTGCTGGGCAAAGCAACCTTAATTTTCAGGTACTCAGAGAATTACTGGTGCTGTGGAGCATAAAAAATTGGCCTGAGAAAGGCTGGGAGAACGTCCTGCCTGCTGAGAGGCTGTCATTGGCAATCTGTCCTTGGCAAATGAGCTCCTCACTCCCACACCGACGGGAGGGAGGCACTCGGGGAACAGCCCAGGCAGGGCAAGGACAAGGAAAAGCAGAGCTGGGGCTGGCAGTGGGAACGGGAGGCTCTGAAGCAAAGAGCTCCCCACGTGCAGCCCTGCCCTCGGGTCTGCTCCGGATGAGCTGAACTGGAGCACAGCAGCACGTCCAGAGGGAGCTCCAGCGTGCTCAGGAACACAGCTCTTGCTCTTCCCAGCAGTTTCTGGTTCTCTGGGGGAACAGGGAGCGGCTTCCCTTTACTACAGAGCTCTCCACTCTGGATCAGCTCCCTCACTGGAGTCATTTTTCTTCAAAAGCCCTTTTTTTCTTGGGGCAGCAATTTCCCTCCCATCTCCACGAAAACAACTTCACGCCGATTGCTGAGGTTTCACCCTCCAGAGCAGCCAGGGACGCCCTTTCCCAGCAGAACCGAGCAGGTTTTGGTGAGGAGAAGAGGCACTTTGGGGAATGCCAGGCAAAGGGCACGTCCTGGCAGTAAAACTCCTTACCTGGCAGGGTGGGACTCCAGTGGCAGGTTCTGCTGCCCCTCGTACTGCTGCACCAGGGCCCGCACGCTCCAGTAGGGATTCTCAATCTCCTCGTCCACGCTGCTGCTCCTGGGGCTGACAAGCACAAAACGAGGGGAGCCTCACCTGAGTGCAGCTGCCTCCAAAAAGGAGAGGGGGGAAAGCTGAGGAAAAGGAGGTAAGGAAGAGGAGACAGCAGGAAAAATGCCAGTTTTCCTATCAGGGATCCCCCTCTTTTTGGTGTTAAGGGGAAAACAGGCAAACAGGCCTTGCTGTTTTAAACTCATCCCTAATTCTGTGACTAGAGAACTCCAAAAGCACTGGAAATGCAAGGAAAGATCACAAGGGTTGGCTTTCCCGAGGAACTCCAAGGCCTTTGCAAGGGAGGGGCCTTTAACATTTCATTTTCCAACAAAATTTACCATTTCAGCCTCATTTCCAGACTGTTCCATGGCTCCCCTGAGCCAATATCAGATGGGCAAATGACCTTCAGCTGTGTAAATGAAACCCTGCACAGCCCCAGCACCTGGCTCCCAGCTAAATGTCACTGCTATCATTGTTATTGTCACCCACACAGCACCTTTGGCAAGGGGCAAATGGGATTCTCAGAATTATTCCCTCTGTGTGTGAATTTTCAGAATTATTCCCTCTGTGTGCGGATTCTCAGAATTATTCCTTCTGTGTGTGGATTTTCAGAATTATTCCCTCTGTGTGTGAATTTTCAGAATTATTCTTTCTGTGTGTGAATTTTCACAATTATTCCTTCTGTGTGTGAATTTTTAGAATTATTCCCTCTGTGTGTGAATTTTCAGAATTATTCCCTCTGTGTGTGGATTCTCAGAATTATTCCCTCTGTGTGTGGATTTTCAGAATTATTCCCTCTGTGTGTGGAATCTCAGAATTATTCCCTCTGTGTGTGGATTCTCAGAATTATTCCTTCTGTGTGTGAATTTTCAGGATTATTCCCTCTGTGTGTGGAATCTCAGAATTATTCCCTCTGTGTGTGTGAATTTTCAGAATTATTCCCTCTGTGTGTGGATTCTCAGAATTATTCCCTCTGTGTGTGGAATCTCAGAATTATTCCCTCTGTGTGTGGATTCTCAGAATTATTCCCTCTGTGTGCGGATTCTCAGAATTATTCCCTCTGTGTGTGGATTTTCAGCACCCCCAGGACAGCCTGGAGCGGTGGGATGAGCGATGGAGGAGCCAGAATGGACTTGCACAACACCCTCAGCTCTGGAAATAAAGCTCCCAGATCCCTGGGGAGAAAACCTGACTTGTGTTTCACTTGGCATGAGGACATCTCCAAGGAGACAGTGTGGCTCGGAGAAGGAGGCAGCACAGAGTCACCCTGTTTTTCTAAAGTTCCTTCAGTCTTCTGATGTTTGCATTTTTGTGATGGAGTTTCTCACTCACTTTTCATGTAAACAATGATCGTTTTGCATTCCTTTCTGGAGGAGGAGAGAATTGATGGGCTGTTGGGTTGAGCAGTGTGGTTGGAGAGGACAATTTTCATTCTCCAATCCATGGTCACTGTTGGAACTCTATAAATGTCAAAGTCTGTAAATAAACTGCCCTTTTTTGCCTTGGACACCTCAGTGCTGAGTGTCGAATTGCAACAGCACAGCTCCTTCTGCCCGGGCTGGAACTCCCTGTTCTGCTCCAGGGAGATAAAGAGAAAAAAAAACAACCCCAAGCTGCTGTTCTGCTGCAAAACCTGAGGATAACCTGGGCTGGCTGCAAAGCCAGGGCAGTGCCCCCTCTGCCAGGGCACCTTTCAGGTGTTTTGGGTGGTTTTGCACCACGGGAGACCAAAACAAAGACGACAGGACCAAAACAAAGCCGTGTTGATCTCCATCCCCATTTGAATCAGGATTTGAACCCAAGCCAGCCTCACCTCAGCAGGGAAGAGCTCCTCACCTCTGCCTGTGCCTGAAGAGGTCCCGGCCGGAGTGCTGCACGTCCTGCCGGACATCGGCCAGCACGGCCACCGCCCCTTGGGCCACGGCGGCGGCCGAGCGCGGCCGGAGGCTGCCCTGGGGCTGCTGCCCAGCCCCTGCCCCCCGAGCCGGGGCTGCCAGCTCTGCCAGAGCCCGGTTTGAAGTGAGCAGCCAAGGCCAGGATCAGCCTCATGGTGGATTTCAGGTTCCCCTCGACGATATCTGCGGAAGGCAAATGTTCGGGTGGTCAGGGGGAAGTGCTGGCAGGGCTGGGGCTGCACAAGGGGCTGGAGATAATTTTTTTATTAATTAAAGCCAGCAGAGCTGTTCCAGCTCGGGCCTCACAACAAAGTGCCTGCCACCTCCCCAGCACAGCCTCAGAGCAGCCCTGAGCCTCCCTGTATGGCCATTTCCAGCAGCTAATTACTGAATTAATAATTTACTGAACACGTAATTACTGAATGCAGAGCAGTTACTGAGGGCTGACCACTGACTTTATTAGAGAATTCCCTTTTTTTATTAGAATTCCCTTTTTTTAAAACACAAAAGGCACAACAGCAGTGCGTTTCTCCAGTGGTGGCATCCTGTGCCCGTGAAGTGTTTGCAGCACCCTGCAGATGTTAATTAATCCTGTTCAGTGATGTCACACCGGTATTTTCCAGCACACTGATGTCATGGCAAAGGTCAGCCACTCTTCCAGACCAAGATTTCCCAAAACAATTTAGTCAGAGCTGCTCAAAGTCCTGCTGAACCACGCCACAGACATGTGATTGTGCGTTGTGCCTCCTCTCTGTTTCCAGCCCACGAACAACAAATATTTTTTCCGTGTCTCCTTTCACTCCAGCAGGTTTATGGGTCCTTTTGGTGAAAGATTCCAAGCCTGTTTTCCTCATTACCACTGCCTGGGCTCCTGAGTGCTCAGGAGCAGGAAAAAAATCACTTTTTTTTTTTTTTTTTTTTTTCTCTGCATTATCCACCTTTCAACACAAAATCTTCACTAAACCAGAGGCGGGGAAAAACCCCCAACTCCTCCACAAACTGACACATTAATTGACTTATAAATGACCTGTTTGACAGAAAACAAAGCCAGAAACAGGATTTCAACAGCTGAAATCACCCCCAGGGCCAGGTACCTTTGGCTGAGGTCTGGTGCATGCGGATCTTTTTCGATGCCACGAACTGTAAGACTTTCTCCACATTTTCCCTCATCTCTTGCTGGCTGCTGGGGTTGACCTCGATGCCACTCAGCTTCTCACCAGCTGAGGGAAGCAAGAAAAGCTTTATCAGAGGAGAACGGACCCACAGGGGATGTCAGGGACTGCTGGCACTGCTCTGATCTCAGGCCTGGCTGCTCCCTGGGGGCTTCTTGTCCTGCTCAACGGGAACCCAGCACCAGGAACAACTGGCTTTGGGGCTGTATTGGGATGGTGTCAGGGTTTTGGGGGTTGGAGGAGGATTCTGGCAGGATCTGTGACCCCAGGCTGGAGCTGCCCCTTCCCAAAGGACTGAGCACCATGGAAAGGGCTCCCCTGGTGAAGAACTGAGCCACGTGGGAGAAGTTTGGAGACCTGTCCCCCACTGGGGCAGGGGGTGAGTGTGAGGAGGAAGGAGCAGCAAGGACCATGAACTGGCTGAACCCCCATTCCCTGTCCCCCTGCCCAGCAAACTGGTCCCTCTTCCCAAAAAACAGCCCCCAAAAAACACTGGCAGCTCCCAGTGCCCCTGCCGGGCTTCCCCATCTGCTGTAACTGCCTCTGGACCATAAGGGCTGGAATGGAATTGCATTTCTGATCTGATTGATGATTGTTTTCCCTCCCTGCGAGCTCTGCCACCCCCAGCAACATCTGCCTGGCAGATGCCAGAGCCAAGGCAGCCCCTCCACACAGAGCCAGAGCTGAGGGGGAAAAACAGGGCCAGATGGCAGCGCTGACCTACAATCTCGATGAGCTGGGCAAGAGTGACCCCATCCCGCAGGTCCTGCCTCAGGTCCTGCACTGGCCTCACTGCTGGCTTCTTCCTCAGCTGGGAATTCACCCAGGCCACATAGGCCTGCAGCTGTTGCTGAAACAGAAAACAAAATGTTTGTGCTGCAGGGGGAGTGCCAGGGAGCTCGCTCTTCCCTCTGAGCTTCAGGGATCTTCTGCCCCGGAGAACAAAGAGCAGAGGTCTCATCCCCCAGCCTGGCTGCCATCCCTGCCTGCTGTGGGGCAGCTCAGGGTGGGAGGAGGAAGCAGGACAGGGCTCCTGAGCTGAGCACAGCTGCCCAAAGAGCTTTGCATTTCATCTGCACTTGAACCAGACCAGGGCTGTCACCTCCTGGCTCTGGGGGCCACAGTTTGCTCACTCTGTGTCCCCTCACACCATTCTCAGAGAGAGAAAGCAGAAAATGCACGATGCAGGGGCAGGGAACCCCGAGTTATTGCCCACTAAACAATCCCAGGACAGCCAGGGGAGGTTTCCTGGAACAGACAAGGTCCTCCCTCTGTAACACTCCCAGCCTGGCTCCCTTGGAACAGCTGAGCAGCCCCTGCACGCCCTGGGAGCTGCCTCAGCACTTCCAGTGGCCCAGTTTCTATTCCTGCACGCAGGGAAGCTGGGAGCCAGGGACAGAGCCTGCCCAGCAGCTCAGGAGGGATGCTGTGTGTGGGAGAGACCAGGGAAACCCAAACTCAGGCTCCTGGGCAGTGTGAGAGACCAGGGAAACCCAAACTCGGGTTCCTGGGCAGTGTGAGAGCCCAGGGAAACTCAAACTCGGGTTCCTGGTCACTCTGAGAGACCAGGGAAACCCAAACTTGGGTTCCTGGCCACTCTGAGAGATCAGGGAAACTCAAACTCGGGTTCCTGGTCACTCTGAGAGCCCAGGGAAACTCAAACTCGGGTTCCTGGTCACTCTGAGAGCCCAGGGAAACCCAAACTCGGGTTTCTGGTCACTCTGAGAGACCAGGGAAACTCAAACTCAGGTTCCTGGTCACTCTGAGAGCCCAGGGAAACCCAAACTCGGGTTCCTCGTCACTCTGACAGACCAGGGAAACCCAAACTCGGGTTCCTCATCATTCTGAGAGACCAGGGAAACTCAAACTCAGGCTCCTGGTCACTCTGACGACCCATCTGGCACAAACGACCCCAAGGCAAAGAGCAGATCCCGGTGACCTTTCCCTTTCCACCCCCCTCTCTGTGACCCTTCCAGGGCTGCTGGACAGGCTGCAATCCCTCTGGGCAGGGCTGCAGTACTGATCCATTGATGGGATTAGCTCCCTTTTCACTCAGCTTCCCATCACCGTGCCCAGGCAGCAGCTTTGGAGCCCCCATTCCATGGGATCTCAGGCAGAGCTGATGCTTTTCCAGCCCATCAAAGCCCCAATCTGGTCACAGCCCGGCTGTTAATTATCCTGACACAGGAAATCCAGCGCTAATCACACCCTGGCTCAGAAAGGGGCCCGGGCCTGAGGCGGCTCTGCTCACTCAGCACAGCCCGGGGAGCTGCGAGGGGCCGGGGCTGCCCTGCCCTGGTGGCCTCTGGGACAAAAGGGAGCAAAGTGCCAGAGCTGCTCCATCTCTGCTGCCCTGGGGAGGGGCTCTGCAGCTTCTGCTGTACTGGCAGCAATGCCCAGCCCCAGAATTGATTTTATTTTCGGCTTTTATTTTATTTTTTTCTGCTTTTTCTAATCATTTTTTTCTGCTTTATTTTATTTTATTTTATTTTATTTTATTTTATTTTATTTTATTTTATTTTTCTGTTTTTATTTTATTTTTTCTGCTTTTTCTAATAATTTTTTTCTGCTTTATTTTATTTTATTTTATTTTATTTTATTTTATTTTATTTTATGCTTTTTCTAATCATTTTAGGAGCTGGGGCCCATTCCCCAAGGACACAGCCCCTCCAAGCCTGCAGGAAATCTGTTTTTTTGGAGGAGTCTCTGGAGCTCTTCCACTTCTGTCTCATTTAAAGGAAAAATCCTTGCAGCAGGCAGTTTGTCTGCTGTTCCTCCTCTCAGAACATTCATAAAAAAAAAGAGAATTTTTTTGGCAAGCTTTTAGTCTGTATCTCTTAAAAGCAGGGGAGGTTGACACTGTTATTATTAGTTAAAAAAATAAAATAAAATAAAATAAAATAAAATAAAATAAAATAAAATAAAATAAAATAAAATAAAATAAAATAAAATTCCCATTCCTAAATCCCAGAGCAGTTACATTTTAAACAATGAGCATTAAAAGGAGGCCTCTGAGGCAATGGGACTGGGATGTCACCAGGACAAAGTTGTTCCATTCCCGCGGCTGCTGGAACTCTGCAGATTTACACTTCATTAACAGGCTTGCTTGGGTTTGGTTTTTTTCCATGAAACATCAGACTTTCCTGCAGACAGTTGGACTGCAGAGCATTTCCTAACTTCGTACCCAAAAAATCCTGGCAGACTGAGCCATTCAGCAAGAGCCTTGGATTTGCTGCACAACTCCCAAACCCAGGCAGGGAGCTGTCAGTGCTGGCAGCTGAGGGGAGCTGTGACTGAACTCAGCAAGGAAATCCACCAGAAATAAAAGTTTAGTGACCTAAAAACGGCAAAGTGTGAAATGCACGAAGGGGAAAAGCCCCCGAGCTGCCCAGCAGAAACCCCAAGGGCGATTTCTGAGGGTGGAGACTCCAAAATGCTTCACTGCTCCATCAGTTGGGGAATAACTCTGTGGGCTGCACCTTCAGCCCCTCAGCACAGCCACGAGGTGCTCACATCCACACCTCTGAATCCACAGATCCAGGAAAAAAGTGGGAGATTTTTTTGTTTCACCCCCTCAGGATTCCATTTGTTTCAAGCCCCAAGGCAGCTACTTCAATCCAGCCCTAAATATTCCCACAGCAATAAATCCCACAGGTGATTTGGTGTTTGGATGGACACCATCCCTGCCACCTCCCCTGGAAAATCTACTCCCAGCACAGGGAGGACAAAGATTTGCTGGGATGTCTCCTGCCCTGAGCTCTCCCCAGCTCATCCCACCACACCAAACCCCTCCTGAGCCTGCATTTGCCCCCAGAAATGCCCCAAACCCAAAAATGTCACCCCCAGGTGGGGCTGCAGGCGTCACAACAGCCCCCAGCTCCTTTCAGACAACAAAATTCCAAATAAAAAAAATAAAATCTGGGAGCAAACGTGTTTGTTCAAGTGTTCCTGCTCCCCCTGCCCTTTTGGTTTGAGCTCCTGCTCAGCCCAACCTGAGAATTTTCAGGGCCCAGCTCCTCACCGGCACTTCTTCCCAACCCAGGATTTTTCAGAGAAAAACCAGCCTGTCCTGGGGTTCACCGTACAGAACACACATTATTTGGGATTATGCTGGAGCTCAGCTTAATCCTGTTTACATTAACACAGCTTTGTGTTCCAAAAAAAGCCCCTTTTGCCTGTACCTTGCCATGGGGAAGAGCAGCAGCTCTGCCTGCGGGGAGCTGGAGCCCAGGCTGCTCCAGGCAGAGCTGTGTGGGATGGTTTTGTCCTGCTCTGGAAGGGCAGGAGGAGATTTTTAAAGCCAGGTGTTGGGGGCTGCAGGACATCCCAACAGAGCTGCACGGGCAAATTACAGCCTGGGACGTGTGAGGTTCATTTTTACCTCTCTGAGATTAAAATATTGCACTTCTTGGTGCTGAACAAATGGAGAAAATCTTTTTTTTTTTTAGCAAGGAGGGCCTGCCCTGCTTGCTCTCATCTTTCAGTAAATCCTGTGACCCTGTTTCCTCCCAGGAACAGATCCCTTCTCTGATGGGTTTGGATCCATCCTTACCACTGGATTCAGGGAATCCAGAGCTGCTAGAGGGATGGTTTGGAGGCTCTTTCCACTGATTTCCCTTTGTGCCCTGCTTTGACCAGCTGGACTCCATCATCAGTGTTTGATTTGGGGAATCATCCTGCTGCAGTGACCACTGCATCATCAGTGTTTGATTTGGGGACTCATCCTGCTGCAGTGACCACTCCATCATTGGTGTTTGATTTGGGGACTCATCCTGCTGCAGTGACCACTCCATCATCAGTGTTTTATTTGGGTAATCATCCTGCTGCAGTGACCATTCCCTTTGTGCCCTGCTTTGGCCAGCTGGACTCCATCATCAGTGTTTGATTTGGGGAATCATCCTGCTGCAGTGACCACTCCATCATCAGTGTTTGATTTGGGGACTCATCCTGCTGCAGTGACCACTCCATCATCAGTGTTTGATTTGGGGAATCAATCATCCTGCTGCAGTGACCACTCCATCATCAGTGTTTGATTTGGGGACTCATCCTGCTGCAGTGACCACTCCATCATCAGTGTTTGATTTGGGGAATCAATCATCCTGCTGGAGTGACCACTCCATCATCAGTGTTTGATTTGGGGACTCATCCTGCTGCAGTGACCACTCCATCATCAGTGTTTGATTTGGGGAATCAATCATCCTGCTGCAGTGACCACTCCATCATCAGTGTTTGATTTGGAGAATTAGCCTGGAGTGACCACTCCATCATCAGTGTTTGATTTGGGGACTCATCCTGCTGGAGTGACCATTCCATCACTGATGTTTGATTTGGGGAATCAATCATCCTGCTGCAGTGACCTCCTGGAGGCTCCTCACTCCAATTCCCCTTTGTTGCACAGTTGTGGCCACTGCCCAAGCCCCAGCTCTGACGGGGTCAGCAAGAAGAGTCCTCGTGCTCCCAGGATGAAAGGAATTCACTGTTCCTCCCTCCCAGAGCCCTGAACCAAAGGTCTGCAGCAGCCTAATTGCATCAGGACGTGCTGGTGGAGGCCCTGCAGGATTGCTAAGCTTTCTGACATTACCTTAATTAGATGGGAACTGTAATTTTCCATCCAGCCTTCCTCCAGTTTGCTGATTTATTTTTTTTTGTTGTTGTTCAAGAAGGAGGCCTTTGTAGGAGCAGAAAGCAGCAGGCTCCCAAGCAAAGAAAATCATTTCCTCTGCTCTCAAAGATAGCAGAAGATTTTTTTTTCCCTCTTAAAATTGATGCTTGAACACAATTCAGGTTTTTTTTTCAATGTATTGAGATGCATCCAACAGTGAAAACCACCCAGTTATGACCACAGTGATGCCAGAATGACCAACAGTACCCACAGGGGTTCTCCTTCATAAAACTCTTCCTTTAAAGCAGGTGTGGGTGTCCAGAGTGCCCAGTTCTCCAGCAGGACATGGAAATTCTGACTTCAGAGTTTTCCACCTTTCTCTCAGTCCTTTCTTTACCCATTACCAGGAGGAGCTTAAGTGTAAACAGCAAGGCTCCATTCCATCCAAACTCCCTAAATTGTTTCTGCCACTTCGATTTTCACTCCTTGCAAAGCCAAGAACTGCCATGGCCAATTGCAGGGTCACCCAGCTTCCAGTGCAGGATGAGGTCATTCCCACCTGAGCCTGAATACACCAGCAGTTCATTAATTTCATTAATTCTGTGCTGTGAGAGGGCTTAATAACACAGATGCAAGATCCTGAAGCAGCAGCACCTCTCACATGATGCTCAGCAGGAATCTGAGGCCCTTTTCCCTCCCAGGCAGAGTTCCTGGGCCAGCTACAGGCAAAAAAAATAAAGGGAAAAACTGGCAAAAAGCTGAGCTTTGAGTGCAAAGGACTCCCAAGAGGATCTTGGAGCACATGATTCACCCTGAGCTGTCAGATGGTTCCACTGCACCCCAGCACAGCCCAGGCACGCTGCCCTGACACATCCCCTGGTGCTCTGGGGAAGCAAAGGAGCGTTGTTCCTCCTCCAGCAGGATCCCCAGCCCCAGGCAGGGACAGGCAGCTCAGAGAGGAGCCTGAGCCCCTCAGGACTCCAAAACCTGCAGGCAGAGACTTTGCAGAGGGGAAGGACACCCGGGGAGGCCCCCTGGCCCACAGGAAGGGCCCTAAAGGCACATCCAGGACACAGAATTTTGAATTCCCTCTGCCCCTGGCTTGCTGGGAGGATGGTGTCCCCTTTACCTCCTTCTACCCCCAGAGCAGCTGCAGTGATCTCCATGTCCCTGCTGAAATGGCTCGAGAGGTTTTCTTTTGAAAGGATTTCCATCTGTGAGTGCCCCTGTGCAAATGCTGTGCACAGACACCCTGCCAAGGGACAGCCTGGCTTAGCCACCACCAGGGCAGGGGATTGAGTCCCAAGTGCTCCAGCCCTAATCCCACAGAGCAGCAGATCCATCCATCCTTCCCCTGCTGAGAATCCCACTGCTGGGATTTGGGGGAAAAGTGATCCCAGAGCAAGGAACGATCTGCTAAAGCACACCTGGGGGGGAAATCCAGATGTGGGGAGCCCCAGCTGTGTTTTTCTGCCTGTGCTGGAGGCTTGGAGGGGTTTCAGGGCAGCCCAGGCGGGTCAGACAACCTGGGAAGGCTCAAAGGGTCCCTGAGAGCCAGGGAGGTGTGAAATGCTGCCAGCCTCACCCCAAACAAAGCCAGGTGACAAAAACAGCAGCAGCTCCAGAGCTCAGTGTGTCCAGGGAGGGATTCAGTGCTCCAGGGAGCGCTGGGGCTGAGCAGGATGAGGGAGCCAGAAGTCAAAACAGCTCTCCATGGTGAATCCTATTAACCCTATAAATAGCCCCGGCGGCAGGGAGAGGGTGAGTGCCAGCTCCTTCTGCTCGGATCTCACAGCTGAGATCAGGACCTTGCCCCGAGGGCAGCAGAGCCAGGGCTGGGCCAGAAAACAACCCCAAACAGAGGAACAAACCAGAACCGGGGCCAGGACATTGCCAGGGCCAGGACTGTCACACCTCACACCCCACACCTCACACCCCACACCCCACAGGCAGGGCAGCACCCCCAAAGGATGTGCACCAACCCCAGCAAAGGATGTGGCAAGGAAGGGAGAAGAAACAACCCAGGAATTACCCACCCAGCTGAGAAATATCCCATGGAACACCCGGTGAGGGGCAGGACAGAGCCCTGCAGCCCTCCCTGCCTGCACAGCAGCACTTCCCACCTCAGAAATGTGCAGATTTCCCCTCCTGGGCAGGTAACTCTGCATTTCCCTTTGCTGGGGAGGCCCTGCTTTCCGAGCAACCTCTGCTTGGGCCCTTGAAGTCTCCCTGTCCTCCCCGGAATGAATTGTTTGTTCAACGTAATCTGGGGGAAAACAGTTATTTCCAATGACTCACTGCACACGAGCAGCCACCTAATTAAGTTTGCCAGAGGAAACGATCCTCCAGCTGGAAAAAGAGAAGGTGTGTTGCTGTTAAAATGCAGCTTGGAGCTGCCAGGCCCATTCCTGACACGGTTCCCCGCGCCCCATCTGTTTCCAAGACCTGACAGAAGTGTCAGCACATAAACAAACTGCATTTCCCCGGGGAGGGGGAACGAGCTGGGGCCACATGGACAGAGCCAGCGCAGATAAGACCCCTCTCTGCGCTTCCCTTTCATGATAAACTCCTGCTTTTAGCAGCCACACATCCCCAGGGCACCGTCCCTGAATTATTTATCTGCCTGGGAGCAGGAGAAGTCCCCACAAACAGCAGGGAAGCTCCTTCAAGGCAGGGCAGGGCACTAATGAGGGACTTTAATGCCCATTTTGACTTTGCTGCATCTCAACACCAAACAAAACCACCCCGGCTTCAGGTGACAGCGTCCGCCAGGGCTCCGAAAGGGGAGGGGGACAGGGAAATAAACCGGCCTGGAGTGACAATTCAGCAATCGAGGGGCGCCTTGAGCGGGATGGGATTCCTTCCTCACATCCCGAGCTGTGCAGCAGAGCGGGCAGGACAACGATGCTGCACTAATTAGGGGATAATTGGGCTGCTGAGGCGGCGCTCAGTCAGGAGGGATGGGGAGAGAGAGGGGAAAGGAGGCCAAGGGACAAAAGGGGACAAAAGGGGACAAAAGGGGGAGAAAAGGAGTCAAAAGAAACTTCCCCGACGCCTCCTGGTTGTGCTGGGTTTGGACAGCACCCTGCACTCCGCTCTCCCATCGGGATGGGGACGCGGCTCCAGGTGGGTTTCTGCACAAATAAACACCTCAGCAGGCAGGCAGAGATGGGCAGCTCAGTGATCACAGCAGCACCCGTGGGACGGCACAGCTCCTCTCAGTTCCAGTGCCTGGGCTGCCGTGCACATCCCCGGCAGATCACAGGTAAAGCCTCGCTGAAGCGATTTTGGTTTTACTTTTGTTGCAGTGTTTGAGGAGGCAGAGGCCCCGTGGATCTGTTTTTGTGCTGGGAGGGGGAAGTTTCTTCCACGGCTGAGCCGCCCGTGGGTAAAACCCGCCGGGGTGAGGCACTGAGCGCCGCTGGGGTTCGCTCCCGTTATTAATTCTGCCATTAATAAATTAGTTACTGTTGGTGCCTGAGGAGGATGTGCTGCTCCCGAGCACAGGAAGCGAGAGCTCGGTCTAAACCCAGACCTTGGCCGGCTGAAAACGAGCCCGACACGGCGCGGAGGAGGGGATGGAGCGGATCCAGCTCCTCTCGGCGCTCCAAGGAGAGCTGCGGCCGCCCCGGCTCGGGTTTCACCCCCGGTTGTGGAGCTGGGGAGCCCAGCAGGGATGTGCAATGTTCATTTTCTGTGGGTAACGGGGTGGTGGAGGCACGGCACCCCGGCTCTGCACGGCTGAGGAGTCACCAAACACCACACAGAATTAAGTTCTGCGCTCGAATAATAATAATAATAATAATAATAATAATAATAATAATAATAATAATAATAACAACAACAACAACAACAACAACAACAACAACAAAACAACAACAACAACAACAAACCCAAAAGAAGGTCCCCGCGACCAAGTGAGAAATGAAACAGCAGCCACTCTGTGGTCCCAGCAAATCCCCCTCAGTTTTCCCTCCTTTTCAGCTTACAGCATGGGCTGCCCGGGCATTACTGAGGCCAGAAATGTCCAACAAAACTCGTTTTTTGTGCCCCCTGAAGAGGGAAGTCCCACTGCACTCCCCACACAGCCACAGGATTCCCACTCTGGGGTTCCTTGGTGCACGTCCCTGTTTTGTGATTCTTTACTCTCCCAGCAGAATAGGCAAATAAAGAGCACTTTGAAAATTACATTTTCCCGACCAAGTGGGATTTCGGTCCCCTGGGGATACAATTTACAGAAAAAGACGGTGGGGGAAAAAAAAAAACCCAAACAACAAAACAGAAACAGAGCAGCTCTTTGTCAGCCTCTCCCGAGAAATGAGAACCCTCAAAGCAGATTTACATCCCCCAGACCCCGCACACCCCTCAGGAGAGGATTTTACACAACAATCGCTGCCCCACAACCTCCAGCAGTTCATATTATTCACCGGGACAGCAGCAAAGCGGCGAGAAGAGCATCAAACCCCCCCCCGAGCTGCTCAAACCCCGCCTGTAAAACCAAACTCATCAAACTCCAGCCGAACCGCGGGCAGGAACCTCGCAGTTTTCCCCCTTTTCTACCCCAGGCAGCCCCGAGAACGTGATAATTCATCCCAGGGCCGCCCTGCTTTACCTCGGTGAATCCCTCCTGGAGGATATCCAGCAAATTCCCCCTGGCCAGGCATCGTCCCGCCTGTAAAACCAACCCCGAACTCCTCACCAAACTCCAGCCGAACCGCGGGCAGCAACCTCGCTGTTTTCCCCTTTTTCTACCCCAGGCAGCCCCGAGAACGCGATAATTCATCCCAGGGCCGCCCTGCTTTACCTCGGTGAATCCCTCCTGGAGGATATCCAGCAAACCCCCCCTGGCCAGGCAGGCCAGCATGGTCCCGGCGGCGGGCGGGGGGCTCAGGGGCGGCGGGGCCGAGCTGCCGGCGCCTCGGGCCGCCTCTGCCTCCTCTTCCTCCCGAGCACAAAGGCCGGGAGCCGGCGGGGAAGGGCGCTCATGGTCCCATCTGTGCAGCCCGGGCAGAGCGGCGGCTTTGGGCGGGCTCGGCGGGAGGAGGGAGCGGAGATGTCACTGGGTTGTCACGGCAACGCCGCGGCTTTACCAGATGCAGGCGCGGGGAATAAAAAAATAACCGAACATCTGAAACCCATTTCCAGCCAAAAGTTAAATAATAAAAAAAACCTCAGCGCCGAAGCGTTCCCCAAAGCCGCTGTGTAAATGGGATTTTTGCGAGGCGCCGTGCACAGGGAGCGCTGTGTGGTGTGGGGGTAGAGAGGAGGAGGAGGAGGGAGGGAGGTGATGCGGAGCGCTGAGAGGAGATCGCTCTGCAGCCACAGGAAGCTGCGAGCCAGGCCACGGCGGCCGCGAGGTTTGCGAGTTTGAATATTGCATTTTTCAGTGGAGGGGAAAAAAAAAAAAACCACAAACCCAACACACAAAAAAAAAACAAAAAAAAAAAAAAAAAAAAAAGCACCAACCAAACAAACAAAAAAACACCAAAAAACCCACTCAAAATAAACAAACAAAACAAACAAACAAAAACCCAAAAAACAAACCCCCAAAAAACAAACCAAAAAAGCCCCCCAAAAACAAAAAAACCCCAAAAAACAACAACAAAAAACCAAACAAAAAAACCCTTAGCAAACAAAAAAAAAAAAAAACAACACAAAAAAGCCCAAACACAAACCCAAAAAAACCCCCCACAACCAAACAAAAAAGCACTAAAAAAACCCAACCAAACAAACAAACAAAAAAAACTAAGCCCGAGAGAAAACGTTCCATCAATTAAACACAACCCCCAGCTCGTTCTCCACATCAATAACTGCGCCCATCACAGAAATAAGTCTCGAATATCTCCGGGCTGGTGTCACCTTACAGGAAGTGCCCGGGGGGAAAGGGAGAAAGGGAAAATGAAACCGGGATGGGTGAAATCCCCTCAGAGCAGCACCCACCCCGCTGCCCTCGGGTTCCAAAACATCTTGCCAGGCATTTCTAAGTGTGAGACGCGTTTAAAAATAAACATTTTTCACCCCCTCCCCCGAGGATTTCCTGAAGCATCCTGAGGAAAAAAAATCAATGGCATCATCTCACTGCTTTAGCCTGCCACAGCTCAAACACAGAAAGAGAAGCAACAGGTCACTTCCCTCTGCAAGCAACCCAAAAGGAGGTGGCTCTAAATTATTCATGTTTGCTCTCCCTGCTTTTCATAATTCCGTGGGAGTGGAGGGTTTTTTTTAATGTTTTCATCGATTCTAATCCCACATCTGTTAAGCAAAACAACAGATTACAGCCAGGCTTTGCACAAAGCCTTGTAAGCTGGAGCTGCTGGGGGGCTGGAGCCCTGAGCCTGTTTACTTTTGAGCTTCAAAAGTGCCATTAAATAAATATTTAACCCCATTTTTTTAATGCAATTGAGTAGCTTATGCCTGTGCAATTCCAATAAAACTTTGTGGGAAAACGAAGTGGTGCCCCCACGAGACAAAAAGCGACCTAATTTTGAGGGGAAAACCAACAAAACACACTCTGAGCTTCCACTGTGGACTTGAAAATGCTCTTCTTGACTAATAATTTATTACATGTGTTTATATTTATTACATTGTATTTATTTTCTAACTGGTTTTTGCATGGCAAACACACCTTTGTAGAGGATTTGTAATAGAACAGGGAAGGATGCTGAGGTTTTGGGGTCAGCCAGGAAGAGCTGGGACTGAAATCTGGGCTCCCTTTCATCCCCTCTCCCTCTTGCAGAGCTCCCTCCTGCCCCAGCACCAGCACAGCAAAGGCAAAATGTTCCAAATGTTCTCCTCCTCCCCGCCGGGCTCAGCTCCACTCCTGCTCAGGGATTGTCTCATCAAAGATTTGCTCCTGCAGGAGGTTTCTCATCTCTGCCTGAAGGGCAGGGGATGGACACCAGGCTGGACATGCTGAGCCATCCCCCTGCCCGTTCTGGGGACACAAACGGCTCTGGGGAGGGCGTGTGGGCTGAAAAATGACTTTGAGGATTTGAATCCCACTTCTCCCTTTGTGTTTCACTCTGACATTTCCAGCTGCTCGTGGCAGGAGTTGTGTTTTCCTCTCAGTTTTACCCCAAAGGTGCCTTTCAGTGCCACTTCTGCCAGAAGCCTCGTCACCCACGGGAGTGATGCTTCAGAATTCTCCCGGAGTTTTCCCAAAGGAATCATCCCCCGGGTGATTCCAAACCCTCGGGGGCAATGACACCCAGAGGATGTGAGGGACCTCCCAGGCCAGCCCGCGGGGTGGTGGCCGTGCTGTTGGTGGCATTGCCATCTCCTGGCCACTTCCAGCATGACCCCAACCCTTGTCCCTGCACACTTCTGGTCACTAAAATTGGGGTTGGGGTGATAAAAAACACCCAAAGAGGCCGGTCCAGGAATTCACCTGTGGGGTTTGTGGGGCTGTGACTGCAGCAACAACCCAAAGAGCTGCTCAGAGCCACTGCTGCACTGGTGTCACCCACCCCAAACCCCCCGGGAGGCTCCCAGAAGAGACAGGAAGGACACAAAAAAGGCTGCTGGGAACTCACAGAGGCTGCAGGAGGCTGTGGGGGCTGACAGGGCACCGTGTCCATCAGGGTGCCCGTGCTGGGTGTCACCTCAGCGCCAGGGGAAGGTCCCAGCAAGCCCTGAGCCTGGGGGGAAAGGAAATCCATCAAGGAGCTGAGCCTCTGGGATGGGGTGGGATCCATGGGGCGGGATGGGATCCATGGGGTGGGATGGGATCCATGGGGTGGGGTGGGATGGGATCCATGGGATGGGATCCATGGGATGGGATGGGATCCATGGGGTGGGATCCATGGGATGGGATGGGATCCATGGGATGGGATGGGATCCATGGGATGGGATCCATGGGGTGGGATGGGATGGGATCCATGAGATGGGATCCATGGGATGGGATGGGATCCATGGGATGGGATCCATGGGATGGGATGGGATGGGATCCATGGGATGCGATCCATGGGGTGGGATCCATAGGATGGGATGGGATGGGATTGGGTGGGATGGGGTCTGGAGCACAGGGATACCCAGGAGCAGGGCTGGGATGGGCTGTGGGATGGGAATGTGGGGAACAGGCACAGGAATAGGAGCAGGGCAGTGCTGGGGGACGAGGAGTGCTGGGGATGGGGTGGCACGGGGACAAATGGGGACAGAGAGCGGGCAGGGGTGGGATGGGATGGGATGGGATGGGATCCATTGGATGGGACGGGACGGGATGAGATGGGATGGGATGGGACGGGATGAGATGGGATGGGATTAAGGAGATGAGGTGGGATGGGGTGAAATGAGGTGGAATGGGATGGGGTGAGGTGAGGGGGAATGGGGAGAGGTGGGACGGGGTGAGATGGGACGGGACGGGATGCCAGGGTACCAGGACCCGCACCTCCAGCCCTACCTGCTCCCGGTGCGCGTCTCCTGTTGCCATGGGAACGGGGGCGGGATGGGGCGGGATGGCGCTGGCTCCGCCCCGGGATCGCGGGGCCGGGATCGGGATGCGGATCGGGATCGGGGCCAGCTCGGGGAAGCCTCTGCCCAGCCCCGCATCGCCGCCCCGGGGGCGGAACCCTGCGTGTCCCCCAAGCCCCGCAAAGCCCCGCCCAAAGCGCGGATTTATCACTTAAAACCAAACATCGCATCTTTAATGACACATCAACACTCGTTTGGCACTCATGGCAACCGCGGGGACCTACAGGGGATTTTAACATTCAGTGCAAAACCGAGCCCTTCAGGAAAATCCCTCTTGCAGAACACGCAGCTTCCACAGCTCCCCACGGAAAAAAAATCATCGGAATGGGAGCCTGGGATTGTCTCTGGGATGAGCTGCACCTCCAGGAACAGCCCCGAGGGTGCTGTGGGAGCCAGAGCCCCTCAGGGAGACAAAGAACCATTCCAGGGGCTCAGGCACTCAAAGCAGGTAGAAAAACTGGAAGATTGGTCCTCAAACTCTTCCACCCCGGCAAGCACAGCCCGGAGCAGCTTTATTTTCCACCAGGAGCCGGAGCTCCTCCGTGCTTTCCACACCAAGGAAGCTCAGCTGGCTGAGCTGTGAAATGCCAGGTCCTGTGTGTTCATGAGAGGCACCGTTTCCAAACACTGCCAGTGCCCTGCAGGCCCTGACTGAGCAGCAGGAGGTGCCAGGTTTTGGTTTGGAGCCTGAGGACGGTGCCTGGGCAGCCCTGGTGCCCTGCCAGTGGCAGAAGCTGTTTGGGCCATCCCTACACGGAATTATTGGCACTGTTGAAACCCAGAAAGGTTCTCAGAGGTGCAGCTGGTAACCCCACGTGGTGTGTGCTCTGTGTCACTGGGGTTTATAACCAGGGCTGACAGCACCACATGAGGAACAAAGTGGAGGCAAAGTCCAAAGTCCTCTCTGAAGCCTCCCAGGATCCATTCCCAGTGTCCCAGGCAGCTGCTGGACTCTGAGAAGTGCCCCAAATACAGGCACTGATTTGCTGCTAAATTGCCAATTCTCCCTTGTTTGACTTCCAGTCAGAGCCAGGAGCTTGCTCCTCACTTGTTTGCACAGAGGGGCGAGGATGCACCTCTGAGCAGCCCAGCAGTGACAGAAATTGTTCTGCTGCCCTCCTGGTGCATTTCTGGCTGCCAGGCGCTGTGCTTGGCTGTAAGAACACTGATTCTGGGGGAAGGGGCTGCACACAGGGCCCGGCTGGACCCCCAAGGGGCAGCAGATCCTGCTGAGGGTCTCCTCTCCTCTCAGAGACGTGTCACTCTGCACACCCAGAGCTTTAACACTGACACAAAACCCCGCACCAAAGCCTCCCTTTAGTCCCGAGCTGCTGAATTCCCAAAGGGCTGGAGCTGGATTTCCTCCCTGCAGCCCCCAGCAGCTCTGCCACCTCACAGGGCTGGCAGGAGATGGGCTGCCAGCCCCAGGGGCAGCCCTCCCGAGGGGAGGAGGCGAATTTTTTGCCAGCAGGATCAGATGGGAACCTGATGCCTGAGGTAGGAGGTGTAGCCCCTCGCAGCTCTCGGGTTTCCCTGCACCCTGAGCTCCTCCTCCTGCCCAAGGAGGAGGACGAGGCCAGCCCAGCCTTTCAGACCAAGGTGCCGTTTTTGCTGTCGTACTTCAGCCTGGCCCTGGGGAAGTTGAGGGTGGCATACTCCGTGGCGTTCTGCAGCTGCAGGCTCTTCACCTCGGCGGCCGAGCGCTCCCCTGCCCTGGAGAACACCTGGATGTCGGCGTAGTGGATGCTCTCCTCCTGCTGGCCGCCCTTGGGGTGGCTCACCGTGGCGTAGACAGGGACATCCGGGACGTCCTCGTACGTGGGGACCTTTGCGGGGGGTGAAACAAGGAATAATTCATGTTTTCATCATGTTCGTTGTGTGATAAATGCAGATTTTGGAGGTGGCTTTTGGCAAATATTGAGGTGGATGTTATACATATAATGTAAAGAGGTTGTGTTGTATTTCTTTTTATTGGTGGAATTTAAAAATGTGATGAAGGTGTATTTCCTGTTATAAATTCAGATTTTGGAGTTGGCTTTGGGCAAATATTGAGATGGATGTTATACATAGGATGTAAGAAGGTTTTGCTGTATTTCCTTTTATTTGTGGAATTTAAAAATGTGATGAAGGTATATTTGCTAATTGTAACAAAGTAGAGATGGGGGTTGTACCTTTTTGTAACCTCTAACTCGATAGAAGCCAGAAGGGTCTCCTGACATTCCTGAGAAAGAAGATTGCTGATAAAGAACAACCGAGCCTTTTGAGGGACTTTGTGAAACCTTGGGTGTGAAAAATGACGTTTCACCTTTTTATATTAATTTATAAGTTTAATAAAAATAAAAATAAAATAGAATAAAATAGACAATTGGGAGACAGGAAAAGAGAGCTACTCAGCTGAGGGTGCAAAGCAACACCCCGTCTGTCTTCAGAGCCTTTGTTTTAAGGACCCCTGTGTTACATATTTAAATAAGCTAATGCATGATTCAAATATTCATTTTGGTTTCAAGACCCCCTAAATATACAATTTATCTGTAAGATTCCATGTAGTCTGGGTAGATGTTGTAAATCTGTGTTCTGAAGATTCAAACCCTCAAAAGGCTCGACTGTTCTTTTTGCCAGCAGGCTCAGATGGGAACCTGATGCCTGAGATTGATTCTGTGATTGATTCTGTGATTGATTCCATGATTGATTCTGTCATTCTGTGATTCTCCCACTGCACCTCAGGGAGCAAAAAAAAAAAGTGGAAAAAGCTCCATGGACACTGTGCCCACCTCAGAGGCAGCACAGCACGAGAGGGTTCACAGCTGTCAGTTCTGCCCTGTGTCCTCCCAGCCCACAGAGCTGTCTCCTCAACACACACCCAGGAAAAATCCCTCTGGCAAGTTATTTACCTTCCTGCCAGGCTGCTGCTGCTGAGTCTCATGCCTCACCTTAGCTCCTGCAAAACAAACACCAGGAGGTCAGCTTAAAACAGTTTATTTTGGGAAATTAACAACCGGGATGCTGCAATGCTGTGCTGGCCCACGGGCTCTCCCCACTGGGCACAAATCAGATTTCCACCTCATCTGCCTCCCTCAGGCCTAACTCTGAAGAGGAAAGCCTGATGCCCGTTTCTTGTTTCTTCTTTGCAAGAAGAAAGCCTGGGCTTGTTTCTTGGGGAAAAATAAGGTTTCCCAGGATGGCAGCAGGCTGTGGACCACAGGGTTCTTGGCAGAAGCCACAGCCAGAGCACAGAGAGCTCCTTGTCAGATCCACGTCTCACTTTGTTGTTCCCTCTGCTGCCTGGTGAACAAGTTTTGCCCAGCACGGTCCAAAGGCCACAGGACACAGCCTGAGGAATGCACTTTGCTGTGGGCAGCGCTGTCAGCCAGAACTCTGCAGCTCCTGCAGGAGGGGATGCAGTTCCTGCTCTGCTGGAGAGCCCTGGGCTGTGCTCTGAGGGGGGACGTGGTTGTTTCAAAGGCACTGCTGAATCCCTTCCCAAACCCCCTCCTGGCTTTAAGATTTGAAAAAATGCTGCCTCAAACTTCTCCTGAGGGAGGTTAAGTACAAAAGGAGTGTGAGAGGGGACAGCCTCAGGCTGAGGCACTGATGTCACCTCCCCAGGGGCTCTGCCACTCCACCTCCAAAGCACTGTCACAGCTCCTTACCTTGCTTCTCTTTCTTCCTTTTGAAAGGTGAGGGACACTTCCTGAAAGCAGAGAGACACATCAGCCCTGAAAATCCCAAACCTCTGCCCTCCCAAAACACCAACCCAAAGCACACCTGGAGTACCAGGGAGCGGGGCAGGCCCAGGGAGAACCAGCAAAGAGCCACCCCAGAGCTGAGTGACCCTTGCAGGGGAAACGTCCAAAGGGAAGGTGTGGGGATGTTTCCTCCCTCTGGGACACACCCAGCACGCCCCAGAGCCACCCCCAGCTCTGCCTGCCCCAGCAGCATCCCCAGGATGAGAACTCCTCTCCCTGGAGCTCTGCAGCTCCGTGTGCTCAGCTCCGGGGCTCAGGGTGCAGGGCACGGCCCCAGCTGGCACAAACCCCTTCTTGTGGGGTCAGCTGCCCTGCCAGCCCCCTCCCTGTGCTCTGCCCCCCTTGCCCAGGCAGCAGCTGTCTGAGTGAAGGCTGCAGACACTTCTGTTCTCAGTTTGCCACTTAGGGCAGAACCAAACCGAACGTGATTGATTCTGTGATTCTGTGACTCTGTGATTGATTCCCTGATTCTGTGATTGATTCTATGAGCCAAGCCAAGCCCTTCTCTCAGCTGTAGCTGTGTGACCAGAGACAGGCCGAGCACAGATCTGTTCCAGGAGAGGGCAGGAGCCAAATTCATCCCAGCTGGAACAACAGAGCCTGGAGCTGAGCTCCTGCAGGCTGGCACTGGCAGAGGGGACTCGTGTCCCTCTCTGGGACAGAGGTAGGCAGGAAATGTCAGGCTCAGAGGGCTGGGGAGCAGGTGCCAGCCCCTGTGTGACCCCTCCTGCACACACACACGGACCAGGGAGTGCAGCTGAGGGGCTCCCAGGGGGCTGTGCCTGTGCTCAGCAGCCCCAAGTGGGCAGGCAGGGGCTGCAGGCTCAGCGTGTGGGCTCCAGGGAATGCTGTGTGTCCCCGGGCAGGGCTGTGCCTCGGCTCCCCCAGGCAGCCCCACAGGCTGTGCAGCCGTGCCCTGGCACTGCAGTGGGAAAACAAAAACCCCCAGGAATGCAGGCACGGAGCTCCAGAGTGGCCAGCAATGATTAACCAGGCCTGGGCAGGCAAAGGCAGCTCTGGGCAAGGCTCCAGCGCTGCCACGGGGGCACCTCCAGCCCTTCACAGGCAAAATCTGGGGGGTTCTCCCCAGGAATTTGGGGTTTTACTCACAGCAGCACCCCTCTGTGGGGCTCCCACAGCCTCCTCCTCCCTGTCTGCAGTGTCTCCTCCTCACCCAGGTTTGTGTGCCAGAGCACTTCCCTGGCTCCCAGCACTCAGGCATGGAGGATTTCACCAAACCAGCACAATTTGAGGCACTTCCCTGGCTCCCAGCACTCAGGCATGGAGGATTTCACCAAACCAGCACAATTTGAGGCACTTCCCTGGCTCCCAGCACTCAGATCTGGAGGATTTCACCAAACCAGCACAATTTGAGGCACTTCCCTGGCTCCCAGCACTCAGGCATGGAGGATTTCACCAAACCAGCACAATTTGAGGCACTTCCCTGGCTCCCAGCACTCAGGCATGGAGGATTTCACCAAACCAGCACAATTTGAGGCACTTCCCTGGCTCCCAGCACTCAGATCTGGAGGATTTCACCAAACCAGCACAATTTGAGGCACTTCCCTGGCTCCCAGCACTCAGGCATGGAGGATTTCACCAAACCAGCACCTTTTGAGGCACTTCCCTGGCTCCCAGCACTCAGATCTGAGGATTTCACCAAACCAGCACAATTTGAGGCACTTCCCTGGCTCCCAGCACTCAGATCTGGAGGATTTCACCAAACCAGCACCCTTTGAGGCACTTCCCTGGCTCCCAGCACTCAGATCTGGAGGATTTCACCAAACCAGCACAATTTGAGGCACTTCCTTGGCTCCCAGCACTCAGGCATGGAGGATTTCACCAAACCAGCACAATTTGAGGCACTTCCCTGGCTCCCAGCACTCAGATCTGGAGGATTTCACCAAAGCAGCACCCTTTGGGGCAGACCTAGCAGGGTCCCTCCCCTCTGTGCTGGCAGCCAGGCGGCTGGGCTGGCATTCCTGGCTGCCTCCCTTTGTGGAGGGAACATTGCAGGCGGTGTGTGTGGGCTGCAGCTATTCCTGTCTGCAGGATAATCACAGCCAGGCATCTCCCCGGGAACGGGGACACGTGTGCCACGGGAAATGGGAGCAGGGAAACCTCTCCCCTCCTCTCCAAACCGGGTCAGATGTTCTGGAGCTCCCAGGCTGAGAGAATCCTCCACGGCAGCACCCACAGCCCTGCTGCTCCCACGCTGCTGCCTCCCCTCTCCCTGAGCCAAGGCCAGCCTGGTTCCTGCCCTGCACAGCCCTGGGGTCAGGATTTGGGCAGCTTTCCCTGTCTGTGCCCTGCACAGCCCTGGGGTTTGGGCAGCTTTCCCTGTCTGTGCCGTGCACAGCTCTGGGATTTGGGCAGCTTTCCCTGTCTGTGCCCTGCACAACCCTGGGGTCAGGATTTGGGCAGCTTTCCCTGTGTCTGTGCCCTGCACAGCCCTGGGGTTTGGGCAGCTTTCCCTGTCTGTGCCCTGCACAACCCCAGGATTTGGGCAGCTCTCCCTGTCTGTGCACACTTTGGTGCCACTTTAATGGGGCCAGCCCGAGGCCTGCCCTGCACGGGGACACAATTCCTCCCCTCAGTAGCTTCCCAGACTGAATAAACCTGCTGTGACAGCTTTTCTTTAAAGGCCTCAGACTGTGCCCCAGGCACCTCCTGATCGAGCCCTTGCCTGCTGATGCCCCGGGTGCCTCATTCCCTCTCTGCCAAATTAAAAACGGGAGTTTGGGTGGGTGACCAGCTTTCCACCTCCCACCTTCAACTCCCGTTCCTAAATCCCAAACTCCTCAAGGCTCAGGGCTTGGAAGAACCTGGGTGTCCCCAGCTCCCGAGCCTTCCTCCACTAGGTGATGCTGCGCCTCTTGGAATTATTAAAAACCGGATGGATTTCTCCTACTTTCAACCAACGCAGCGTCGGAAGGAGAGCGTCCTCAGAGCTCCATCTGATGATATTCACGGCTCGTTCCCCTCGCAGCACGCCCAGAGCTGAAAACATCCCAGCTTGGCAGCGGCTGCCGGCCTTTCTCTGCGAGCGGGGCACGGCAGGAGCCAGCAGGGATCGAAGTGTCACCCTCGCTCGCAAGGGGACGGAGCCACAGCATCTCAGCAACGCGCCCGGGATTCCCCCGGCGTGAATAAATCCGGGACAGGCGCGGGCAGGACAGGGGCTGGAATGGCTGAGGGAGGGAGGGGGTGGCTGAACCCCAGCCTGGTCCCAGGGACCCCTTAAAGGGACCCGGGGAGCCCTCAGAGGGACCTCAAAGGGAGCCAGGGACCCCTCAAAGGGAGCCAGGGACCCCTCAAAGGGACCCGGGGACCCCTCAAAGGGACCTCAAAGGGAGCCAGGGACCCCTCAAAGGGACCCGGGGACCCCTCAAGGGGACCTCAAAGGGCCCAGGGACCCCTCAAAGGGACCCGGGGACCCCTCAAAGGGACCCAGGGACCCCTCAGAGGGACACAGAGACCCCTCAAAGGGACCCAGGGACCCCTCAAAGGGACCTCAAAGGGACCTCAAAGGGACCTCAAAGGGACCTCAGAGGGACCCAGGGACCCCTCAAAGGGACCTCAGAGGGACCCAGGGACCTCTCAGAGGGACCCAGGGACCCCTCAAAGGGACCTCAAAGGACCCAGGGACCCCTTAAAGAGACCCAGGGACCACTCAGAGGGACCCAGGAACCCCTCAAAGGGACCTCAAAGAACCCAGGGACCCCTCAGAGGGAGACCCAGGGACCCCTCAAAGGGACCCAGGGACCCCTTAAAGGGACCCCTCAAAGGGACCCAGGGACCCCTCAAAGGGACCTCAGAGGGACCCAGGGACCCCTCAAAGGGACCCAGGGACCCCTCAAAGAGCCCAGGGACCCCTCAAAGGGACACCTTATGGTGTCTGCCTGGCCGGGGAGCTCTGCCATGATCACAGCAATTTCCACCAGCTCCGTCCCAGCTGCCGGGTGGCTGCAGCTCCCCAAGCTGCCACTCTCGTCCGGGCTGAGATGCGACCAAAAAAAACTCCCCCTTGTTTGTCCCCGTCCCGTCCCGCCCCAGGCACCTGCAGAGCCGCGTCCCCGTGCTCAGCCGTCCCTGCCCGGCCAGCTGCGGGGCTCAGAGCCTCGGCAAGCCCAGAAGAAGGGCGCAAAGCTCCGCGAACGCTCCCGGGAGCCGCGCCCGCCCCGCACTCGCTCACCAGGGCCGGCCGCAGCTGCCGCGGTTCCCCATCCCCGCTCCTTCCCCCGCCGAGCCCCGGCGATCTCTGCCCGGGCTGCGCTCCTATTTCCTGGTTCCTGCTCGGCCTCTGGCTGCTCGGGGAGTGTCTGGCAGTGTCGGGTTTCGGCAGCGCTGGCCCCGTGTGCCATCTACCGGAGCTGTCCCCTGCTCCCTCCCGGGGAGGACGGGGCGAGGTCTCGCCGTGCCCCCAGGGGTCAGCCCTGTGGCTGGAACTCTGTTTGGGCACTCGGGCAGCGGCTGTGCCCCTGTCCGTCCCGGCGGTGATGCAGGAGGGACGGAGGAGGGACTCCAGACAAAAGGAGAAGCCCCAGGGTGGGAGCTCGGTGCTGTTCCTGCTCCCGTTCCCACCCTGGCACCTCCAGGAGAACGTGGGGCCCGTGTGGCATCACTTGGGAACGAGCGGATTTCCTGGAGCTCCCTTCTCTGCCGAGCTCTGCAGCGCGCCCCGCGGGCTCAGGGACAGCGGGGATCCACTTCCCCAAAGCTGCCCGGATAAAAGTGCTCGGTTCTGTGCCTTTGAGAGCGGCAGGGTCCCGGGAGAGCCCTCACAGCCCAAAGGAGCTGCAGTGCAGCTCTCGGGCTCAGCCCCACACGGGAACAGGGATGAGCATTTCACCTCTCTGCCCCTGCTGGGAGCCCTGCAGGCTGTCCAGCCTGAAGGACCAGAGCCCTGCTCACTCCTGCACTCAAGGATTAGGTGATTCCTGGGTGCTGATCTCAGGCAGCTGTAAGAGAACAGATCCCCCTGAAAGAAATCATTCTAATTTCATTCTTGAGCAGTGACTCTGCCCCACAGCCCTGACCCAGCAGCCAGCCCCAGCTCTGGGCAGGTCTGATCCCTCCAGGGGTGTCCAACAAGGGGGTGAGCATTAATTCATTAATGAGCATTAATTCATTAATGAGCATTAATTCACCTTTCTGGAGGCACTAATTCACCTCTCTGTGACAGGAGGTGGTTCCCACTCCAGATGTAGCCCCAGCCAGGCTCACAGCCCCGTCTGTCACCCACCCAAGGGCACAGCAAAGCTTGGACCTGTCTGGGGCAGCAGAAGGAGAAGGATTCTGCTTTGGGAGGGTGACAGCTGGCTCTGGCTGAGCTGCACTGTGACCTGCAGAGCCTGGGCCTTGCTCTGACACTGCTGCTCGGCTTGGGGCTGGAGGAATGCCCCAGGATTTAGGATTAGCTGTGTGCAGACAGCTGGGATTCAAGTGCTGGCCCCGTGTCCCAGGCTCCTGCAGAGCCCAGGTGTTCCCAGGAGCCTGGGAAGCTGCAGACTCTGTGTCTCTGGCCTTGCCACAGACACTGTTGTTTTAATGATCCAGCGTCTGTTTTGATTTCTGGGATAACTCGGGCTTTGTTGCTTTGTGGGGAAGGAGAGGGGAAAAAAAAACCGGCTGGGAGCCTGTTCCCATCAGCCTCCTCCACAAATACTGGGGCTGCCGCTTTGAGCTCCACCAGAGAAACAGAAAAGCATCAAAAACATTGGCAGGGCCGGGGAGGGCTTGGCTGCCGCTCCGCATTCCCTCCCCAGGCAGTGTCTGAGCCATGGGAGAGGCACAGGCACGGCTGCGGCGGTGCTGCCGGGCGGCGGGGACACGGCGGGGACAGCCTGGGGACAGCCTGGGGATAGCCTGGGGACAGCCTGGGGACAGCCTGGGGACACTGCAGGGACACGGCAGGGACACGGCAGGGACAGCCCGGGGACAGTCTAGGGACAGCGGCAGGGACAGTGCAGGGACACGGCAGGGACACGGCAGGGACAGCCCGGGGACAGCCTGGGGACAGCCTGGGGACACTGCAGGGACACTGCAGGGACACTGCAGGGACAGCCCGGGGACAGCCCGGGGACAGCCCGGGGACAGTCTAGGGACAGCGGCAGGGATAGTGCAGGGACACGGCAGGGACAGCCCGGGGACAGCCTGGGGACAGCGGCAGGGACACTGCAGGGACACAGCGGGGACACGGCAGGGACATGGCAGGGACACAGCGGGGACACGGCAGGGACAGGAGCAGGGACAGGAGCAGGGACACTGCAGGGACACGGGATTGTGCAGTCACTTCTAATCCTGGGCATTTTTATGGCCAGAGTCCCTCGGGTCCCTCAGGCACGGGGACAGGTGTGGAGCAGGCACACACCGAGCTGGCACTGTCCATCAAAAACGAAGAATAGGTCTCTTCCAGCCTAGAGATTCTGTGATTCTGTGATTCTGTGATTGTGAGGAAGCCTCTCAGGACGGGGAGTGAGGGAATGATGGCCACGCTGAGCCCTCACACACCCACAGGGCTCTGCCCTCACCACGGGGCTCAGGAGCTCAGCCCTCCCGGGCTCTGGGTGGCTGTTGGGTGAGTGGGATGCAGATGATTGAAAGTCCCCAGCCCAGAATCATGCCTGGAGTTGTTATCAACGACTTAGACAATGCCTGTTGCAAAGGTGATTTTTTTTTTTTAATTTTATTTTTATTTTGACAGTTTATCTGGTTCTGCTTCAGGAGTCAGGGCAGGAGGTCAGACACTGAGGGTGCCTGCTCTGCACCGGGCTCAGCCACCCTCCCTGTGCCTCCTGAGCCTGGCAGGCAGGGCTGCTCCTCATCTGACTGATCCTCAGGGCCCGGGGAGCAGAAAAGAGCTGAAAATAGCCGGGCAGTGCTCTGCTCTGCTCGGGATCCCACATTTCCTGGCAGGGGACAGGAATCAGCCCCAAGGGATGTGCTGGGCGGGCTCCTGAGCATTCCTGCCCCCAGGCACTCCTGGCCCCACAGCGGGGCGGAGGCAGAGCCACAGGGAGAGGGGGAAGTTCCATCCCCGAGGATTTTGGAGCCTCCTCTCCCCTCTGTCGGGAGAGTTGCGCCCAGGCACGCCAGGCACCCCCAAATTTAGCCACTGACACAGCATTCTGTGTGCCTGCCTTTGTGGCCCTGACGACACAAGGGTGGCAACTGTCACCTGCTGAGCCCTGGGGCCGGTGGGGCAGCAGCTGCCAGCAGCACACACGATCCCTGTCCCCATCACGGGGACATTGCTCACGCAGCACCACAGGGTCTGCAAAGGGCCAAAATCAGCCCCTCCCTGCCTTCAGACAAGGCTGGGGCGCCAGCAGGGCAGCTGGAGGCTGAGCAGAGCCCTCCCCAGGGGTGTTTTGGGGTTTAGCCCCCTCGCAAAGGTCTGTGTGTGAAGGATGTCACTGAAGGGCCGAGCAGGCACAGGCTGTGCCTGCTGGGCAATAATTGGTGCCCCCTTAACTTGGGCTCGTTGCAGCTGCAGGTCTGGAGATGCTCAGGGACATCCCAAGGGCTCAGCACTCCTCACCTTTTTGTCCTTGAGGTGGCTTCACTCTGGGCTCCCTAAAACAGCAGTGGGGCCAGGGGGGTGAGGCACAGAGGTGGCCACAGTCCCTCTGTGTCCCCACTGGTGCCACTTCCACAGGTGAGCTCAGTCCCAGCTGGGCACTGTCCATCCTTCCTGCTGCACAGGAGCAACACCAATCCAAGGCAAACCAGAGAAAAGCAGAGGCAGATTTATTCCTCTCCCCTGCTGGTTGCTGCAGGCACTCTTACAGACCAACACCACCTTCCAGAGCCACGGGACTCAGCCACCAGCTCAGAAGGCAGGCACTGGGATCCCCTTTTCTCTCTCCCCAGTGCCCTCCCAGGCTAGAGCACAGTCCATTGAGACACAGCCCCACAGGTGAGGGTAGCAGTGACCCTGGGGTGAGAGCAGAGCTGCCTGCACGGTGATCTGACCTAGGAGAAAACCTGCATTACACTCACACTTCAGTCCCACTCTTTTTTTCCACTTCCAAGTCCATTTTTTTCCCCAGCCATCAGCCGTGAGAAGCAGAAGCGTGGCTGCCTCAGGGCCATGCTGAACACCGATGGTGAGAAACAGGGGTCTGGCACTGCAGATTCCCCACCCCCGTCCCCCTCCACCTCCCCACATCTGCGGCCTTTAGGATTTTTCCTTCTCACTTCCCCCCTCAGCCTGTTCTCCCGTCCCCACTGGCTGCTCCTGCTGGGTTATCTTCACCTCGTTGACTCTGGCCTTCAGCTCCTTGCCTGTCCGGGGAGCCACGATGCTCAGGATGCCATCGTGGGACAGGGTGGCCCTGACCAGCAAGGGGTCCACGTCCAGGGGCAGGATGTAGGTCCTGGTGAACTCCCTGGAGATGAAGCCGTGCCGGTCGGCCTTCTGCGGGTGCTGCCCCACCACCTCCAGCAGGTTGTCCACGGTGCGGACGCTGAGCTCGTCGGGCAGGAACTGGCAGACGTCCAGGAACACCTGGAACTTGTGCTCGTTCAGGCAGATCTCCGAGGTGCCCCTCTCCAGCTGCTTGTTGATCCGGGGCCGGATGTAGTAGCCGTGGTACAGGGCAGGGGCCAAAATCTCGGATGGGGACACACCTGGGAAGGAGACTCAGTGAGGGAGGGAATTCCCTTTTCCAGGGAACGGGGTGAGAGCAGCGGACGGGAGCAGTTTGGGACCTGGAGGGCACCTTGGCTTCGCCACATCCCCGCGGCGGGGGTGGAGTCTGCTGCAGTTGCCACCTTTGTGCCCCTAAAACACACCCCGAGCCAGGTCCCTGCCAGGCACCGCTGCCCCGGGGCTGCCCGGGGCTGGCATCCAGCTTCTCATGTTGGGAGCACGGGGAGGGCCCGGTGGGTGCGCTGGGAGGGCCCGGTGGGTGAGCGGGGAGGGTCCGGTGGGTGCACGGGGAGGGCCTGGTGGGTGCCCCGGGGCTGCCCGGGGCTGGCATCCAGCTTCTCATGTTGGGAGCACGGGCAGGGCCCGGGGGGTGAGCGGGGAGGGCCCGGTGGGTGAGCCGGGAGGGCCCGGTGGGTGAGCGGGGAGGGCCCGGTGGGTGAGCGGGGAGGGCCCGGTGGGTGCGCGGGGAGGGCCCGGTGGGTGCGCGGGGGGGCCCGGTGGGTGCGCGGGGAGGGCCCGGTGGGTGAGCCGGGAGGGCCCGGTGGGTGAGCGGGGAGGGCCCGGTGGGTGCCGCGGGGAGGGCCCGGTGGGTGAGCGGGGAGGGCCCGGTGGGTGCGCCGGGAGGGCCCGGTGGGTGCGCGGGGGGGCCCGGTGGGTGCGCGGGGAGGGCCCGGTGGGTGAGCCGGGAGGGCCCGGTGGGTGAGCGGGGAGGGCCCGGTGGGTGCGCGGGGGGGCCCGGTGGGTGCGCCGGGAGCTCTGCAGCGCCGAGCCCGCAGCCAGGGACGGGCACGGAAACTGCTGATGCTGAAGAAAACCGCCCTGAGGAACTAAAGGCCTTTTGTCTGCCATTGTCCAGAGGGCTTTCCTTGGAGCTTTTGGCCTTTTCACGCTGTTGTGCCGGTGCTGAATGGTTCTGCTGCTGCCCACATTCCTTCCCCTCCGCCAGCCGCTGCCCAGCTTTGTGCTGAACGCCCCAGCTCAGCTTTTCTCCACCTCCCCCCCGGCTGGAAAAGCTTTCCCCCCCCCTCTCCCCTGAGCGTTTTTGCTCCATGTTTTCACAGCATGTGCATGAATGCCAGAGCATGGCTGGCATGAGGGAGGGACGGGACAGGCAGCAGTGGGCATGGATGGAGAAGTGGACATGAAGAGAGAGACCCTGGCTATTCCCTGGTTATTCCCTGAATATTCCCTGGCTATTCTCTGAATATTCCCTGGTTATTCCCTGACTATTCCCTGGTTATTCCCTGAATATTCCCTGGCTATTCCCTGAATATTCCCAGGATACTCCCTGGATATTCCCTGGGTTTTTTTTTTCCCTGGCTATTACCTGGTTATTCCCTGAATATTCCCCGACTATTCTCTGGCTATTCCCTGAATATTCCCTGGATATTCCCTGGATATTCCCTGTTTTTTCCCTGGTTATTCCCTATTTTTTCCCTGGCTATTCCCTGGCTGTTCCCCCTGATTCGATCCGGGTTTCTCCACTAAAAATTCCTCAGCTCCAGCTTCCCCCCCTGGAGCTCAAGCTCCCCCGAGGGAATCCCACCAGCCCTCCTGCAGCAGAGGGGAGAAAGGCACAGAGAGAGGGGGGAGAATCCCAGCTCCTTCCTTACCTTCTCCAAAGTTCTGGTCGTAGATCTTGCTGGGGTTGGCAAACTCGTACTCGGAGCTCATGGGGTAGGCGTGGGGCACGGTGCGGGCAGCCATGGCGTGTCCAGGACAGGCACCTTCCTTCTTTCCTCCCTCCCTTCCTCCCTTCCCTCCTTCCCTCCTTCCTTCCCAGCCCTCGCTGCCTCTCCGAGTGAAGGCTGCAAGGCTTCAGCTGGGTGGGTTCCAAAGGGAGGCGTGTGTGATAAAAACGCTGGACCAAAATAGCCCCGCCGGGCCGGGGCGGCCAGGGAAGCTTCTCGCCGCATTCCAGCAGGGAGGGCAGGCACTGCCTGCACCCAGGGACACCTCGGGGACACCCTGCACGTCCCCACGGCCTCCGAGGGTCCCTTCTGCAGCAGGGGGTGAGGCAGCTGAGCACAGCCCGGACCCAGGGGCTGAGGGCAGCAGGATGGACCCCAGGCTCTGCTGCCCAAAGCAAAGCAAGAGGCTCCTTGGAGCTCAGGGAGTCCCTGGCACGGGAATTGGTGGCCCTGAGCCCCTGTGGGTGGCTGGTGCTTGCTCAGGTCGCGTAATGAAGCCACTGCCCACACCCACTGCCCACTGTGAGCTCGGGGCTCAAAGCCTTCCCGTTCCCTTCGTGAGCAGCCTGATTATCCCAGAGACTGAGCTCAAACCTTCTGTTCCTTTGGAGGTGAAGGGCTGCAGGGAGGGAAGCAAGGACCCAGATCCCACTGCTGCCACCTCCCCACCCTGAGCCGTGCTGCCTGCCCGGGCTCTTCCCCTGGCCAGGGCTTTGGCACAAACTCGTGGAGCAATGCTGCTGCCAGACATCACCAGCTAACCCCGGCTCTGAGCCTGGCATAAATCCAGCTTTACTGAGCAGGGCTGGTGGGCTGCTGGTGCTGCAGCAGGGGAGGAGTGCCCAGCTGAGCTCTGCACACCCTGAAACCAGAGACTTCCTTGAGGCCAGCAGGGCAGGACAGCAGGTGCAGTGCTGTTGATGTAATGGGGACTTGGAGAGGGTATTTCTGGCTTGGGCTGCTGCACAGAGCAAATCCTGCTCCCTATTCTTGCAGGCAAGCCAAGAGGAAGAGGCTCAGAGCCTTTTGCAAAGGGCTGGCAGAGCTGGCAGTGCCTCTGAGCCAGAAATTGTGTTTAAATTGTGAGCTCTCACAGGCAGAGAAGCTCTTGCCCTTCAACAGTCGCTGGGCTGAACCCGTTCCCATGATTTGGGTTCACAGGAGAGGCAGGAATTAAAATAAATGCGTGAATTATTAGGAGGAGAGCTGCAGGAAAGCAGGTTAGTGTGGGGGCAGAGGCAGACAGAGGTGTTCTGCACCCCTGGGTGCAGTGCAGCACCGTGGAGGCCGTGGCCATGCCCAGGTTCTTTCTGGGCTCACAGCATGGGGATCTTCCCTCCAGAAAAACGTGCTCTGCAGTGGGCAAAAGGCAAGAGGTGTCAGCAGAGAGATCCATCCTTTATTCACACACACCACCAGGGCAGCAGGGCCATCCCAGCACAGCCCTTGCCCTGATTTTGGGGCTCCCTTTGCTGCCGGGGCAGGCACAGCCCCGCCGGGTGACGCCGGAGCCGGCAGCGGGAACAACGGCCCCTTGTCCTGCTCCCTGCGAGCCAAAGATAGGAGCTGCATTGATCCCCCTGGCATCCAGAGCAGCTGGCAACCTCGGCCAAGCCTGCCCGGGACTGTGGATAAACAGCACGTGGGCAGCAGGGCGGGCGCCGGGGCGCTCTGGCTTCTTGCTGCCCCATTGGGCTCCTCTCCTTCCTCTCTCCCCTTCCCCCCTCCTCCTCAGCAGCGCGCTCAAATCCCTCAGACAGCTACTGGGCACCGCCGAAGGGCCCAGCCCAGGAGTGGGACAATAAAATCCCTGACACCACTGTTCAAGAGGCCTCGGGGGGGTGGAAGGCCAGGCCAGCTGCACGGGTATAAAGCTGGCCCCGCTGCCGGCACGGCACTGCAGCACAGTTGTTTGCCAGGCTCCTCCAGCGCTCTCCAATGGATATCACCATCCACAACCCCCTGATCCGCAGACCTTTCTTCTCTTGGTTGGCACCGAGCCGTATCTTTGACCAGATTTTCGGGGAGCACCTGCCGGAGTCGGAGCTGCTCCCGGTGTCCCCCAGCTTCAGCCCCTTCCTGATGAGATCCCCCATCCTTCGGATGCCCAGTTGGCTAGAGACAGGACTCTCGGAGGTAACCGCCGCTTCTTCGGGCTCTTTGTGACACAGCCTGCTGGCCCTGGAGGCCCAGGAGAGCTGAGAGCTTGGAAGATGCTCGTAGGTGGTTTTGTTTAGGAAAGAAAAAAGGCTGGGGGAGAAGGCGCTGTGCTTGTGCCTCTGCGTTGTTTGGGATGGAGCAAGGCTGGCCATAGTGATGGGAGCAGAGGCAAACCCAGCTCAGTGTGCATGGAGGATCACTCTAGCAGCTGGCAGGGGAAAGGAGGAAGCCTAATTTCCCTAATTTATTTCCCTAATTTCCCTCATTTCCCTCATTTCTGTAATTTCCCTCATTTCCCAGCCTGCTGTGCCAAGCTCTCAATCCCACTCCCACTTGAAAAGCAAAGAGCATGGGGGCAGTGGGATCCTCATGCCAGGCAGTGCAGGAGCCCATGGCTGCTGAGGGGAAAGGGGCCTGTTTTAATCAATCACTGCCCATTAAAGCAGCATTTTAATAACATCCAGGACCCAGAGGATCACGGAGCAGGCACCTCCTCCCTCCAGAGGCTGAGCCAAGAGGCTTTTGCCTGTCCTGCAAGTCAACTGCCTTGTTTACAAGGAGCTTGAGGAGCTATTCCAAGCAGAAGGAGTGAAAGTATTATTTTAATCCTTGCATAATGTTCCTCTCGATTTAGTTGACCTGGGTCTGGCTGCCCGGTGAAGCAGCCGTAATAAAGAGTCAGCTTTAAATAAAGAGTCGGTTTTTAACCAATTCAGGTGGAGAATCTCAGGTCCTGTAGTGATGGGCATTAATGCAAGGCCAGCAAGGGACAGAGCCTCTCAGCTCAGATCCCAAAATAAAGGTCAAGGTGTGTGTGTGTAGTGACCAGCCTGAGGCTTGACCTGCTCCATTCCTTTTTCAGCTGAAACCCTCACCCCCTCTTTTCTGAGGTCACCTCCTTGCTCTTGCACTTTTCTGAAATCACCTCCTGGTTTTTGCAGATGCGACTGGATAAGGACAAATTTTATGTGAACCTGGACGTGAAGCATTTCTCCCCTGAGGAGCTGAAGGTGAAGGTGCTCGGGGACATGATCGAGATCCACGGGAAGCACGAGGAGCGCCAGGTACCCCCTGCTTTAACCTCACCCCTGGTGACTGCCAAACAACCCTGTGCTCACCTCAAATATTTGTAATTATATTTTTCTTTTTTTAATCAAGATGCTCCGTGCAATCCACCCCAGCTGAGCCCGGACAGGGCAGCAGGAGGGTGGAGTTTTATTGCTGATGTTGCGTGAACTGTGAACTGAACTGGAAAACCAGCTGGGAAATTGGCATTTTTGGGGCTTCCCCTCTTTCTGGGAAGAGGCCAGGACTCCAGGGAGGAGTCCAATGAGCTAAAAATTAACTGTAATAATCAAGCCACGTAACAAATCAATGCACTGCCCTGTGTGTCACCTTTCCTGGGCCCAGCTAGCAGTTTCTAATCATTAGAAGTTGTGCTCCTCTGTCATTCATCCCTCTCCCTGCCGGCTCTGGAGACCTGTGTGGACACTGGGCAGGCAGAAATGCAAAGCCATGCCCAGAGCTGGATGTAACAGCATTTTCCAGTCCCCATCCCTTGGGGATGGAATTGCCACCCCTAGGAGCTCCTGGGGGCACAGTGTGTCAGTCAGGACACCCAGTGCTGCCTGTAGCTGCTGGAGGCCTGCAGTCCCGACAGAATTTTTGGAATCCCCTTTGGCTAAGAGGACAATCCAGCAGTGAGATCAGGCACTGAGGGTCCCCAGGGCAGGCGTGGGTGGGAATGGCACCTGGGGAATGGCAGCACAGAGCGCAGGGACGCCCCTGGCTGGCACAGGGGGTGGGCACAAAGCCTCCTCCTGTAAACTCTGTGCACCTGCAGCCCGGGCACTGCCTCACTCAGGGGATGGTTCAGGTTAGACTTACAGCTGATCTCCTTGTGCAGGGACACCTCACACTGCCCCACCTCACGCCGCTCCAAGCCCCATCCTCAAACACTTCCAGACACTCCCCAGCTTCTCTGGGCAGCCTGTGCCCGAGCCTCACCACCCTCACAGGGGAGAATTCCTGGTTCATATCCAACCTCAGCCTGCTCTCTGCCGCCTTTGAGCCGTTCCCCCCTGGCCTGTCCCTCCAGGCCGCTGTGAATGGTCTCTCTCCATCTTTCCTGGGGGCTCCATCAGGCCACAATCAGGGTGACCCTGAAACCTCTTTTCCACGCTCAACAATCCCCATTCTCCCAGCCTTTCCGAGGAGCAGAGGGCAGCTCATCTTCAAAACCCCTTTTAACTCCCTCCTTTCCTTGGAGATCCCCAACCCCCGCAGCCTTTCACAAAGACCCCGTGGCTTAAGGCGGCGCTAATTAAAATTCCCGATTCACAAGCCGCTCCCCCCTCCCCTCCTCGCGGCAGGACGAGCACGGCTTCATCGCCAGGGAGTTCAGCAGGAAATACCGGATCCCGGACGACGTGGACCCGCTGACCATCACGTCGTCGCTGTCGCTGGACGGGGTGCTGACGGTCAGCGCGCCCCGCAAGCAGAGCGATGTCCCCGAGCGCAGCATCCCCATCACCCGCGAGGACAAACCCGCCATCGCCGGCGCTCAGAGGAAGTAGGGGATGCCCTGCTGTCCCCAAAGCCACCCCTGGAGAGTCACCCCGGAGCTCTCCCCCTCCGCCAGGTGCCGGCCGTACCCAGTGGCCGCGCGTGTTATTTATGCTGAGTTAAGTTTACTAACGAATAAAACCACGGAGAAAGCAGTTCTGCAGCGGTTTGATTTGGGGTCGGTGGGGGGAAAGGTGGGTAAAAGGTAAAAGGAACGGCACTGCTGGGTGGCAGGCGTGCCCCAGGACAGCTGATCTGGGTGTTGAGAAGCACTTGGCTCATCAAACCTCGTGCTCTCTCTCCCGGCTACTCTGCCAGAGGATTTCAGAGTGTTTCACAAGCAGCAGGAAGGTTTCTCCCATGGAGATTAAACTGGTAAAACAGCCCCATGATAAGTGAAACCCGTCTGAAGTGTGGGTATTTGACAGCAGCTGGCTGGAAGACACGTGTATCTTAAATCTCTGGAGTGGAGAAACATCCAGGGGCTGCAGCCAGTTCAGGTGAAAGCTGCAGGGCTGCAGTAAACACAGATCTACCCCAAGAGAGGGAAAACATCCTGCTCTGATGATGCAAATCACACCCCTTTGAAACTCTGCTCATAGTGCCCTTCAAACAGGGAGCAGGATCTGATGTCTACAGCCATAATCTGATTTATGCCAGCATTGCTGGGTGATACAAACCACTACTGAAGTCCTTTTCAGGCATTTCAGGTGCTGCTTAGCACCTCTCTTCAAAGGGCTGGAAGGGGAAGCCTGGATGACTGGAGCTGAAATTCTAAAATTCATCTTCAAAAGGGACAGATCTGCCACGCAGCTCACCAGAGTCAGTCATGACCTGACCCATTTTCTGTGTTCCTCACACCTGCTCAGACAAAGGCTCTATCAGCAGGGATCACAGTTCCTGTGAGCAGGGAGGACACCCTTCTGTGGCTGAGGGTGAGGAAAATCAAATCAGCACCCTGTGATCCCTCTCAAACACCCCAAATCCCCCTCATTGCCAGGGCCTGCTGTTTCCTATTAGCTGGTTCTAATTACCTCTCCCAGCTAAGGTGTTAATTGAGCCTGTCTGGCCAGGCACAAGCCACCTCTGCACACAAGAACAAACCCCAGACACACACAGAGAGCTTACAAGCAGCACAGATTAAAAAGCAGGAAGAACATTTTCCACCTGGCTTTCATGTGTGACGGGGCTGGAAGGAAATCACTGCACCACTGGTTCCTGAGGGTTTCTGCTGCTTTTCCTGCATCCTTCTGGCTCCTTCTCCACCTGGAGGCCTGGAGTGCAGCAGGACTGAGCAGCTGGGCTGCACACAGCAGGTTCCAGCTCAGGCTGGTGGCTTGGAAATCAAGGAGGTTTTTGTTCAAATCCTAAAAGAATCAGCATTGAAAGGAAGTAAATGTAAAACAGTCAGAATTTAGGCAGAAAGTGCAACTGAGGGAAATATTTTTTACAGCACAGGGGATTTGTCAGGGTCAAATCAGCAGCCAGAAATGGGAATTTTGGGTGAAAGCTCTCTGGGGATAAGCTGGATGAGGTCAGCCAGACAAGAACACCTGAAATGCAAAACCACTCCCTGAGTGACCTGAAATACCTGTTCTGGGGTGGCACAGGAGCACAGCCCAGCATGGGGAGAATGACAGAAAACACCTCTGTCATCTCCAGGCACAAACATCACTGAGAAGCTCCTCACACCCAACAGATGGTCCCAGTTCATGTAAAACTCACTCTCTGATGTTTCCCTGTAATCTGAAGCAGGTTGTTTCCAAAGCACCGAGTGTGCTCAAAAGGAAAATTCACATTCAGCATGGCTAAATATAAGTTAGGAGGGGTATTTTGTATTTTGTAATGATTGGGAGGGAAAGGTGGTGTGGTAACTATTATCTCAGTACCCAACACCTCTCCAGGCCACTTATCCACCATTTAAAACAGACAAAATTATTCTCTCATGGCCACAGGGACCCAGAGCTCACAAATTGTGGCAGTGGGTCTGTGCAGGAGCTCAGCTTTGCCCATTTCAAACCCTCCTCTGCCATCACCTGTGTGAAACCCTGTCCTGACCCACTGCCCCTGCCCTGTGGGGCAGCTGTGGGCACACAAAGGGAGCAGGTGACACCCAAGCCTGGCTGTTGTAGATGTTACAGCCCATAATTTCCTTCCTTCTCAAAGGCACCATGCACATATGTGAGGCAGGGTAATTAATTTACCTTCTGTCACCCTGTGGAGGAATTAGGGACCTTCTTATTACACCTTGATTATGTCTGCAATTATCTGACACCAAATGATGCTTCCAGAACCTCTCCGCTGCTTCTCTTTTTCTTCTCTGTCTGTCTCTGCTTCTCCCCTGTGGGAATTCAAATATTGCACAAAGGATGAGAATTGCAGGTAAAGGCAGGTACAGGTAAAAATGAGTTCAGAGTTGATTATAGGGCTGGAACTCCTCTGCTACGAGGAAAGGCTGGGAGAATGGGGATTGTGGAGTGTGGAAAAGAGATTTCAGGGTGACCCTGATTGTGGCCTTGCAGATCCTGATCGAGCCCCCATGAAAGATGGAGAGAGACCATTCACAGCGGCCTGGAGGGACAGGCCAGGGGGGAACGGCTCAAAGGCGGCAGAGAGCAGGCTGAGGTTGGATATGAACCAGGAATTCTCCCCTGTGAGGGTGGTGAGGCTCGGGCACAGGCTGCCCAGAGAAGCTGGGGAGTGTCTGGAAGTGTTTGAGGACGGGGCTTGGAGCGGCGTGAGGTGGCGGCAGCGCGAGGTGTCCCTGCACAAGGAGATCAGCTGTAAGGCCCTTCTAACCTGAACCATTCCGTGATTATTCTGTGAGTCAGTCTGCCCTCCCTCGGCTTTCTAGCAGCCTCTTCCTTTTTTCTTTCTTTTTTTTTCTTTTTTTTTTTTTTTTTTCAATTTTTTGAGCGCAGCCCCATTTCCTGTTGCGCGGCGGCCGGGAGCGCTGCCCGAACCCCTGACGGGGACACCGCCACCTCTCCGCGCTCAGGGACGGGACACCGGCTACCGAAAAATCCCCGGGGGTGCCCGCGGCGCCCCGGGGCCACCGGCAGCGGCGGCGGAGCGGTGCCCACGTCATGAGGCGGCGCCGCCGGCCCTCAGCGCCCGGGGCCCGCCGGGGACATGGGGCCGCCGCTCCGCCGCGTCCTGCTGCTCGGGGAGGGCAACTTCTCCTTCGCCGCGGCGCTCTGCGGGGCCCCGGGCACGCACCTGGTGGCCACTTGCTACGAGAGCCAGGAGGAGGCGGCCGGGCGAGGCGGGGCGGCGCGGAGCATCCGCCGGCTGCGGGACAGCGGTGGGTGCGCGGCGGGGACAGCCGGGGACGGGCTGGGGAAGGGCTGGGGAGGGGATGGAGCTGCTGCTGAGCCCTTTGCTGTCACCCTCCTGCCATCGCTATCACCCTCTTGTCGTCCGGAGTGGCGCCGCTGTCACCCTGGTGTCACCCAGATTGGCGCCGGTGTCACCCTGGTGTCCCCCAGAGTGGCGCCGGTGTCACCCTGGTGTCACCCAGATTGGCGCCGCTGTCACCCTGGTGTCACCCAGAGCAGCATCCTTGTCCCGCGGGTTCCCCCCCACCCCCGCTGCCGTGTCCCTTGGGAGCATTTCCTCAGGAGACTCTTGGGACACCCTCGCCGTTCCTCAGGGGAGGGACTGGAACGGCCCAGCTGGCCGAACGAAATGCCTTAAAATCCCATCAGCCTGAAATAGTACGGAAATAGTACTGAAACTTCTGTTTCCAGATAAATTTCTGCTGCCTTGAAAGAGAGCAAAGGGCAAAGAGAGCCCCACAGGGCTTCCTGGTGTTCCCGATGCTCGAGGCAGCTCTCACCCGCTTAAAAATGCCCTGCATGATTTGCATCCCCACCTTTCTTTAAGGTTTTTTTTTTCCCCCCGATAACCATCGGAGCCTCGTTTTGCGTTTGCTGCTGCAGGAGCCGAGGTTGTGTTTTCCGTGGACTGCACCAAGCTGAGGGAGCACTTTTCGCCGGGAGAACGGGAATTCGATCGCGTTTATTTCAACTTCCCTCACTGTGGGAGGAAAGCCGGGGTGGTGAAGAACAGGCAGCTCCTTGCCCGCTTTTTCCATAGGTGAGTGCACCAGAAATAATTCTTGTCACTGTTTTTCTGAAGTTCTTTTTCAGCCTTCTGATGTTTTACTTTTTGAGATGGAGTTTCTCACACACTTTTCATGTAAATAATTGCTTTGCATTCCTTTCTGTAAGAGGAGAGAACTGATGGGCTGTTGATTTGACCAGTGTGGTTGGAGAGGACAATTTTCATCCTCCAATCCACGGTCATTGTTGGAATTCTATAAATGTCGAGTGTCGCAATAGGACACAAAATAAGGACACAGACTCATTCTCAGAAGGCTGGAGATTGACTCCAATCTGTTTTTATTCTCCAGCCACTTCCCCTTGTACCTTTTGACAAAGAACCCACCCAAGGGGTGGAATTCTTGGACCACATTGGCCGACTCAGAGGGACATCAAGTAAATTCCCTCCTCTGGGAAAGAATGCAGAAAAACAGGAGAGTGTACAATAACACATCCCTTGTTCACAGAATTGTGCCTGGGAACAGTTTTAGAGAAATCAAAACATTGCAGGCACCAACCATGGCTACAGTCGAGGTCTGTAAATAAACTGCCCCTTTTTTTTTGCCTTGGACATCTCAGTGCTGAGTGTCGTTCTGTGACAAATTCTGTTTTAATTAACAACCATGGCACAGCTTTTCAGGGTATTTTTGTGGGAGATCTGGGGATGTGCTCACAGGGAATTATATACTAACAGGATAATAAATAACAAGAATTTTCTGGCTCCCCTTCCAGCTGTGCAGAGGTGCTGGCCCAGGAGGGAGAAATCCACGTGGCGCTGTGCAATGGCCAGGGAGGGACCCCAGCAGACCAGCCCAGGAGGGAGTGGCACAACAGCTGGCAGGTGGTGGCTGTGGCGGCGGCAGCGGGGTTTGTCCTCAGCCACGTGCAGCCCTTTGAGGCACAGGCTCTCGAGGGGTACAAATGCACAGGCTACAGGTAAAACCATCACGTGGAGAAACTGGAATTGGGATGTTTGTGCTCTTAAAATGGCCCAGAGCTCAGTTGTTCTTCTAGTATCTTGTTGGCTGGAGAGGAGCTCCTTGAAATTTTCCTTGGAATTTTCCTTGAAATTTTCCTTGAAATTTTCATTGAATTTTCCATGAAATTTTCCTTCAATTTTTCCTTCAATTTGCCTTAAAATTTGCCTTGAAATTTTCCCTGAATTTTCCTTGAATTTTCCTTGATATTTTCCTTGAATTTTCCTTGAATTTGCCTTGAAATTTGCCTTGAAATTTTCCTTGAATTTTTCCTTCAATTTGCCTTAAAATTTTCCTTGAATTTTTCCTTCAATTTTCCTTGAATTTTCCTTGAAATTTTCCTTGAATTTTCCTTGACATTTTCCTTTTAATTTTCCTTCAATTTTCCCTTCAATTTTTCCTTCAATTTTCCCTTCAATTTTTCCTTCAATTTGCCTTAAAATTTTCCTTGAAATTTTCCTTAAAATAGCTGCCGTTCTTCCTCATCTCAAAGCAGAATAACCAAGATTAAAAATGCAAGCTTCCTGCCAAAGCACCCTCTAAAAATAAGACAATCTGAGAATTTTAAAGGTCAGAAGCATCCGTTTCAGAGCAAATATCAATCTCAGCCTAAAGAGAGGAGGAATGGGGGTTGGTGCTGGCAGGGACCTCTGGCCATCACCTGCTCCTGCCTACTTGGAGCACATTAAATATCAAAAATCAATGATTTTGCTCTGTTTTTGTGCATTTTCAGGAGTCAGGATAAATCCTTCTGTCTAGAGGGTGCTTTGAACCACGTTTTCACACGGGGCTCAGCACCCCTGTGTTTCACACCCGTGAGCTGCCAGACCCAACTGGGAAGCCAAAAAGTTTCTTTTCAAGTGCCACAAGTCCTGGTGGATAAAATTAACAGGTGAGTTTTATAATTAAAAACTCTTTGGCAGTGGCAGCTCTCCTTCTCTCAGTGGGAATGAGCAGCAGTGGGGTCAGATAAATGGATATGGTGACTGGGAAATCCTTTTTTTACCAGCAAATTGCAGTTAATTCTTGACTGTAACCTGCAGACAAACACCATTGCCTTGAAAATGTGCAACACCTTTGGTGAAAGACTTGGCTTGGTTCAAAACAAAGAAAGTTTTGGGTTCATTGCTGTGCTCGCATTATGAAGGGAATCACAGGTGGTGTCTGTAGTCTGCACTTTCATTTTTTCACAGGGGTTTCCTCGAAGTGAATTCAAGCCATCCTGTGAGGACAATAAAGGAGAAGCTCAGTGCAGGGCTCAGCCAAGCTTTCCCACTGCAGAACATCAGCTCCTGCCTTCCTCTGCTCCAGCAAGGCCACCCCGATGGTGTTTGCCACTCCAACGTCTTCTGGATCACTCTGAGCACAGGGGAGGCTCCAAGCACTGAGAAAACATCTCAGGGAGTGCCAAACACGGTTTTGTGTTCCCATTTTGGCCAGGACACGGATGGGAACGTCCAAGAAGGATGCCCAATGCCAAAAAAGTTTTATCTTAGGCCTTCCCTCCTGCCTCAGGCTCAGGCAATAATAAAGAAAGGAGCCTTTTCCCCAGGGACACTTCAGGTTCTTTCTGGGCCAGTTTTTAGGAAATGTCTGATCAGTCCCCACTCCATGCCTGTTTTCCATGAGATGCTGGTTGTGCTGGCAGTTAGCAGGGGCACAGAGGACAGCTGTATCCAGATGTTGGTGGATAACATTAGAACCACCCTGAATTCTCTTCACCAGGGCGTGTCTGGTGTAAAACCCAGCATCAGCCTGCAGGAAGCAGCGAGTTTTGGAACTGAGCTCAGTGACTTTGCTGCTTTTGAATGGCAGCTTGGTGAAATTCAGCATTTCCTCTGCGTGGGGACAGAGCCAGACCCCTCAGGCTCCTGTGTGGGGGTCATCAGGACAACTGCTGCTGAATTAAAAAGCAGTGAGCTGGTTGTTGTCTCAGCCTCGCTGAACCTGGACCTCCTGGCCATGCTGCTGTGTGGAATATCCGACTGGAGGATGCTCTGGACATCAGACAGGCGCTTCCTCAGGCAGTTCCCTGAGGGAGAGTTGAGGCTTTTCAAGAGTTTTTCCCTCTATCCACCTTCCTACGTGCACGATGTCAGCTTCTGGGTTCCTGGCGGGGAGGAATTTGATGAAGTGGCTTTTCACACCCTTGCCAGGGGGGTGTCAGGTGAAACGGTCGTTTCCATCCAGCTGAGGGACAATTTCCTGCAGCCAGGGACAGGACGGAGGAGCCTCTGCTACAGGGTGACTTTCCAGTCCTGTGACAGGGCCTTGGGCTGCCGGGAGGCAGCGGAGATGCAGCTGCGCTTTCGGGAGGAAATTCGGCAAAACCTGGGTGTGACCCTGAGGTAGAACAACTCACAGGGGCTCCAGCAGCTCCTGTGCCAGTGGCTCACCTGGAAGATGTCACCTGCATGTCGTTGGACCTGGCGTTGTGCTGCTGCAGTGCCTGGCACAGGAGCGGGGTGGACTTTGAGCACCTGCACACATTTCAGTGTGAGAGTTCCTGCTGATGACAGAGCACTTTCCTGTTCTCTGTGTGTGTAATGAAACCTCGTTTTGTGAAGCAGAGCCTTTCTTTTCTAAGATCCTGTGAGAGTGGATTCCATCTCTTTGCTAATGCATATTAGCATTCCTCCTTAATTAAATTAGCACATTAAATTCCTGCTGATGTCCACCCTGCTCCTCCCCTGGCCCAGCCTGAGGCCGTTCCCTCTCCTCCTGTCCCTGTTCCCTGGGAGCAGAGCCCGATTCCCCAGCTGTCCCCTCCTGGCAGGAGTTGTGCAGAGCTCAGGTCCCCCCTGAGCCTCCTTTTCTCCAGGCTGAGCCCCTTTCCAGCTCCCTCAGCCTCTGCTGGGGCTCCAGACCCTTCCCAGCTCCATTCCCTGGACACCCTCCAGCCCCTCCTCGGTCCCTGTTCCGTCTGTCGGTGCCTGTCCGTCTGTCGGTCCCTGTTTCTTCCCGTGCTGTCCTTTCCCCATCTCCTGAGCACAGGGGGTACCAAATAAAGAACATTTTCCCTCGGTGCCTTCCCCATTCCTTCACTTTCCTGCCAGCACTGGGTGGGCAGGGGCAGCGCGGGGATGGACCCTGGCTCGGACCTAGGCAGGGACGGCGTGAGCGATGGACACGGGGGGGTGATGGACACGGGAGGTGATGGACACGGGGGGTGATGGACACGGGAGGTGATGGACACGGGGGGTGATGGACACGGGGGGTGATGGACACGGGGGTGATAGACACGGGGGTGATGGACACGGGGGTGATGGACACAGGGGGTGATGGACACGGGGGGTGATGGACACGGGTCGGTGGTGGACACGGGTATACGGGGCAGGGACTCGGGTGGGTGATGGACCCGGCTGTGCGGCGCAGCGCTCTCCCTGTCGTGGTCCTTGTGGCTTTCCCGGTACCTGTCGCTGTGCCTGTCCCTGTCCGTCTGTCGCTCCCTGTCCGTCTGTCGCTCCCTGTCCCTCTGTCGGTGCCTGTCCGTCTGTCGCTCCCTGTCCCTCTGTCGGTCCCTGTTGCTGTGCCTGTCCGTGTTCCGTCTGTCGGTCCCTGTCCGTCTGTTGCTCCCTGTCCCTCTGTCGCTCCCTGTTCCTCTGTCGCTCCCTGTCCGTCTGTCGCTCCCTGTCCCTCTGTCGCTCCCTGTCTGCCGCGTTCCGGCCCGCAGGGAGCGCGCTGCCCACACCCGTGATGGCGGCGGCGGCTTCGGCGGCGCTGCCGCAGCTGCTCGGGCCGTGCCGCGGCCTGCGGCGGGCGCTGCCTGCCCGTACCCGCCATGGCCGCCAAGGGGGCCCGGCAGCGGCCGCGGGCGGGCGGCGGGGAGGCGGCGGGGCGGCGGCCGGAGCCCGCGGGCAGCGAGGAGCCCAGGAACGAGTGCGTGCCGCCGGGGACGGAGCGGGGGCTGCCGGGGGTACCGGAGCTATCGGGGCTGGCCGGGGTTTCCCCGGTGCTCGGCGCTGCGGGGATGGTGCCGGAGCATCCCCGGCGCTGCTCCGCGGCTGTGAGGGGCTGCGGCGGGGCGGGGGTCCAGCCCTGAGCGCGGCCGGTGGTGCTGCCTTTGGGGGGCTGGCATCCCCTCCCCGCCCCAATGCCACACAGCCCTTTGCTCGCTGTCACCTTGTCAGCCTTGATCTCCTTGCTGAGTCTTCCTGCTGCATATTTGTGTATATATATTTTTTTTATTTTTTTTCCCCTTTGGATTAGGTCATCCGGGAGCAAAGCAGGGCACGTCTGGGCCCCTGAAGGATCAACAGCTTTCAAGTGTCTGATCTCGGCCAGGTTCTGTGCGGCTCTGCTGAGCAACATCTCGGATTGTGACGAGACCTTTAACTACTGGGAACCGGTGAGTCCCTTCCTGCCCTTGGGATAGGGAATTTGTACTTGGCCTGTGCAGAAACCCGTTTATTTAGGACCTTGTGCTCTCTGTTTCAATGTCTAGTTGGCTTGTGCAAATGCAGATTTATTCAGAACCTTGTGCTGATCCCTGTGTTTCAATGAGAATTTTTTTGCTCTGGGGTTCAGAGGTGGGGAGTGGAAAACTCTCTGTTTCCTGCGTGTTAATTTATTTATTTGCTCTCTGTCGCAGACACACTACCTCATTTATGGGAAGGGGTTTCAGACATGGGAGTACTCTCCAGCCTACGCCATCCGCTCCTATGCCTACCTGTGGCTCCACGCCTTGCCAGCCTGGTTCCATGCCAGGGTTCTGCAAACCAACAAGGTAAATCATGTGTGTGAAAGTTGCTTTTGTGAGGAGGAAATGTGCCTTTAGTGTGTGGGGAAACAGCCGCCCCTGTTTGGTGTTGAAATTGACTTCGTGTTTATAAAACGTGGGTTTGTTGACAAACATTGAGCTCCCTGTGAGGATTTCCAAGGGTTTGTGGGTTTCCCCTGATGCTTTACAAGCCCGTTCTGTGTCCCTGTGCCTCATTCAGACTCTGCCTGTGTCTGCTAGGTCCTCATCTTCTATTTCCTGCGATGCTTCCTGGCCTTCCTGAGCTGCGTTTGTGAACTCTACTTCTACAAGTGAGTGTCAGAGTCTGTCTGCAGGGGATGGCTGGGAGCAGTGGCAGGGACACACGCAGCTCCTGCCACAGCAAATGGGCTTTGAGCCTCCTGCCTAGAGGAGAAAATGCATGTGCTCGTGGTAACTCAAGGAGATGTTGGTCAGAATGCCACAATTAGGACAAAATTGTCCTCCCAGATCTGCCACCCACACCTCTACTCCAGCATTTTGTTGACTCCCCTTGTTTTCTCACTGCTGGCAGCAAGCAGGGTGGGAGTGTTGCAGACTGAGGAGAGCCTGGTGCTGCGTTTGCTCATCACAGTGAATTTGACTGGAACACATTGATTGCTGCTGTCTCTCATCTCTCTGCCAGTGCTGTTTACATCCACTAAAATCAGTAGCCCCTAACATGCAATTATCGTGTCTGAACTGGATTTTTATTTTATTTTTTACCTGCTGCCTGATTTTCAAACCACTGCCTGGGCTGACTTTTTTGTCTGTCAGTGCTCTGGTTTAAGGAGGTGGACTGTGGCTTCCTTTGCACAGTGGGGTTTTGTGAGGGCTGGGGATCGTGGATGGATTGATATGTGCAGCCACCAGCTCCTGACATTTGCACAAGCACAACTGGGAGAAGCCAGGCCCCATCCAGAGTTTTCCACTGGTATAACTCAGGGTCTGAGATCCCAGGCCAGAGGCAGCAGCTGAGTGTTGAGAGTCCTCCCCCTCAGAGCTCTCAGGCTGCTCCCTGGATGGTTTGTGGTTCTGCATGCCTTGGTTGCTGCTGATTTTTGTTGCCCCGAGGCTGTTTGGTGGTACCTGTCTCTCTGCTGCTTCCCCCAGGGCTGTGTGCAAGAAGTTTGGGCTGCACGTGAGCAGGCTGATGCTGGCCTTCCTAGTGCTCAGCACGGGGATGTTCTGTGCTTCTGCAGGTGAGTTGGCTTGGCCCTGGCACTAACAATGGCCAAAAATGGGTGCAGAGAGAAGAAAATCACATCTCCAGGGTGTTTGTCAGCCTGAGTCTCGCTCCTGGCTGCTCTTCCTCGCAGTCAGGCTGCAGAACTTCGGGAGAGTCAGGAATGGTGCAGAATCCATACTCCTTTCTGCCCATCTCCTGCACTTCTAGAGCTGAACAGCAGGAAACTGATTTCCAGCAGGGCTCCAGAAGGGCTGGCAGAGACCACAGGATCCTCTTTGTTGTCTTCTCATGGCAGAATAAGCGTTGATTCAGATTTTGTTCTCTGTGTTAGGATTTCCAGGCCTGTTTCTGTTGCTGCGTCCTGGTTTTTTTAATATTGCTGTGCCTTTTAACCAGGCTCTTTGCCTGCCTTCCCTGGGCACCCTTTGTTCTGAGGAAGGAGGCTGATACTTTGGCAGTTTGTGTGCTGTGCTCGTACCTGTTTCCCCAGCCACTGGCAAAGACTTCTGTGAAACCCTTGCTGCAGGTTTTGGGGTGAAGCTGACCTCTGACCCCCTTGCCTTGCAGCGTTCCTGCCCAGCAGTTTCTGCATGTACACCACGGTGATTGCCATGACAGGCTGGTACATGGACAGGACCTCGGTGGCAGTGCTGGGGGTGGCTGCTGGAGCCCTGCTGGGCTGGCCCTTCAGTGCAGCCTTGGGGTAAGGAGGAGCTTCTGGCCCTTTCTCAGGAGGTTTGCACCTGCCTGGGGAGAGTGTCGGGGTGGAGGAGAAAACCAGCAGGGAGTGAGCTGCCAGTTCAGTCCAGGATCATTGCCACAGCCTTCCTGGCTTTTGAACAACTTAGGTTGGGAAGATTTCCTGGCATTAATATGATTTAAACCTGAGCTGGATGATGAATCTGGAGTAGAAGCAGAGGCCAGTGAAGTGGTGGTTCCTCCTCTTGCTTTGAAGGGGCAGCAGAACCTGCAGTAGGGTTTCTCAAAGTCTCCAGCTGACAGCTGGTCTCTCTTTCAGGCTTCCTATTGCCTTTGACTTGTTGATCCTGAAGAAGAGATGGAAAAGCTTCCTGAACTGGTGTGTGGTGTCCTTGATCATGTTTCTGGTGAGTGCCTGCAGCAGCACAAAGAGGGGATGGGTGGCAATAGAAGGGATGAGTTCCTTGTAGGAAAGCTAGCACTTGAACTGAGATCTGCTTTCCTGCAGGTGCCCTTGGTGCTGGTGGACAGCTATCACTACGGGAAGCTGGTGGTGGCACCTCTCAACATCGTTTTGTACAATGTCTTCACCCCCCACGGCCCCGATCTCTACGGTGAGTGTGGGATGACACAGCCCGAGGTTTGCTGGCTGCCGCGGCCCTCGGCTGGCAGCGCTTTTTCTCTCCTGCCCTAAAGCAAAGGCAGCCTGCCAGCCCCAAAGGCTGCAGCTGCTCCTTCCGGACACGGGATGTCTCTGTCGAGCTGGCGATGCGCTGCCCGGGCTCCTCCAGCCTGGGAGTTGTGCTGCTTTTGTTGGCTTTGCGCTCCTGTGAAGCTGCCGGGAGGTGTCTCACTGTCTGTGCACCGGTGGCCTGCGTGTGTTTGTCAGCCTGAGTCTCGCTCCTGGCTGCTCTTCCTCGCAGTCAGGCTGCAGAACTTCGGGAAAGTGAGGAATGGTGCAGAATCCTTACTCCTTTCTGCCCATCTCCTGCACTTCTAGAGCCGAACAGCAGGAAACTGATTTCCAGAAGGGCTGGCAGAGAGCACAGGAGCCCTGCACCATCTCTGTGCTGTGTTTGAGGCCAGAGGAGCTGTTCCAGGAGGGGTTCAGCCCTGCACCATCTCAGTGCTGTGTTTGAGGCCACAGGAGCTGTTCCAGGAGGGGTTCAGCCCTGCACCATCTCTGTGCTGTGTTTGAGGCCACAGGAGCTGTTCCAGGGGGGGTTCAGCCCTGCACCATCTCTGTGCTGTGTTTGAGGCCACAGGAGCTGTTCCAGGAGGGGTTCAGCAGTGCTGAGCAGCAGCCAGGCTTTTCTCTGGCAGCTGGCATTGCTGCTCCAGTTTGAGGGGCTGTTTTGGGTGGTGCTGAGTGGTGATTTGTCACTTGTGCTGTGGCACAGCAGGACAGCAGCTGCTCTGCCACGGCTCTTGGCCTCTGCAGGAAGGCTCTGAAGTGTGGAGCTGAGAGTTTTCTGTAAGTAAACCCCAGGCTCTGTCTCTGAGAGCTTTTGGCAGGGGTTTGTGCCTGACCTTTTCCACACTGGTGCCTGAGTTGTTTCCAGAAGCCTCCAGGGAGTGGCCTGTCCTGAAGAGTTATATTCACAGTTGTGATGGTTTCATCACGTTCTATATCTCATTTGACTGGAAGAATATAAAGCAAAACAGGCCCATCTTTAAATTACAAAGATAGTTTATTAATACACACAAAAACAACAAAAAAAGGGAAAAAAAACCAACAACAACAACAACAACAAATGAAACTTCTAAAACATCTTTCTTTCTCTTTCTAAGTTTTTTTACCTTTCTTCACTCAACATAAAAAGACATGACCTGCAACTTCAGCCAGTTTTACCATTTTAAAAATAACCTTTTATCAGTTCCTTTAGGAAAGGAGTCTCTCTGGGTTCTATATAGACATCCCATGTTCTGCATCTGTGAGGATTTTAAAGGAACTCCTGCAAACTGCGAAATCCTACCCATTAGCAGCCCTCTCAACACTGCACATAGGCCATATTTGCTTATTGGGGTACTGTTTAAGGATGCCTCCTCTAGTATGACACAAAGATTCTCTTCTTCTATTTCCAAAATCATCTCAAGACCCAAAAACAAATCTCCTCTTTCTTTAAGAGCAAAAAGCTTCATATCACTTTTAACTAGAACCTTACATCCCCCCAAAAGCATTTATATGTTACAGGAAAGAAACTAGTTCAGTCTCTATAGTTTTACCAGAAATGTCCAGCCAAAATTAGGCCACTCCTTGTCCTTTTGCCTTAAAGTCCTTTTCACTCTCCTTTTACCGACTGTAGCTCCATGCTGTGTCTTTCTATTCGCTATATTTGTTCTTCTTCCGGAGAAAGATGATGTTTAGGAAAGTCCATCTGCTAACAACAAAGGGTTAAACTTTTCGGGCTGCCGGGCTGCCCACGTGGCTCTGCGGCGGGAAACTGAGTCGTTCAGAAGCCGTGCGCTGGTTTCTTCGGCTTGAAAAAGAAGAGCAAGGGCGAAGGGGCACTCCGTCCGAGCTCTCTCTCTCTCCATGCTGTCCGCCTCTCCGCGAGACAGCGGCTCCTAAAGCTCCGACCCGGCCTGCCCCGGCTCCAGCAGCATCGGGGCCCGGCCCGGCCCGGCCCGGCCCGCCGCAGCCGCCCCGGGGTGGGGGGGCACCGAGGCCGGCCGGCCCCAGCGGCTCTCTGTCCCCCCGCCTGTCACACCGGAAGACAAAGAGACCGCTCCTCCCCCCACCCAGCCTTTTTAAGCATTTCGCCAAAAGTCGCAGCTTGTCTTCTACTGGATAAATTGCTTGTCAATCAAAAAAGCTGACCCCGATTGGAACAAAATCAGGCTTTTCCTAGCCTATGACAACAGTGACATTCACACAACATCCTCAGGCTAGTAAAAGAGCCTGCCTGGAACTGTTCTGCAGTGCAGCGTGGCCAGGACAACGCTGTGTGTTTAGAGAGCTTCAAAACACTGGGGGAAAAATAACACTGCCAGGGGAGATGAAAGGCTGGCCAATCCCTCCTGGCTTTGGAAGCTGGGATTTCCCAATGTTCACATGATGGGGGCAGAGTCACCATCCCAGATCATCTCCAGTGTAAGCACTGCAGTATTTTGGAGACAAGGTTCAATTCAGTTTTGTTTTTTGTTTTTTTTTTCCTTCTGTCTTTAGCAATACACTCCCTCTACATAAATATTGTCTGTGCAGTTGATGTTCCCCTGGAGTGATGAGGTTTCTACAGCCAAGGGAAAATAGCTGCTGAGGGTATATCCCTGATTCTGAGGCTTTGGGGGGATTTTGTGCACTTATATTCTAAGAAGTCATAATTTGTGACCAAAGTTTTATCCCACTTTGGTGAGCTTTATTCAGCTTGGGTGGAATGTGCTGAAGCTGTTCCTGTGACACCTCTCTCTGTGGAGCCCTGGTTCTTGAACAGAGTGAGAATAAATGAAATGCAGGGAGCAGAGTGCTCATTGTAGCAGCACTGAACCAGAGTGAGGGCTGTGACTCATGCCCAAGTTATTGCACCTCAGTTACTGCTGGCCAGCTGCAGTTCCTGCACTCAGGCTTCAGCCCAGGGTGGGGCTTTTACCTTAAACCTCTTTTACAGCTCCCCTGCTCTGGCCTGAGCTGCCCTCACCATTCCTGTGGTCAAGGTGCAGCCTGGCTAAACTGGATTCACCCCCCAGTTTGGGTTCCAGAATTGCTCCCAGGGCTGTTCCCAGACCTCAGGGTTCAAAGCATTTTCTCATTCAGGGCCTGACAGTGCTCCCAGCTGGTTTTCCCCATGGAAGCGCCGTGCCAGGAGCTGCCTGGCTGCTCTTTCCCCACTGCTGTCCCCAGCCTGTCTCCTGTATCCCACACCTGCCCCGCTCTGGGGTGTGGATCCTTGCAGGAAGCTCCATCTCCCCTCGGGCTCTGGAAGAATATTCCCATTATCCTGAGCACAGAGAGTTCTCCAGTGGCCCTCCCTGCTTCAGAGATAATGTTCTGGGCCAGCACTTCTCTCATGCAGTGGGGCTGCTCCCTTCTGAGGCTGCAGTTCTGTCTCAGTTCACCTTGAGCCCTGTGGATAAGAGGAATAAAAACCCTTTTTGCCCTGGGAGGCTTTGAGCCTGAGTGCCTCTGAATGCCTGCGTCACCACTGAGCCAGCCTGGTGCATTCTGCCTGCTGTGCACTGTTCTCTTCTCTTTTTTTTTTCCCCTTTTTATTTTTTTTTTATCCTCTCACAAAGAAGAAAATCCCTCATTGGAGAAGGAGAGGAGAGGCTCCAGTGCTTTTTTTTTATGGGCAATTCAGTCACAGTGAAAAAAAAAAAAAAAAGTGAGCAGCCTTTTTTTTTGTGCTAAAGCTCTGCTTCAGAGCAGCTGATCTGTTCATTAGCAGTATTTTCTGGGCTGTGTTTGGACTGTGGAGGAGTTGGGCCCTTCACTCCTGACCCCCAGGCTGCCAAACCAGAAACCAGAGCAGAGAGAGGTGAATCTGGGGTGAATTTCCTTTGCTTTCCATCGCAGCCAGAAAGGTGACAGGAACGACCCTTTAAAGACGCAAGAACTCATTTCTATGCCTGCTGTTTGCTTTCAGTGCTAACAGCTCAGAGTTTCCTCTCTAAACCCAAGCTGCTGGGCCAAGCAGTGACTCCAGTGCCGTGTTTGTGACATTCCCAGTGCACCTTCTCCCCCCTTTTTTTTAAAATTTTTTTTTTTATTTTTTCAGCTGTAGGAGCTGCAGAGGTTTCGGGTTTTCCTTGCTGCTGTTCAGCCGTCTGATGAATTTCAACACGGACCCCATTTAAGTGGCTCTGATTGCAGGAAATTGCCGTGGCATGTGACACATGTCACAACAGTGCAGTGATTAAAGCCCCCGCGTGTCATTTACCGGCTGATTGAGCTAATCACACCGAGAGAGTGGGAAATGTGTGGAGAGGAGCTGGCGTTCCTTATTGTTAAGGGCTTTAAGCATCCTGACATAAGAGTCTAAATAAATGACAGTTGGATTGGAGTTTCTTTCAGTTTACATCCTCTAGAGTTCCCGAGTGGGGAGGCAGAGCTGCCTCGCCCCTGTTTCTGTCAGAAGAGGCTGAATTTAGGACATTCTGAGTCTAAGGAGGGGCCAAACCCAGCGTTTAGTGGCAGGGGCTTTGTCGGGGTGAAGTGGGAATGCAAACTCCTTTCCTTCTTAATCCATTTTCTGTTCCTGCCAACCCAGAGTGAACATCCTCACTCCAGAATTGTTTGGCATTGTGTGGTTCTGTGTTGCTCCTGTGCAGTTTTAAAAAGAAAGAATGAATTTGGGGTCGAGTTTCCCAAGTTTCTACCTCTGCTTCCTTGCTGTCCTTCTGAATGCTCTGTGAGCTGTGTGTCACAGAATTCTGCTGGCTGTTGGATTGCTCTGGGATTCACGAGCAGCAGATGTAATACTGACTATTTTTCACCCCCAGTAAAAAAAAAAAAAATGAGGAAAATGATTCCTGAGCAGGCAGACAATGAAGTTTCTCGGGCAGGTGTGAATGTGAGATACTCTGGTGAGCTGTGTCAGGCAAAGAAACACCCAAGCTGCTGTTCCATCCATTCCTGCTGTGTTCCAAACCTCTTTTTTCCTTTTTTTCTCTCACCCTTTAGGTACAGAACCCTGGTACTTCTATTTCATCAACGGCTTCCTGAATTTCAATGTGGTTTTTGTGCTGGCCCTGCTGGTGCTGCCTCTGACCTTTCTGATGGAGTGCCTGCTGCAGAAATTCCGTGGTGAGTGCAGGGCAGCTGGCAAAGCTCTCCTGCCAAAGAGCAGCTTTGCTTTGCTGGAAGTGAAACTGGGAGCAGTGAAAAGCCTTTGGAGCACTAGGAAAAATTCCTGGAGCTCCTCAGAGTTCGGGATTGTTGCCTCCACCTCAGGAGGAGAAATGTGTTAGAAAAAGCGAGCCTGACAAAGTGTGTGATTCCTGAGCTTCATTCTGACATTTAATGCACCAGAAGTGGCCCAATCAATAATCCTAAAAGGGGGAGGAAGCTGTACCTGGTGTTGTTCCCATCTTTGGGGTTGGAAAGTGGGCACTGTGGATTTTTCAGGCTGCCAGGCTCCCCCATGCTCTGGGAAGTGTCCCCATGGGTGTGGATACACTGAGAGTTAAAAAGAAAAAGGAGGAACCAGAACATTCCCTGCTTCACCCTGGGCTTTTTCTCGAGTAAAATGACATCAGCTCAAGCACATGACACTTGTCAGTGACTCCAGAGGGGAAGTGTAAATCCTTCTCTGCTGTTTTCCTGAGGAAAATTCATCAAGGCTCCTCCACATTCATCAGTCCAGTCAGTGCTTTGCTCTCTAGTTTTTCATTTTTTTTTACTGAATGCAGCAAACAGTAACACAACCCTCGATGAGAACGTTGGTTAAGGGGTGTTTGCTTACATCTGTCCCTTGGCTGTGAGTGACAAACTCTCCGAAAGCAGTCAAAGCTCGGCAGGAGCTCCTGTAAATGCGAGATTTCCTGCTGTTCACTTGGTGTTCTTGTGCTTAGCAGCAGGAGCCACTCTGCCGAGCGCTTTGTTCTCATTGTCTGCGAAATGCCGCTGGCTTAATTGCTTAACTCTGCTGTGGGGAGTAGGAAAGGGACTGAAAAACTGTCAGGCAGCGCAGAGCCCTCCTCGGTGCGGCTGAAATTCAGGGTAATTGTTGTTATTTTTGAATCCTCGGTTATTTCCTCTGTTAAAGCAGAAGGCGCCTGAGAGACCTCTCCCGGTGTTATTTCTGTAAGGAGGCGATGGAGGCCGGGCAAACTTGGGGCTCTAAACAACCATTTGGGAGGGTAAAACCAGCACGGAGGGGAAGGAGAGATCCCGAGGAGAGATCCCGAGGAGAGATCCCTTTCTGATCTTGGTGTGTGCAATGCCCAGCAGGAAACGTAGCGCTCCTGTCAGACCTTTTTTTTTTTTTTTTGTGCCTTCTCGTTGGATCCAGTGTGAAAAACGACGTTTCACCTTTTTATATGAATTTATAAGTTTAATAAAAATAAAATAAAATAGAATAAAAATAGACCATTGGGAGACAGGAAAAGAGAGCTACTCAGCTGAGGGTGCAAAGCAACACCCCGTCTGTCTTCAGAGCCTTTGTTTTAAGGACCCGTGTTACATATTTAAATAAGCTAATGCATGATTCAAATATTCATTTTGGTTTCAAGACCCCCCTAAATATACAATTTATCTGTAGGATTCCATGTAGTCTGGGTAGATGTTGTAAATCTGTCTTCTGAAGATTCAAACCCTCAAAAGGCTCGATTGTTCTTTATCAGCAATCTTCTTTCACAGGAATGTCAGGAGACCCTTCAGGCTTCTATCTAGTTAGAGGTTACAAAAAAAAGTACAGCCCCCATCTCTACTTTGTTACAATTAGGAAATACACCTTCATTACATTTTTAAATTCCACAAATAAAAGGGAATACAGCACAACCTTCTGACATTATATGTATAACACTCATGTCAATATTTGCAAAAAGCCAACTCCAAAATCTGCATTTAGAACATCCAGTAACACTGATTTTCTGCTTTTGCTTCTCCTGAGGCCACTGGAATTGTCAGTGTTGTAGGAATCTGCAAAAATCCTCTGAGGAAAAGGCTCTGCTGGCTGTTTGGCTGTGTTACCTGGGTTTTAGCAACTGGGCACAAAAAACCAAGATCTTCAGGTGCTACCTGGCCTTTTTTTTTTTTTTAATCACAAGAGATTTTGTTGGGAAAAAATGTTTCATTTAATTTTAACATTTCCACAAAAACAAAGATGATCAAAGTGTTTCAGTTAGAGGTAAATGATGAGTGGGGGAATCCTGAAAGCAGAAATCGTTTCTCCGTTTTTTTTGTGTGTGTGTTTGGGTCTCCAGAGGAGGCTTTGGGTGTGAGAGAGGAATTGTGCAAGAGCAGGAATTCCTGCATTACTCCTCTGCTGAGGTTTTGTTCCTTCCAGTTCAGAACCTGGGCCGTCCCTACTGGCTGACCCTGGCTCCCATGTACATCTGGATCCTGATTTTCTTCAGCCAGCCCCACAAAGAAGAGAGATTCCTCTTCCCCATCTATCCCCTCATCTGCCTCTCTGGTGCTGTGGCTCTCTCTGCTCTCCAGGTAAGTTCTAGTGGTTGCTAATAAACAGCTGAGAACATTTCCCAGGACTTTGAGTTGTTCTCCAGTCCCCAAGTGGGGAATTCCTGAGGTGGTGATGCTGCAGTGCCCACACCACAGGAAATCCAGGAGATTCCCTGAGGGTTCAGTAACTGCTGGTGGAACTGTGCCTCCCTGGCTGCTCAGGGCAGGGGTGTGGGTGTGTGGGAAATGCATTTTGAAGTGTTTTAGAAGGAATTTGGTGTGTTTTAGAAGGAATCTGATGTGTTTTAGAAGGAATCTGATGTGTTGTGGAAGGAACCTGATGTGTTGTAGAAGGAATCTGATGTGTTTTAGAAGGAATTTGATGTGTTTTAGAAGGAACCTGATGTGTTGTAGAAGGAATCTGATGTGTTTTAGAAGGAATCCCTCACTGGGCTGGAAAAAGGCAAAGGGATCTCCTTTAAATGTTGGGGAATTGCACTGAACAGTTTGGAAGAGCCAAAAGCTGGATGTTTAGTAAACATCACTTGAAACACTTCTCAGAGCAAAGCACTAACACAGGCTGATATAAACCTTCCCAAAGCTCACAATTATTCATCTGCTGTTAAAAAAAGGCTCAGGAATGCAGCCAGGAGTCCCTGCTGGAGCCTGTTCCAGCTGTTTGGCTGCTCCTGCTGTGCCCTGCTGTGCAGCACTGCTGGAGTTCCTGCCCAGCCCTCAGCCCCTCATCCTTCCCCTGCTCAGATGCTGTCCTCACTCTGCATCTCCATCCAGTCCCAGATGAGTTCCAGTCTTTGCCTCCAAGCAGGAGCCAAGCTCTGGGATGTCACCAATTTCGTGGCTCTGAGTGAGGATTCTTCTGTGCTCTCACAACATCACAGAGCAATGTTAATTTATTTTCATTTTCAGTGTGGCTTTAGGAGAGTTTTGTGTGCATTTCTTGCATATTTTACCACTGCTGGATGACATCTTGCCCAGTGTGGAGCATCCAGCTGAGAATCTGGAACCAGCAGGGCAAGCTTGTCACTCTCCCCCTCCAAAGCATGTGGATTTGGAGAAAAATGCAAACAGGACAGGAGAAACAGAAATCAGAGAGGGTAGGGAGTGAATAACCACTCTGCAGAACAGCAGGGAGGGGCCAAGCCAAGGGCTGGATGTATTTCCTCCTGGCTGTTCCCAGAGAGGCCTTTTAATTGGAAAAAAAAAAAAAACAACAAAAAAACCCCACAAACAAGGGCTTTTATTTTATCAATTTTTCTTTTATCGATTTTTCTTTTATCATTTTTTCTTGTTAACTTTTTAATCAATTATTCTTTTTTCAGTTTTTCTTTTATCAATTTTCCTTTTATAATTTTTTAATCAATTTTTCTTTTATCATTTTTTCTTTTATCAAAATTTTCCTTCTATAAACTTTTTTAATCAAATTTTCTTTAATCAATTTTTCTTTTATCAAAATTTTCCTTCTATAATTTTTAAATCATTTTTTTCTTTTATCAGTTTTTCTTTTATCAAAATTTTCCTTCTATAAATTTTTTTAATCAATTCTTCTTTTATAATTTTTTTCTTTTATCAATTTTCTTTCTATAAAATTTTTAATCAATTTTTCTTTTATCAGTTTTTCTTTTACCAATTTTCCTTCTATAAATTTTAATCAATTCTTCTTTTATCATTTTTTTCTTTTATCAATTTTCCTTCTATACATTTTAAATCAAATTTTCTTTAATCAGTTTTTCTTTTATCAAAATTTTCCTATATTTTTTAAATCAATTTTTCTTTTTTATCAGTTTTTCTCTTATCAGCGTTTCTTTCATCACTTTCAGAGTGACCTGTGTTTAGAGGTGGACACAGAAATGTGCTCTGTGCTCTTTTCTCCACTTCAAAGCTGTGCTTGGGTAAACAAGCAGAGGTCACTCTGCAAATCTGGGTCACGGAGTTTTTGTGTGTTAGGCAGGAATTCAGCCCAGCATGGAAAATCAGGTGAGCCTGTTCTGCAGAGCTCTCTGAAAGGGACACTTGGCCCTGGTTCACCTGGGGACAGCCCAGCTGCAGCCCTTGGGAGAGAGCCCCTGAGCCCCAGAGGCCTTCCTGGGTAAAAGAGCTGAAAACTTCTTGAAATACCCCAAATCATCACTTAAATGTGACTGAACCCTCTGAGCTGCTGTGCCTTTTTATGGCTGTGAATTCAAAAAGCCCAAAGATCCGGTGAGGGAGGGGATGCAATGTTGTAAGGGCTTTATGAAAAACTTCTATGAAAAACGAGAATTTTTATGAAAAAACGAGAATTTTTATGAAAAACGAGAATTTTGCTGAACTGATCAAAGTTGGAATAACTTCATATTGTCTCTTTTTTTCTTTTTTAATCTCTCCCCTGAGAAATGTTACCACTTCATCTTCCAGCGCTACCGCCTGGAACACTACACAGTCTCCTCCAACTGGCTGGCCCTGGGGACTGTCCTTCTCTTTGGCCTTTTGTCCCTGTCACGCTCTGTTGCCTTATTCAAAGGTTGGTATTTCACATCTGCCCTCTGCTCCCCTGGCTCCTGGGCTCAGGGCTTGCAAAGGTTGTGCTGCTTTCCCTGTAGGGATCTCGAGAAGTTTAGATGTTGTTGCTGCAGGAGCAGGAATAAGTGCTGATGGTCAGCATTAAATAATAATAATAATAATAATAATAATAATAATAATAATAATAATAATAATAATTTATGATACAATAATAATTTATAATAAAATTATAAAATATAATGATTATATTATTATATTATAATAATATATATTCTATTTTATTCTATTCTTAATAATATATATTATATGTTATATATAATAATATATACTATATTATCATATATAATATAATATTTATTATATTATTATAAAATTATATTATAATATTATAATATTATTATAATATTATTATAATAATATTACAATAATATTATAATATCATGATTTTATTATAATAATATTATATTATAATATTATAATAATATTATTATAATAATATATTTTATTATTAACAACTTGTTAATTATATTATTGTTAATTTCTTATTAATTATTTTATTATTAATTGATTATTAATTATGCATTTGCCCATGTATATATATGTATGAGTGGATGGTGTATGAAAGGCTGCATCACTTGAAAATCCTCTTCACCCTCCACCAGTACAACTCCACTGATCTAAAACCTGACTGGTGTTCAAGCAGATAAGACACTTCAGCTTTCAAACAGATAATCCCACTTGGGAGAGCGTTCTCCTGTATAAAACTTGAATTAGGTGCATGAGTGCTTAATGGAGGTGGGTTGGACCTTCGTGGAATCAGAGCTTTCCCTCATCAGTATTTTTGGGGGTTTTGGTGGCCATTGACAGGCAGGAGAGGGGAATGTGTAAGGGCAAGAGGGGAAGCTTTGAATCCAGCCACTTCTTAGCCTAGACCAGTTCGTCTATTCAATGAGCTATCAGTTAAAAACTCCTGCATGAAGCAATTTGTGTGGGCTTTCATGAAATACCCCTCTAACCTTAACTCTGACTGTCTGCCTTGCCCAGGCTACCACGGGCCCCTGGACCTGTACCCGGAATTCCACAGGATTGCCACTGACCCCAGCATCCACACGGTGCCAGAGGGGAGGCCAGTGCATGTCTGTGTGGGGAAGGAGTGGCACAGGTTCCCCAGCAGCTTCCTGCTTCCTGACAAGTGAGTGCTTCCATGGGGAAGGGGCCCTTTGGTGAGATGGGTAACGAGGGGCACACTCATGAGGGGCAGAACAAGGGATGTGGGGAACCCTCAGGGCCTTGGATCTCTGTTGTCACCAGCAGCAGTGTCATAAGCAGTGCTGAAGTACCCAGATAAAGGATTCTGAGGGTCATAAGCAGTGTTGGAAGTACCCAACTGAAGGATTCTGAAGGTCATAAGCAGTGTTGAAGTACCCAGATAGAGGATTCTGAAGGTCATAAGCACTGTTAAAGTACCCAACTGAAGGATTCTGAGGGTCGTAAGCAGTGTTGAAGTACTCAGATAAAGGATTCTGAAGGTCATAAGCAGTGTTGAAGTACCCAAATAAAGGATTCTGAAGGTCATAAGCAGTGTTAAAGTACCCAACTGAAGGATTCTGAGGGTCGTAAGCAGTGTTGAAGCACCCAGATAAAGGATTCTGGAGGTCATAAGCAGTGTTGAAGTAACCAGATGAAGGATTCTGAAGGTCATAAGCAGTGTTGAAGTACTCAGATAAAGGATTCTGAGGGTCATAACCAGTGTTGGAAGTACCCAACTGAAGGATTCTGAGGGTCATAAGCAGTGTTGAAGTACTCAGATAAAGAATTCTGAGGGTCATAAGCAGTGTTGAAGGACCCAAATGAAGGATTCTGAAGGTCATAAGCAGTGTTAAAGTACCCAAATAAAGGATTCTGAAGGTCATAAGCAGTGTTGAAGTACCCAAATAAAGATTTCTGAGGGTCATAAGCAGTGTTGAAGCACCTAAATGAAGGATTCTGAAGGTCATAAGCTGTGTTGAAGTACCCAGATGAAGGATTCTGAAGGTTTTAGATTGGCACACTGGTCCCAAGTTCCTGGGAATCTGTGCTCTACCTGCCCGCCCTGGGGAGGATGTCCTTGGTGCTGGTTCTGGTGCTCTCCACACCAAATGTTCTCCCTGTTCTCCACAGCTGGCAGCTCCAGTTCATCCTGTCAGAGTTCCGGGGCCAGCTGCCCAAACCCTTTGCCAAGGGGCCCATGGCCACCAGGATCATCCCCACGGACATGAATGACAAGAACAAGGAGGAGCCATCTCGATATGTAAGGATTCCTTGCTGCCTGCTTCCCCTTACCTCGCTGCATAATTTAAATTAATGCCCTGGATCATTTTAATTAATGCCTCTGAGTGCAGCTCCCCATTGCTGTTTCCTGGGGAGCTCCAAACCAAAAATGGTCCCTCTGCAGCACTTGGAAATCTCCCCAATCTTGGTTTTTATCATTTTCTGTTTGCCTTTCATCTACAATTTGAAGCCATAATGGTAATAAAAGAAGCAGCAGAAGTAAGAACTCCCAATTATTGCAGTTTTGGGTTTAGTGCAGTGTGTTAATGTGATCACAGGAATGAGTAACTTGAAGTCCCCCACAGAAAATATTTGTCACTGAGCAAGAGTAGAAATTCTCCTCTTTTATTTCTTTTTAAATATAAAACCATTTGTCATGTTTTCAACTGAGGAGGAACTTAATTTGGAACTTAATTGCGTTAGTGGGAATCTGCTAAGATAATGTATATTGGTATTATTGATTTATTTCCTGGTTGAACTGAACAAAAACCACTGCACAAATAGGAATGTTTTAAAATTACTGCTAGCTAGCACGTTCAAAATTACTAACAGGTTAAACCTTGGCAGTCTTCTGGGTTAAAACTCCTATTTTGAGGCTCATTATGCAGTTACTGGAAATGGGAAGGAGGCGTGTTCCCACCTGAGAGGAGCTGTCTGCTGCAGTGCATTTAATTTATGAAATCTTTAACTGGGGCTTATTTTTAGCACAGACAGCTGGCTGTTCCACAGCCTGTGACTAATAGAGCAAAGCACACTCTTGTTTCATGCTTGTTCCTTAATGTCACCCTACAACTTGGGTATTTCTCATGCAAGCTCAAGGGTCTAGGAGCTCAGAAATCAGAAATTAAACAGGGGGTTAAAACTCTTCCTTTTGACCTGCTTAATTGCACCAAGAGATATCAAGATCTTTCCCCAGATTTAGTGAGTACAAGCATATTCAGATTTTTTTAAAAAATTAGAAGAGTAATTAGCAAGAGCTGGACAGGACTGAGAGGGGATAAATCTAAAACAGCACGAGGCTGTTGGTCATTTAAAGGGGAGAAAACAAATGGTTCAGCAGGATTATCTGAGCCATGGATAAAACCAGTTAATGGCTGTAAATCTCACTGTTTCAGGTGCAAGGATCTGTTACTGTTCTGCTTGGAAATGGAAGGGGGAGCCTCAGTGTTCCTGTTGCTATGAGACACTGGGGAAGGAGTGATTTGATCTTGTTTTGCAATCTCTCTTGCCTTAATCACGTTGAGCAGCACTTACCTTGCACTTGCCCGGCTGGGGAGGTGCATTTGTCTCTAAAAGTGCTGAGAAAGAGATAAGGAATATTATTTCTTACCCAGATAGATCCAAGCAGGACCAGCAGATTAGGCCTGGGAGCTGTTACCAACAGCTGCCTTCAGAGAAAAGGGTTTTTTAAGCACTTTTCATTTCCAGCACCATGCAGACCCCATGGCAGCAGCAGATGTGCCCTCAGCTCCAGCTCTGGGCTGTTCCCACTCCTGTCAGTCAGGACAGGATTGAGTTTAGCTCTCCTCCACTTGGCAGAGCAGTGGCATCAAATAAAGAAAGAGTGGGAGGAGGAAAAGGAAAGGGAAACAGAAGAGGAGAGGATGTCATTGAGAAACCCCTCGCAGCTCTGCTCACTAAGACTCATTCCTTCCTTTCATTTCAAGGTCTATGCATCACCCAGGTCTTGTGTAAATCCCCAGATCAGTGCAGAGGTGCCGTGTTGGCCCTCAGAGCAGGAGGAACATCATCCTGGGCTTCACTGTAACTTGTGAAAATACAGGCTAAAGCTGACTTGCACCTGGAATTTGAGGTCCCAGCCCTTTTAGGGCAGCATTTAGGATGAGACAAGTGAGATCCTTGAGGCAGCAGCTTGTCTTTCTCTGAGTGATTCTACATCACTTCCAGAAAAACTTGGTTAGTGGTTTGGGAGTCCTTCTGCTAATGAGCCAGAACCTCTCCCAGGGCCTGGAACGTTCCTCTCACACAGAGCAAGAAGTGGATTCAGCATCCTCAGCTGCCTTTCCTGGGGTGTAATTTCATTTGCCACTCAGTTGTGATGCCACGCAGCCATCTGCTACCCACCTAATTAAATTGTTCTCAGCCTAAATTGGTACATTAAACCCCAAAGGTGCTTCAGAAAAGGGACCTCGAGCGTGGCCAAGGAAGTTGGCAGTAAAATTTTGTGGGAGAGTGAACTGAAATCCCTCAAGGAAGAGTTTGGGGGGTCAGGCAGGATAAGACACAGGAGGAAGGGAGAAGGTTTCATAATGTGGTCTCCAGCTGGATTCCCCCATAAAGATTTTGCTTGAAAATACTCAACTGGTGTTACCTGTGTGCTGCAGGAAGCATTTCACCTGCTGCTGGGAGTGCAACCCTCCTTCCATTGCTGTGAATGAACACAGCCAGCCAAACCCACAGGAAACAAACCCCAGCAATGTCTGTCCTTCCTGCAGATTGACATCTCCAAATGCCACTACCTGGTGGACTTGGACACAGCAGCAGAGAGCCCCAGGGAGCCAAGGTACTCCTCCAACAGAGAGGAGTGGGTGACCATTGCCTACAAGCCATTCCTCGATGCTTCCAGGTAGGATTTGCACTTTGGAGAGGGAGGGGTAGAGTTTAGGGTGCCAGGCTGTGATTTCTGTGTGCAAAAGTGCATAGGGAGGAGAGATCTGTGGGCAAATGCCAGCTTGAAACCAAATTCCCAGCAAAGTGGAGCCTTTGTCAAACTCCTGCCTGCAAAATCGATGACCTAAGTTGCTTTAGAGGGTGAAACTCTGTGAGGAGGGTGGTGAGAAGGAGTATTTTTATAGAGAAATAAATAATTCCTTTATAAAGCTTCCTGTTTTTTGGGGTTGCTTTCCAAAGAAACGAGGTGGGTGTCACCTCCTCCCAGGAGAGTTTTCACTCTGTTTTGTCCCAGCCAAAATCAAGACGGGTAATAAATCACCAGAGGGGATGAGCTCTGAAAAAAAAAACTGGTGAAAGCTGGCAGAGAGAGGAGGCAGTGAGCAGGGCCACACCTTTATTAGGCAGCAGAAGATGCATGGAAGAGATCCCTGCTGGAATCTGTTCTGCAGAGGTTGTGCTGCTCACCGAGCACCTTGCTGGAGTCCCTGTGAGAAGCAGGGATTGGGATTTGCTCTCCTCCAGGCTGGCAGGGAGTGGGGTCAGGGTTGTCCACCTGGGAATGTTGTTCCTGCATTCCTGCAGGAACCCTCAGCTGTCCAAGGATCTGGTTTAGGCCTTCAGAGCTCTGCTCATGAAGATGTCACCCCGGGACAGAGACTGGAAAACCCTCTGTGAAAAACCCACCCAGAGTTCAGTGCCCTCCTGTCTTCCACCAGAGACCTGATTGCTTCCTGGTGCTTGGGCCCTGCAGGGAGTGGGGCTGGGAAGAGCAGGGGGCAGGAGTGACAATGTGTGAGCAGCTCCCAGGAGAGCTCTGCTGTTCCCAGCTTGCTGACACAAACAACTTTTCCCTGGCAAGGTCTTCCATGAGCTGCATTTTCCAGGAGAACCCGCTGCTGCATTCGGGCAGCCCTTTGGGGAGGGAGGAGGAGGTGGCCAGTGAGTTTTATTAACGAGGCAATCGAGGCATCAAAGGCACTCCGTGTGCAGAGGCTTTGCCCTTAAATGTGCATTTCTGCTTCAAAGCCACGTTTGGGTGCTCTTAGAGCTGCTTTGTCTGGCTTTATCTTTGGATCTGAGTGGAGGTTTCAGGTTTGCAGCTCAGTGCTTGAAAACCCAAACCCATCCAGTGCCCAGCCCCCAAGGTGCAGCTCTTGTTGTGTGAAAATAATAAATGAAATCAATGAAACAAATGAAACAAGTGACCCCAGCAGCTCAGTTCAGTCCTGCCGCACTGGGGCTCGCTGCGAGTCTCCCATTGACGTCAGCAAGTGCAAATGTAAATCTCAGCTGGCTCTGATAAATGGTGCTGCTAATTGAATTAGAGAGCATTCCCAGCCACCAGCTAATTATGCTCCTCAGGAAGCTGCTTTGCCAAGGTCCATTTAATTCTGTATTGGCTGAGAGCTCTGAATCTGGCGCAGGAAAGGGGAAATATATCCCAGCTCCCCTCTGAGGAGCACACATTCCCCAGCTCTTTAGGGCTGTGCTTGCTCCAAACACTTGGGTTTTCCATCAAAAAAAATAAAATTCTCGGTGCAAAATTAATGATTGGGTCACCTTGTTGGAGCATAGTTTGATAAGAGGCTGTCTTGTTCCCTTTCATGGTGTTTGCCTCGAGTTGTTTTCCATATTTTTTGTTCTTAAAGTAGCTGAATTTCTTCTGAAATCTGTGTGTTGGTGCAGAATTTAACCCCCAGGGGAAGTGCAAACGTTTAAAAGGTTGGCAGAGAGCTTTGATTGTGAACTTCTGGTGGCTGGGAGGCACTGGGACCCACTCAGGTGGCACTGGGACCTGTCCCTGTGGCACTGGGACCTGCCCAGGTGGCTCTGGGACCCACCCAGGTGGCACTGGGACCTGCCCAGGTGGCACTGGGACCTGCCCCTGTGGCAGAGTTCAGCCTCCTCCTGCCATTCCCTGCTCTCCTCCCTTCTCCTGCCCCTCTCTGAGCTCTGCTGTCACCAAACCCAGGTTACAAAATGCAGATCTAGGAGGGATCTCTCACCACTGCAGGTGCCCAGGTGCTGCCATTCCATGTTAGTCTGGGAATTTGGCAAGGGGGGACTAGAACATCTTCACTTGGGATTTCCTTCCACCCCACCACAGCTTCCTCTGGCACTGCTGGAACAGTTTCTGAGTTGTTTTTCCTGAAATCCGGGCAGGAGCAGGCTTAGCTCCAAGGATCTCTGTGGTTCTAGCTCTGGGAGCTGCTCTGTCCTGCAGCAGTGCCTCCCTCAGACCCCAAAAAACCTGGCAAAGCAGAGAGCCCTGCTCACCCAGCTCGGAGCAGCCTTGCTCCTGCTGCTGGGGAGCTGAGTGCTGATTAAGGCTCCACACACTCTGTCTCCGGGGGACAAATTTAGCAGCAAATGCAAATAGAACATTAAATATATTCCCTGTCATCTGTCAGCCAGCCCCTTCTCTGTGCCATCTGCTGTCTGAGGTGGCTGAGCTGCCAGGGGGAGGTGACAGGAGGTGACAGGAGGTGAAGGTTCCCTCTCTCCGAGCTGGGACCGGGAGGGTGCAGGAGCTGCCTGAGCCCGGCCAGGCTGTGCAGGAGCCTGGGGAGCCCCGGGGGAGATGCAGCTCCCAGCGGCAGTTCCTGCCTTTGTTCTTCAGCTGCGTTTTGGAGAGATCTCCAGTGCAAGCAAACAAAACACAGTTCGCCTTTCTGCTGAAAAAAAAAAAAAAAACCCCAAAAAACAACAACAACAACAACAAAAAACCCCAAAAAACAAAAAAACTCAAAAAACCAAAAAAACCAAACCAAACAAAAAAAAAAAAAAAACCCAAACAAAACAAAACAAAAAAAAAACCAAACGAAAAAACCAACCAAACAAAAACAAAACAAAACAAAACAAAAAAAACCCCCCCACACACACACAAAAAAAAACCAACCAAAAAAAAACCACCAAAAAACCCAAACAAACAAAAAAACACCTGCTTGAATTGGATGTGCAGAACAGCAGAGCTGGGAGCTGGAATGCCCAGTGAGTGTGTGCCACCCCTGACCACTCAACAACCCAAACCTGAGTGCTGCTGCTGCTTTTCCGAGCTGTCTGTGGCTGGGGTCACACTTGGGGCTGGCGAGGGTTGATATTTTCCCATCCAGCCGATCTTAAAGACATAAAAAGAGAAGCTGCCGTGCTGAGGAAGCGAAACTCTGCCTCAGCCCCGATTTCAATGAGTGGCTCGGGTTTTTGAAGCTTCACAAAGCTCCGAGCTGCTGCTGAAGGACTTTTTATTTGTCCACTTCACGTTGAAACCTGGACTGTGTTAGTGAGAGAATGCATTCATTCAGAATGCTCCGGGCTCCGGCAATTAGCAACCCAATCAAAGGTACTAATTTCACCCAGACATCATTAAGCCCTCCGTGCTCCACTGGTCCGGTTTTTGAAAGGCTGTGAAATGCCAGCTCCCAGCGCTGGCAAGGCAGGGAGCGAGTGTGGCTTTCGGGGCCGCCCAGCCCTCTGGAATTCGGTATTTCCACAGAAGATCGGCTCAAGAGCCAAACTTCAAAACGCCAGTGCCCGTCAGAGCTGCTTTGTGCTTCTCAGAGAGGGTGGGGGAAAGGCAGCCGGAAAGATGGGATGGAAAAGAGCAGATTCCAGGGGGGAAAGGTAGAAGGACGGGGCTGTGTGACCCCCAGCATCCCCTGCTTGCTGGGATCCGGGATTGAAGTTTTTTTTACTAATTCCAGCACCTCCCTGAGATATTCCCCTGCCCACCCCCTGGGCTCCTGTGGCTCAGTTCCTTGAGGGGCTTTGGAGGAATATCTCAGGAAACAGGGTAAAAAAATCCCAAAAGAGGCTCTCACCCCCTGGGATCAGTCCAAGGCTTTATTCTCCAAGGGTTCCAGGGCAGAGAGAGAGCACAAGGAAGAACAGGACTTTATCTGGTCTCTGCTCAGGAGAGCGAGCTGGGCCTGAGCCAACAGGGTCAGGATAGGAAGGGAGGGTCAAACTCCATGGTCACAGGCTTCAGGGGGTTCTGGGGGGAGAAAAACCATTCCCCAGAGGAATCCAACACCTCCCTGCCCTCTCTCCCCCTCGATCCTGCTGGGAATGGGTGCTGGGCACGAGGTGAGCGGTGCCGGTGGCTCAGACCAGCTCTGGTGGCACCAACGAGGAGAGAATTGGGCGCTTAAGGCCGATTTGCTTTTTCCTTTCTGCTCCTGGCAGGTCCCGGCGGCTGCTGCGGGCGTTCTACATCCCGCTGCTGTCGGAGCAGCACACCAGCTACGCCAACTACAGCATCCTGAAACCCCGCAGGAAGCAAGCCAGGAAAAGAATGGGAGGCTAGGAAGACAAAAAAAAACCCCCAAAAACCCACCCAGAGCATCTGCTGGCGCTCTTGGACAGCTGCCTGAGCCACGATCAGCTCCCTGTGTGAAGGATGGTGCTGGGAGGATTCCCCGAGGAGCTCTGGCTGCCTCTGCTCCCCTGTCAGGCTCTGCTCTGCCTCAAGCCATCGGAAAATCCAGCAGCCATCGTTCCCCCTGCTGCTCCCCGTGCTCTGTCTCACACCAGAGAGGAGAAAAATGAAAAATAAAACGGGCCAGGTTCTGCTCCGGGCTGAAAATCTGGGAAAATCCAGCTGAAATTCTCGCTGTCTCTCCCCATCCCACCCCTCCACTGTCCTCACCTGCCCAAGCAGTGCTGTCTTTCACCCAGGGAATTTTTTTTTCAGGTAACAAAGCTTAGGAATTCTCCTTTTCCGAGGGGAAAAGGAGGCAAAACACCTGACTGACAATGAATTGGAATGCACTGAGTCCCCAGGAATGAAACATCGTGCACCACAGAGGGAACAGCCAAAGCTGCTCTGTCCAGGAGACATTTCCAGGGATAAACCTGAGCTTTTGGGAAGAAAAAAAACCAACAAACTGAGACAATTATGTGTTCAGTGGGATCAGAGTGTTTGTGCTGTCTGTGAAGCCATGTGCTCGTTTGCTATTTATAATGATTTTTTCAAGATCCTTTAAATTCTAGACTTCAGCATCTTAAAAATTCTGGAATCATCCAGAGAGGAGAGGAAGGATGAATCCTTTCTTTTTTATTATTATTTTTTTTTTTGCAGTTCTGTTTCCCAGAATAGCCCAGGATGTGTTACGTGGGTCCAACATGCCTCAGAGCTGTGCTGTGCTTTGTGATATTTTCATTTTTAAACGTGCAGCATCACCAGCTGGATGGAGGGAGCTGTTTTCACTCACACCCCTGGGATTCTGTGGGGATGGATGGGATGGGGTGGGATGGGATGGAGCAGAGGGGGAGCTCTGCACCTGCTCCATGGTGTGACTGTGCTTGGGTTGGTCTGATCAGGGAGGAGCAGATTTGGGTGTTTGGGATCCAGAAAAGCTCTCTGGGGATCCGTGTGTTGGTGCAGGTCTCAGCAAGGTGGTGATCCAACCTGATCCTGCTGGGACAGAGCAGGAGGAGCTGGATGAGCAGCAGGGCTGGGCTGGATCACAGGATCAGCCTCAGGAGGACAGGATGAGGTTCTGAATGCCAGCACTGCATCGAGGAGGTTTTTAATGGTTGTGCTCCTGCCTGGGGCCTGCATGGTCACACCGTGGGCAATCCCATTGCACCCTACCCCCCAGAGCAGCAGCTGAGGCTCGAAATTCAGCTTGAGGGTGGTGTCTGAGTCCTGCCATCCTCAGGGAAATGCAGTCTCACCTTCCCAGGTATGCAGCTCTGAGGTTTTCCAGGCGTGGTGGCTGGGGAGGGCTGGCTCAGGGTTCTTTGTGTTCATCATCTCCCCCCTCTCCCTGCAGCCAGCTCTGCCCTCAGTGAGGTCACACAGGGCTCTGCTGCTGGTAGATCCAACCCAAACCTCTTGCCTTGCCTGGTGCCTCTTCCCTTGCTGACCCCTGAGCTGGAACCAAACAAAGCAGCAGGTGCAGCTCGGGCAGGGAGTGCAGCAGGGCTGTGGTGCTGCTGTGTCACTGTCCCAGCCCTGAGCCCTGTTTGGTGTGAGCACAGGGCACTGAACACCCCCTGGAAACCCCTCTGCCTGCTCCTCCTCCCTTCCCACTTGGATTCCTGTTCTGGAGGGGTGGCTGGGAGCTGATAACTGGGCAGTCACTGGGAGTTATCAGTGTTTTTCCTGAGGGATGCAGCAAGTGTTTGTCCTGGGAGAGAACACAGTGCAGTGCTGTCCCTCACTGCCCTGCAGCTCCGTGAGTTCTGCTGGGGAGGTGAGGGTTAAACCTGACAGATGAACCAGGCTGCAGACACCTTTTCACGAAGCTTCTCTGTGTCCCAGCCAGCTGCTCTGGGCTCCTCTGGTGTCTCACAGTCCTTGTGGCACTGGTGTAACCTTTGTCCAGCCTGGAGTCAGCCCAGAGGAATGAATTCTGTGTCGAAATGAGTTGGTTGGACAGGCTCTGAGTGAGGAGCAGAGTGGGGAGCTGCTCCCTGGAATTACCCAGCCTCAGAACAGCCTGTCCAGGTGCTGCCCAGCCCAGCCCTGTTCCCTCCCTTGCACAAAGATCAGGCTGTTTGGACCTTTCCTGTTTTTCATCCTCCCCTCAGAGCTGCCTGGGGAAGCTCCAACACTCTTGAGTCAGCAAGGAACAGCTCCAGGGCCTCTGGATGTGGGCTTGGTGGTGGATTCCCACTGCCAGCTTGGGTTTCAGACCTGCCCAGTGGCCAAGGCACAGCAGAGCTGTGGTTTCAACTTCATTTTGGGCACAGGTGGCTTTTCCACATCCCTGGCATCCCCTGCAGCAGGTGCAGCCCTTCCCTGCCTCTCACAGAGCCTTGTCCCAGGGGCTCCTGGTGCCCCAGCTGGGAGAATCCCGAGGCTCAGAAAGCAAGGAGTGCAATTCCCAGGCTGCTGGGCTCCTTCCCTTCCCAGCTTCCCGGGGATCTGCTCTGGGACAGGAGCTTTCCAGCAGCTCCCTGCAGTTCTGCCTGAATCACTCCACAACCAATCCAAACCCTATTATTAGATTCTGGAAACTGCTGCCTTAGAGACAGGTTTGCTTATAAATACCCCTGATTTTCTCTCTGGCTCTCCAAAGCTGGCAAGGAAAAGGGATTTCTGCTTGCCCAGAACCTGCCTGTCCTGCTGTTGGAGCTTCTCCCCACCTGAGCCCATCCTCCCAGCCCCCCAAATTCCAGCCGTGGGGGTGAAACGCCCACCCCGGTGCCGGCAGGGTGGCAAATCCCCGCAGGTTTTGTCATCCTCCCGTTCCTCCTCTGCAGGCTGTGCTCGGTGGTGGCTCTGCTTTCCAGCCCGAGGGTTCCCTGCCGGGGGCACCTGGCCGGGTTTAACCCCTCTCCTGCCGGGGAACGCTGCTCCAGCTCTTTCCCCGGGCTCCCGGGAGAGGGCACCGCGCTCCAGGGAACCGGGAGCAGCCGGGGTGGAAGTGCCGGGGATGGGATGGGGCGGGGAGTTGGGGCTTTGCCCGCAGGTGGAATCAAGGGAAGTACAGGTTGGATGTTAGGAGGAAGTTTTTCACAGAAAGAGTGATAAAGTGTTGGAACGGCCTGCCCGGGGAGGTGGTGGAGTCACCATCCCTGGATGTGTTTAAAAAAGCCTGGATGTGGCACTGGGTGCCATGGTTTAGTTGAGGTGTTAGAGCTGGGTTGGACATGATGATCTTTCAGCCTAGAAATTTTGTGATTCTGGGATTCTGGGATCGATTCTGTGATTCTGGGATTGATTCTGGGATTCTGAGATCCTGTGATTCTGGGATTCTGGGATCCTGGGATTCTGGGATCCTGGGATTCTGTGATTCTGGGATTCTGGGATTGATTCGGTGATTCTGTGATTCTGTGATTCTGTTTTGGGGTGGCAGCTGCAGCCTCCCGTGTGTTGCCCCGGAGGAGATGCTGCTGACCTGCCCTGGCCCTTGCAGCCCCCATGACCTGTCCCCACTGCACGGGGGGTTCACTTTGAGTGCTCCAGGTGGTTTTGGCAGCAGCCCCTCCACGGCTGGAGAGGGGGAACCTCCTCCCTTCGTGTCCCCGGGGGAATCTCCAGCGCTGCAATGCACAACCCCCGCCTAATTGGGATTGTTTGTGGGTCTGGTTCTCCCCGGAGGGCTGACACTTATTGACAGATAATCCATTCTCTCGGTTAATTGCTTCCTCTCGGCTGGGCTCCCTGGGCTCCGTCTCGCAGAGTTTGCTAACAAACATTTTAAACCCCCGGCAGTGCAAAAGAAAAAGTTGTGGGAGCTGCTGGGGCACCCAGGGCTGTGCTTGTCCTGCCCAGCAATGACAGGCCTGGGGAGGGGGAGCATTGAGGAGGATTAGTGCAATCCTTACTCACTTTTTTGGGCCCAAAGAGGCAAGAGGGAACAGGAATTTATGAGGGGAATGGGTGGTCTGACTTGTCCATTTTGTGAAAATCAGGAGAACAAGGCAGAACAAACCACAGGGCCTTTTTATTTTCCTTCCTGACATCATAAAAACTCGCCGGGATTTTGGCTGCAGTGTGTCTATTCTGGCAGGGAGGTATTTTAAATGTTTCAACAGAAGGGAAAGAGAAGATTTCAAGGAGCTCACCAACAGTGTCGGGGTTAACGGGGCTGCCTCTGCAATGTCACCTGGGGTCTGACGTGCGTGAATGATTTACAGGAACAGCAGCTCTGAGCTGGGCCTGTCAGCTGATCCACAGCAGAGTTCCAGTCCCCAAAATCTGCTTTTCCCCTTAGCTGGCTGGCAGTCCCCAGGCAGGGCCCTCCCAGGAAAGGGCTGTGAATTTGGGAATGGCGAGGGAGGTGAATTTTAGGGCATTTTTTTTGCAGCTCTGTGTGAGCAGGGAATGGCTGGAGCTGTGCCAGGGGAGGTTTAAGTTGGATCTCAGCACAGTGTTGTTCCCCCAGAGGGTGTTGGTCACATTCCCGAGGCCGCCAGAGCTCCGGGAGCATTTGGACAACGCTTCCAGGGACACCCAGGGTGGGATTTTGGGGTGCCCAGGAGCTGGACTCCACAATCCCTGGGGAATTCAGGATATTCCGAGTATCTGTTATTTTTTGCTGGCGAGTTCACAGCTGCGTTCCTGTGGACTCTGCCCCTCCTGGAGGGGTGATGAAAACTGTTGATGTGGTTTTGTGCCGGGTTCTTCACGCCCTAAATAGCTCCGGCCAGTTCTGCCTCAGCTGACTGAAGTGCTGATGGTGCTGGGACAGCAGATTCTGCCCAGGGAAACTGGTGCAGGCAAAAGCTGATTCCTGCAACCTCCAGAGAGGGCTCCTTGATAGAGGAGGGGCAGGGAGGGTCCAGCATCTCCCTGGGAGGAGCTGGGCTGGGTTTCCTGCTCTGCTGGAGCATTCCTGGTGCTCCGCTCTGCCTCCGGGGGTGTGGAGAACCCATTTCCCTGCCACGGGAATTCCCGGGATGTTTTTAGCTCCATTTCTGGGGACTGCAGGCAGCAGCCTCTGGGATGATTCTGCCCTTGTGCAGATCAATCACCCAGTACCACCTTCCAGAAATACTTGCCCAGAGATTTCCGTGTGCTCCGTGTTCCTGCTGGCTCGGGAGGGCTCCTCCAAAAAGGAGCATGAGCTGGCTTTTCCCCCTGAAGCAGTCAATATTGACTCTCCCAGGCAAGCTGTTAGGGTGCTGCTGCTCTCTTCTTTTCGGTGTTTGTTCCTCCTGCCTCGCTGGAATCCTGCCCCGGAGTCTCCCACACTGGCAGCTTTTGTTTAGTGCAGCAGCGGCACGGGGGTGTTCCCAAAGCCGGGCTGGGGGAGCCCTCCAGGGAGTGCCAGGTCCTGTTTGCACCCTCTGCTCTGAGAGCGGGGCGTGCTCCAGCCCTTCTGCCCCGGGAAGGCTGGGGTTTGGGAAGGGGAATCCACAGGGTCATTTATTCAATCCCAAAGCAAAATCTTGAGAGGAATCCATGGGATCATTTATTTAATCCCAAGGTGGAATCTTGAGAGGAAGCCCCAGGATCATTTGTTCAATCCCAAAATGAAATTTTGAGAGGAATCCATGGGATCATTTATTCAATCCCAAAGTAAAATCTCGAGAGGAATCCACAGGATCATTTATTCAATCCCAAGGTGAAATCTTGAGAGGAAGCCCCAGGATCATTTATCCAGTCCCAAGGTGAAATCTCGAGAGGAAGCCACGGGATCATTTATTCAATCCCAAAGTAAAATCTTGAGAGGAATCCACAGGATCATTTATTTTGGGGTTTTATTTGTGTCTTTGTTGTTGTTGTTGTTGTTGTTTTTTGGTTTGGTTTTTAGTTTGTTTGTTTTTTGTTGTTTTTTGGGGGGGGTTGTTTGGTGGTTTTTTGGGGATTTTTTTGGGTTTGGTTTGGGTTTTTTTTGGGGGGGGGCGGTTTGGTTTGGGGTTTTTTTGACCTTGCTGCAACCAGGGCTGGTGGATCCGTCAGCAGGGGAAACCTTGCACCAGTTCCTTTCCTTTCCTTTCTGGGAGCGAGCGCTCCCGGAGAGCTCCCGAGGAAGGGTTAAAGCCCTTCCAGGACCTTCCCGAGCTGAATTTACCTGAACCTTGCGAGGAGGGCCCGCACGGATGTGTCGGCATGGCAACGGCTCCAGGGAAACCAGGGTACCGCAGCCCTACCCTGCCCGTGCCCCAGCTCCTGCTGGCAGCCCCTGATTAGGGGGAATAATTAATTAGCCCTCCGCCAGCCCCTCGACGTGACGCCAGCAGGGCTGAGCAGGCTCGGCCGCTAATTTGCCGCGTTAATTGATGCTGTTATCCCTCTGGGAGTTAAAGCCGTTTTGTTTTCTTTTTTTTTCCTGAGGGTTTGTTCCCATCTTCACCCCACACGGTGCCCCGGGGGGAAAGGGAATTAATTGCTGGGCTGAGCCCCGGCTGGCACCCAGCGTGTGCCCATGTACTCCTTTTGGGATTCCCTGTGTGGGGATGATCCCTTAGGGCATCCCCGCTGCTGCCTGCAAGGTTATCCCGTGCTCAAGGGGGTGTCTGGGGTCTGGATGTGCCTTTTGGAGCTCTCAGGGTTCTGGTTCTCAGTCTTTACCCCCCCACACCCGCGGTTTATCTCACCCCCTTGGAAGCCTGGCTACCCTTGGAGTGACAAAGGCCTCCTACAAACTGACATCAGGCACCTGTGGTGGAGACTTTGCTTTCTTATAGAAAAGGTCCACTGTTCATGTATAATGCTGTCTGCCTGCCACTGGGCTTCTGCCTGATAAAATTCCACTAAAATTCCACACAAATGAAGATTTCTCCCCGATGCAAGCTGCCACCAGTTGGAAGGCTGGCTGCCCTTGGAGTGCCAAAGGCCTCCTACAAACTGACATCAGGCACCTGAGAAGGTGACTTTGCTTTCCCACAGAAAGGAGCGACCCTTCATGTCTAATGCCCTATGCCTGCCACTGGGCTTCTGCCTGCTAAAATCCCTCTAAAATTCCACACAAATGAGGATTTCTGCCAGATGCAAGCTGCCACCACTTGGAAGCCTGGCTGCCCTTGTAGTGCCAAAGGCCTCCTACAATCTGACATCAAGCAGCCGTGATGGAGACTTTGGTTTCTTATGGAAAAGGGCCACAGTTCGTGTCTAATGCTGTCTGCCTGCCACCGGGCTTCTGCCTGCTAAAATTCCACAAATATTCCATACATATGAGGATTTCTGCCAGATGCAAGCTGCCACCAGTTGGAAGGCTGGCTGCCCTTGGAGTGCCAAAGTCCTCCTACAAACTGACATCAGGCACCTGTGGTGGTGACTTTGGTTTCCCACGGAAAAGGGCCACCCTTCGTGTCTAATGCTGTCTGCCTGCCACCGGGCTTCTGCCTGATAAAATTCCACAAAAATTCCACACAAATGAGGATTTCTCCCAGATGCAAGCTGCCACCAGTTGGAAGCCTGGGTGCCCTTGGAGTGCCAAAGGCCTCCCACAAACTGACATCAGGCACTGGAGGTGGAGAGTTTGGTTTCCCACGGAAAGGGGCTACCCTTTGTGCCTAATGCCCTATGCCTGCCACTGGGCTTCTGCCTGCTAAAATCCCTCTAAAATTCCACACAAATGAGGATTTCTCTCAGATGCAAGCTGCCACCAGTTGGAAGCCTGGATGCCCTTGGAGTGCCAAAGGCCTCCTACAAACTGACATCAGGCACCCGTGGTGGAGGCTTTGGTTTCTTATGGAAAACGGCCACCCTTCGTGTCTAATGCCCGATGCCTGCCACTGGGCTTCTGCCTGCTAAAATTCCATTAAAATTCCACACAAATGAGGATTTCTCCCAGATGCAAGCTGGCACCAGTTGGAAGCCTGGCTGCCCTTGGAGTGCCAAAGGCCTCCTACAAACTGACATCAGGCATCTGGGGAGGTGACTTTGCTTTCCCATGGAAAAGGGCCACCGTTCGTGTCTAATGCTGTCTGCCTGCCACACGGCTACTGCCTGCTAAAATTCCACAAAAATTCCACACAAATGAGGATTTCTCCAAGATGCAAGCTGGCACCAGTTGGAAGCCTGGCTGCCCCTGGAGTGCCAAAGGCCTCCTACAAACTGACATCAGGCACCTGGGGAGGTGACTTTGCTTTCCCACAGAAAAGAGCCACCCTTCGTGTCTAACACCTTATGCGTGCCACTGGGCTTCTGCCTGCTAAAATTCCACAAAAATTCCACACAAATGAGGATTTCTCCCAGATGCAAGCTGCCACCAGTTGGAAGGTTGGCTGCCCTTGGAGTGCCAAAGGCCTCCTACAAACTGACATCAGGCACCTGTGGTGGAGGCTTTGGTTTCTTATGGAAAACGGCCACCCTTCGTGTCTAATGCTGTCTGCCTGCCACCGGGCTTCTGCCTGATAAAATCCCTCTAAAATTCCACACAAATGAGGATTTCTCCCAGATGCAAGCTGCCACCACTTGGAAGCCTAGGTGCCCTTGGAGTGCCAAAGGCCTCCTACAAACTGACATCAGGCACCGGAGGTGGAGACTTTGGTTTCCCACGGAAAAGGGCTACCCTTCGTGCCTAATGCCCTATGCCTGCCACTGGGCTTCTGCCTGCTAAAATCCCTCTAAAATTCCACACAAATGAGGATTTCTCCCAGATGCAAGCTGCCACCAGTTGGAAGCCTGTCTGTCCTTGTAGTGCCAAAGGCCTCTTACAATCTGACATCAAGCACCTGTGGTGGAGACTTTGGTTACTTATGGAAAAGGGCCACTGTTCGTGACTAATGCTGTCTGCCTGCCACCGGGCTTCTGCCTGCTAAAATTCCACAAAAATTCCACACAAATGAGGATTTCTCCAAGATGCAAGCTGCCACCAGTTGGAAGGCTGGCTGCCCTTGGAGTGCCAAATGCCTCCTACAAACTGACATCAGGCACCTGTGGTGGAGACTTTGGTTTCTTATGGAAAACGGCAACCCTTCGTGTCTAATGCTGTCTGCCTGCCACCGGGCTTCTGCCTGCTAAAATTCCTCTAAAATTCCACACAAATGAGGATTTCTCCCAGATGCAAGATGCCACCAGTTGGAAGCCTGGCTGCCCTTGGAGTGCCAAAGGCCTCCTACAAACTGACATCAGGCACCGGACGTGGAGAGTTTGGTTTCCCATGGAAAAGGGATACCCTTCGTGTTTAATGCCCGATGCCTGCCACTGGGCTTCTGCCTGCTAAAATTCCACTAAAGTTCCATACAAATGAGGATTTCTGCCAGATGCAAGCTGCCACCAGTTGGAAGCCTGGCTGCCCTTGGAGTGCCAAAGGCCTCCTACAAACTGACATCAGGCACCTGTGGTGGAGACTTTGCATTCTCTGTGAAAAGGGCCATTGTTTGTGCCTAATGCCCTATGCCTGCCACCGGGCTTCTGCCTGATAAAATTCCACAAAAATTCCACACAAATGAGGATTTCTCCCAGATGCAAGCTGCCACCGGTTGGAAGGCTTGCTGCCCTTGGAGTGCCATAGGCATCCTACAAACTGACATCAGGCAACTGTGGTGGAGACTATGGTTTCCCTGGGAAGAGGGATACCCTTTGTGTCTAATGCCCTATGCCTGCCACTGGGCTTCTGCCTGCTAAAATCCCTCTAAAATTCCACACAAATGAGGATTTCTGCCAGATGCAAGCTGCCACCAGTTGGAAGCCTGTCTGCCCTTGTAGTGCCAAAGGCCTCCTACAATCTAACATCAAGCACCTGTGGTGGAGACTTTGGTTTCTTATGGAAAAGGGCCACTGTTCGTGACTAATGCTGTCTGCCTGCCACCGGGCTTCTGCCTGCTAAAATTCCACAAAAATTCCACACAAATGAAGATTTCTCCCAGATGCAAGCTGCCACCAGTTGGAAGCCTGGATGCCCTTGGAGTGCCAAAGGCCTCCTACAAACTGACATCAGGCACCCGTGATGGAGACTTTGGTTTCTTATGGAAAAGGGCCACTGTTCGTGACTAATGCTGTCTGCCTGCCACCGGGCTTCTGCCTGCTAAAATTCCATTAAAATTCCACACAAATGAGGATTTCTCCCAGATGCAAGCTGGCACCAGTTGGAAGCCTGGCTGCCCTTGGAGTGCCAAAGGCCTCCTACAAACTGACATCAGGCATCTGGGGAGGTGACTTTGCTTTCCCATGGAAAAGGGCCACCGTTCGTGTCTAATGCTGTCTGCCTGCCACACGGCTACTGCCTGCTAAAATTCCACAAAAATTCCACACAAATGAGGATTTCTCCCAGATGCAAGCTGGCACCAGTTGGAAGCCTGGCTGCCCCTGGAGTGCCAAAGGCCTCCTACAAACTGACATCAGGCACCTGGGGAGGTGACTTTGCTTTCCCACAGAAAAGAGCCACCCTTCGTGTCTAACACCTTATGCGTGCCACTGGGCTTCTGCCTGCTAAAATTCCACAAAAATTCCACACAAATGAGGATTTCTCCCAGATGCAAGCTGCCACCAGTTGGAAGGTTGGCTGCCCTTGGAGTGCCAAAGGCCTCCTACAAACTGACATCAGGCACCTGTGGTGGAGGCTTTGGTTTCTTATGGAAAACGGCCACCCTTCGTGTCTAATGCTGTCTGCCTGCCACCGGGCTTCTGCCTGATAAAATCCCTCTAAAATTCCACACAAATGAGGATTTCTCCCAGATGCAAGCTGCCACCACTTGGAAGCCTAGGTGCCCTTGGAGTGCCAAAGGCCTCCTACAAACTGACATCAGGCACCGGAGGTGGAGAGTTTGGTTTCCCACGGAAAAGGGCTACCCTTCGTGCCTAATGCCCTATGCCTGCCACTGGGCTTCTGCCTGCTAAAATCCCTCTAAAATTCCACACAAATGAGGATTTCTCCCAGATGCAAGCTGCCACCAGTTGGAAGCCTGTCTGTCCTTGTAGTGCCAAAGGCCTCTTACAATCTGACATCAAGCACCTGTGGTGGAGACTTTGGTTACTTATGGAAAAGGGCCACTGTTCGTGACTAATGCTGTCTGCCTGCCACCGGGCTTCTGCCTGCTAAAATTCCACAAAAATTCCACACAAATGAGGATTTCTCCAAGATGCAAGCTGCCACCAGTTGGAAGGCTGGCTGCCCTTGGAGTGCCAAATGCCTCCTACAAACTGACATCAGGCACCTGTGGTGGAGACTTTGGTTTCTTATGGAAAACGGCAACCCTTCGTGTCTAATGCTGTCTGCCTGCCACCGGGCTTCTGCCTGCTAAAATTCCTCTAAAATTCCACACAAATGAGGATTTCTCCCAGATGCAAGATGCCACCAGTTGGAAGCCTGGCTGCCCTTGGAGTGCCAAAGGCCTCCTACAAACTGACATCAGGCACCGGACGTGGAGAGTTTGGTTTCCCATGGAAAAGGGATACCCTTCGTGTTTAATGCCCGATGCCTGCCACTGGGCTTCTGCCTGCTAAAATTCCACTAAAGTTCCATACAAATGAGGATTTCTGCCAGATGCAAGCTGCCACCAGTTGGAAGCCTGGCTGCCCTTGGAGTGCCAAAGGCCTCCTACAAACTGACATCAGGCACCTGTGGTGGAGACTTTGCATTCTCTGTGAAAAGGGCCATTGTTTGTGCCTAATGCCCTATGCCTGCCACCGGGCTTCTGCCTGATAAAATTCCACAAAAATTCCACACAAATGAGGATTTCTCCCAGATGCAAGCTGCCACCGGTTGGAAGGCTTGCTGCCCTTGGAGTGCCATAGGCATCCTACAAACTGACATCAGGCAACTGTGGTGGAGACTTTGCATTCTCTGTGAAAAGGGATACCCTTTGTGTCTAATGCCCTATGCCTGCCACTGGGCTTCTGCCTGCTAAAATCCCTCTAAAATTCCACACAAATGAGGATTTCTCCCAGATGCAAGCTGCCACCACTTGGAAGCCTGTCTGCCCTTGTAGAGCCAAAGGCCTCCTACAATCTGACATCAAGCACCTGTGGTGGAGACTTTGGTTTCTTATGGAACAGGGCCACTGTTCGTGACTAATGCTGTCTGCCTGCCACCGGGCTTCTGCCTGCTAAAATTCCACAAAAATTCCACACAAATGAAGATTTCTCCCAGATGCAAGCTGCCACCAGTTGGAAGCCTGGATGCCCTTGGAGTGCCAAAGGCCTCCTACAAACTGACATCAGGCACCCGTGATGGAGACTTTGTTTTCTTATGGAAAAGGGCCACTGTTCGTGACTAATGCTGTCTGCCTGCCACCGGGCTTCTGCCTGCTAAAATTCCACAAAAATTCCACACAAATGAAGATTTCTCCCAGATGCAAGCTGCCACCAGTTGGAAGCCTGGGTGCCCTTGGAGTGCCAAAGGCCTCCTACAAACTGACATCAGGCACCTGAGAAGGTGACTTTGCTTTCCCACAGAAAGGAGCCACCCTTCGTGTCTAATGCCCGATGCCTGCCACTGGGCTTCTGCCTGCTAAAATCCCTCTAAAATTCCACACAAATGAGGATTTCTGCCAGATGCAAGATGCCACCAGTTGGAAGCCTGGCTGCCCTTGTAGTGCCAAAGGCCTCCTACAATCTGACATCAAGCACCTGTGGTGGAGACTTTGGTTTCTTATGGAAAAGGGCCACTGTTCGTGACTAATGCTGTCTGCCTACCACCGGGCTTCTGCCTGATAAAATTCCACAAAAATTCCACACAAATGAAGATTTCTCCCAGATGCAAGCTGCCACCAGTTGGAAGCCTGGCTGCCCTTGGAGTGCCAAAGGCCTCCTACAAACTGACATCAGGCACCGGACGTGGAGAGTTTGGTTTCCCTGGGAAAAGGGCTACCCTTCGTGCCTAATGCCCTATGCCTGCCACTGGGCTTCTGCCTGCTAAAATCCCTCTAAAATTCCACACAAATGAGGATTTCTGCCAGATGCAAGCTGCCACCAGTTGGAAGCCTGGCTGCCCTTGGAGTGCCAAAGGCCTCCTTCCTACAAACTGACATCAGGCACCTGTGGTGGAGACTTTGCATTCTCTGTGAAAAGGGCCACCCTTCGTGCCTAATGCCCGATGCCTGCCACCGGGCTTCTGCCTGCTAAAATTCCACAAAAATTCCACACAAATGAATTTAAAAACTGCCTCACTTACATATGACATTGCCAATGACAGTGCCATTTGTCACATCACTGACCCTTCCACTTGATTCATTTATAATTTAATTGTCAGTTCAATTTGATCAAATATGCCTGACTTGAAACCATTTGCATTAAAAATAACACATCTTTCTCCTTTTATTCCCCGTGTTGTGGCAGGTATTGCTTGAAAATTCAATTGGTGCCAGCCAAAACCTGCTGTTTGATTAATAACAAAATGGCTAATAAGGGAAGAAACCGTGGGCCTGGATGGAAATCCCTGATGAAAAATGGATCTTGGTGGAGACCATGAAACTCAGACATTCTCATTTTCACTTTTGCTGGATTGAGACCTGGACCTCCATGAGGACCACAGCCACTGCCATGGGATGGGATTCACATTCCCCAATCTCCAAGTGACACACACGAACATATATAATACAGATATATGAGTGAGGAACAGGACTTTTCCCTGATTAATATATCGTAATTAATTCTCAGAAGAATCCTTGCTTAGGAACTTTATTAAATCCCATTAAGACTAATGAATTGTTGTTGTTTCCTAATTATATAGTTGTTTCTTGTTTAATGAACTGTATATTAATTGACTTATAGAACAGAGATTTTTACTTTCAGGATGGAAATACGTTAAATAAGAGATATATATTCTTGCTAATGACATCAGTTGTCAAAGTATTCTAATGAATCTGTTGGAAAATCCTGTCCTCTTGAATACAGATTTTTCTTGTTTTGTTAACTAAAGAGGCAACAAAAGGCCCAAAATTAAATGTGTTCCTATGTTTTTTGTATAGCTGCTATTTTTCCTCCTAATAATTCAATTTCTCATTGCAAAATAAGCAGCTGAGTGCTTCTGAATGGAGTGGTATCACGAAGGAAAAGCAGAACAGCACAGGATGGGAGCCCCAGGAGAGGTTTGATCTCAGGATAAATCAGGGATGCTTTCCCAGCTGAAACCCCCTGAGCTGCCAGGTCTGTCTGCCCACCCCAGGCTGAGCCCTCCAGCACCACCCAGCTGGGAGCAAATCCTCCTCAGGGTGCTGCTGGCACCCAGAGGCAGAACAGGGTGGGGTGAGCCCCACGGTGACACCAGCAGCTGCTTTGCCTTGTCCTGTCCCATCCTGCCCTCCCCTGTCCTGTCCTGTCCCATCCTGCCCTCCCCTGCCCTTCCCTGTCCTGTCCTGCCCTGTCCTCTCCTGTTCTCTCCTGTTCTCTCCTGTCCTGCTCTGCTCTGTCCTGTCCTGTCCCATCCTTCCCTCCCCTGCCCTGTCCTGTCCTGGGCTGTCCCTCACTATCCTGTTCTCTCCTGTCCTGCCCTGCCCCGGCCACCCCACCCATCAGAGCAGGGAAACTGACTGTCCCCTCCTCACTAAAAGCCACCCCTGCACCATCATTTGCAGGCACCCAGCAGCTCCTCAGCCATCAGGAGACAGCACTGCAGCAGGGCTGTGCTTGGTGAATTCCCTTCCAGCCTCCCCAGCCACCCCAGGAGTCACCTGTCCCCTGAGCTGGCTGAATGAGAAGCTGCCACACCTCCATTGGCTCTGGAGTCTCACTGCAGGGTCCAGGTTGGTGTCCAGGGCTGGAATAAAGGACAGAAGGGTCAGAAATGCTGCCCTTGCCCATCTGTTTCCCAGGAACTGGCCCAGCACAGTTCAGCAGCTGCACAGCCACACCTACAGCTGATTTGGTCCCAAGAAGCAAACCCAGTTTCTCTGCCAGTATCTCCTAAACTTTTCCTGAGGGTGTTCTGTAGGGCGAAACAGATACACTCCTAAAATAGGAGCTGCTTGGAAAGTAAGAACTGCTACTGCTTAAAAAAGTCATCCTCTTGAATGCTAATACATCTAATCTTCAACAGACTGCAGCCACACCACAGATTAATTTCAGTACAGAGATTATGTTTATACACAAAAAAAAAAAGAAGTTGTGGTATTGAGTTAGATCAAAGATTTTTTCATTTTAGCCAGTGTCTTTGGCACCAGGCAGCAATGCCTGTTTCAAAGTAAAGCCAAAGGCCTCTGCAGAGCACTGAGCTGAGCAGTAATTACTACAGGGAGAGGCATAAAGTTTAGACCAGAGTGTTGCTTGATCTTGATCTGACATTAGTTGTTGAAGTAACGGGTGTCTGATGAGGAATGACAAACTTGCAGAGAAGTCCTGAAAAGTCCCAGCCCTTTGGTGCTCCCAGGAAAGGCTTTTTGCAGGGAAGGGGGTCCAAAGGTGTTGGCAGGGGGTGATGTACTTCCCTGCCTCTGGAAAAACCGTCTTCCCCTCCCCTGAGGCTGCAAACCAGGCTCTAAAACCAGACACCCAGCACCTCAGACTGACAACTGAGTGCTTGAATCTGTCACAGCATAAGCCCTGAGAACCTCCCAGCCAGAGGAGAGTAATGCCATTCATACAGCAGAGGGATGGAGCTGCATTATCTGCACCCCAGAGAGGGCTGTGCACAGCTCCAGCACCCGCCACAGCAGATGGAAAAGCACTCTGAGAAGGGTTTGTGTCACTCTGTTTTTCTCTGTTCTTCTCTGTTTCTCTAAAGTTCATTTCAGCCTCCTGTGTTTGCATTTTTGCAATAGAGTTTCTCACACACTTTTCATGTAAACAATGATTGTTTTGCATTCCTTTCTGGAGGAGGAGAGAATTGATGGGCTGTTGGTTTGACCAGTGTGGTTGGAGAGGACAATTTTCATCCTCCAATCCATGGTCACTGCTGGAATTCTATAAATGTCAAGGTCTGTAAATAAACTTCCCTTTTTGCCTTGGACATCTGTCTTGGTTTGACAAGACAGGTGTCTGCCAGGGAAACTGGGGTTTCCCTTAGAATAGAGAATGCAAACCCCCCACCCCTGCCAAATTATAAATTTTCAATTAAGGGCTCTCAGGCAAAGATTTGGGAATAGGAATAACAGTTCTTTACTAGGAATATCAATAATACAAATGTGGTAGGAAACAAAACTACCCCACCAAACCAGCAAACAAACAACAACAATTTGGGAAAGCCCTGATAGAATCAGAGCTGCCACCTGGCACCCTGTTAGTCAGGGTGTTGGAAGCAGTCCAGAAGTGAGTCCTCCTGGGGTGGTAGACGTGGCTCTGTTGGAGCAGGGACGATCCTGTAGCCAAAAAGGGTCTAGGAGTGAGGAGGAGGAGTCCAGGGGTGATGAGGAGGGGTCCAGGGGTGAGGTGATGGTGAGATGGGGTCCGGCGATGATGAGATGGGGTCTGGCGAAGATGAGATGGGGTGCCGTCTTCCTCCCAGGAATCGGGGTGAAGCAAGTGAAATCTGTCCCCGGCCGGCTCAGTTTTCCCGGCAGCAATTGTAGACTCCCCCCACTGGGTGGGGCATCCCACAATAGGACCATGCATGCAAATGGGGCTTCTGGGGCTCTGGGGGGAGCGGGTATAGTCCGGGGGTATAGTCTGTTGATGGCCCATTACCCAAAAGGCACCCGCCCCTCCCCCCCGTCCCCCTCCTTCCAAAGTTACAAGAAATAAAGAACAATTCCCCAACTGCTTTCAGCAGATGAAAATAGAATACACATTTTTGATTCCATAACCCAGGACATTATCCACCCCTTATTCTATTATCATCTGCATCATACCTAAAGCAATGAACTACTAGCAGAATGAACCCCTACACTCAGTTCTTACTTAGGATTAGGTTTTCCTGGGGTACACAACTGGTTTTTCCATCTTTCTGCATTACCCACCAAGTGTAACCAGGTCCTTGAGCAAAAACAATCCCACGGATGGGTTCGCCTTTGCCTGAGGTGGGGTTAATCCAGACAGTCTTTCCTAAAATACCTCTCATGTGCACCACAGGGACTTTATCTCCATCTACTGTGTGCAAAGGGGTAGACTGGGCAGGACCAGCTCGATTGATGGAGCCTCGGGTGTTGACCATCCAGGTGGCTTTTGCTAAGTTCACTTCCCAGTTCTTAAAGGTCCCTCTGCCAAGTGCCTTCAGAGTGGTCTTAAGTAGTCCATTGCACCGTTCCACTTTCCCGGCAGCTGGTGCATGATAAGGGATGTGATAGATCCATTCAATGCCGTGTTCTTTAGCCCAGGTGTTTATAAGGCTGTTCTTGAAATGGGTCCCGTTGTCTGACTCTATTCTCTCAGGGGTGCCGTGTCTCCACAGGACTTGTCTTTCCAGGCCCAGGATGGTGTTCCGGGCGGTGGCATGAGGCACAGGATAGGTCTCCAGCCACCCAGTGGTGGCTTCCACCATGGTCAGCACGTAGCGCTTGCCTTGGCGGGTTTGGGGCAGGGTGATGTAATCAATCTGCCAGGCCTCCCCATACTTATATTTGGACCACCGTCCACCGTACCAGAGGGGCTTCACCCGCTTGGCCTGCTTGATGGCAGCACACGTCTCACAGTCATGGATAACCTGAGAGATACTGTCCATGGTTAGATCCACCCCTCGGTCTCGTGCCCACTTATAGGTGGCATCTCTGCCCTGATGACCTGAGGCATCATGGGCCCACCGAGCTAGGAACAACTCTCCCCTTATGTTGCCAATCCAAGTCTATCTTAGACACTTCTATCTTCGCGGCCTGATCTACCTGTTCGTTGTTCCGGTGCTCCTCATTAGCCCGACTCTTGGGAACATGGGCGTCTACATGACGGACTTTCACAGGTAGTTTCCCTACTCTGGTGGCGATGTCCTTCCACTCATCAGCAGCCCAGATTGGTTTTCCCCTACGCTGCCAGCTGACCTTTTTCCACCTTTCCAGCCAGCCCCACAGAGCATTAGCTACCATCCACGAATCGGTGTAGAGGTAGAGCTTTGGCCACTTCTCTCTTTCAGCAATGTCCAGGGCCAATTGAACAGCTTTGAGTTCAGCAAGCTGGCTTGACCCACCTTCTCCTTCAGTGGCTTGTGCAACCTGTCTTGTGGGGCTCCACACGGCTGCTTTCCACTTCCGGTTCATCCCTATGATGCGACAGGAACCGTCAGTGAAAAGAGCGTAGCGTGCTTCTTCTGCTGGCAGTTGGTTATATGGTGGAGCTTCTTCAGCCGGGTTACCTGCTCTTGTTCTTCTTCCTCGGTGAGACTGAAGTTCTCAGCTTCCGGCCAGTTGGTGATCACTTCCAGAATCCCAGGGCGATTCGGGTTTCCAATACGGGCGCGCTGAGTGATGAGGGCAATCCATTTGCTCCAGGTGGCATCGGTGGCGTGATGGGTGGAGGGAACCTTTCCTTTAAACATCCACCCCAGCACTGGTAGTCGGGGTGCCAGGAGGAGTTGTGCTTCAGTGCCAATCACCTCTGAGGCGGCTTGAACTCCTTCATAGGCAGCCAAGATCTCCTTCTCCGTGGGAGTGTAATTGGCTTCAGACCCTCTGTAGCTTCGGCTCCAGAATCCCAGTGGCCGGCCTCGAGTCTCACCAGGCACCTTCTGCCAAAGGCTCCAGGACAGACCATGGCTCCCAGCTGCGGAGTAAAGCACATTCTTTACCTCTGGTCCCGTCCTGACTGGGCCAAGGGCCACCGCATGAGCGATTTCCTGCTTGATCTGGGCAAAGGCGTGTTGCTGCTCTGGGCCCCAGTGGAAATCGTTCTTTTTGCGGGTAACCAGGTACAGAGGGCTCACAATCTGACTGTACTCAGGGATGTGCATCCTCCAGAAACCTATGGCACCTAGGAAAGCTTGTGTTTCCTTCTTGCTGGTCGGTGGAGACATCGCGGTGATCTTATTAATGACCTCTGTGGGGATCTGACGCCGTCCATCTTGCCACTTCACTCCCAGGAACTGGATCTCTCCGGCAGGTCCCTTGACTTTACTCTTCTTAATGGCAAAGCCAGCTTCCAGGAGAATCTGGATGATCTTTTCTCCTTTCTCGAAAACTTCCACTGCTGTGTTTCCCACACAATGATGTCATCAATGTACTGTAGATGTTCTGGAGCCTCACCCTTCTCCAGTGCAGCCTGGATCAGTCCATGGCAGATGGTGGGACTGTGCTTCCACCCCTGGGGCAGTCGGTTCCAGGTGTACTGAACGCCCCTCCAGGTGAAAGCAAACTGGGGCCTGCACTCTGCTGCCAAAGGAATGGAGAAGAAGGCATTGGCAATATCAATGGTCACGTACCACTTTGCTGCCTTGGACTCCAGCTCGTACTGGAGCTCCAGCATGTCCGGCACGGCAGCGCTCAGTGGTGGAGTCACTTCATTCAATGCACGATAGTCCACAGTCAATCTCCATTCCCCTTCAGACTTACGCACAGGCCAAATGGGACTGTTGAAGGGTGAGTGGGTTTTGCTGACCACCCCTGGCTCTCCAGTTTCCGAATCATCTCATGGATGGAGTCACAGAGTCTCTGTCAGTGTACGGTATTGCCGACGCGTGTACTGTTGCTGTGGCCATTGGCACCTGTTGTTCTCAACTCTCAGCAGTCCCACAGCAGAGGGGTCGTCGGAGGAGACAGGCAGGGTATTTAGTTGTCTGATGTCTTCCATCTACAGCAGCTACTCCAAAAGCCCAACGATATCCTTTTGGGTCTTTGAAATGTCCATTTTTGAGATAGTCTATGCCAAGGATGCACGGGGCCTCTGGACCAGTCACAATGGGGTGTTCTGCCACCCATTCCGGTTATACTAAATCGGCTTCCAATACAGTCAGCTGCTGGGGACCCCCCTGTCACTCCAGAATTAGAAAATGGGCTCTGCTCCCACATACCACGATGGCATCAGGGTACATTGGGACCCAGTGTCAACCAAAGCCAATGTATTTCTGTGGGTCAGATGTGCCAGGGCCATCGGATCCA